>JACSVZ010000002.1:78408903-78891403 GCA_014706295.1 Lycocorax pyrrhopterus obiensis
TGTCATATCTTTCAAGTTTTGGTTTCTTAGTGAAAAAATTCTAGTTTAAATAAACTGCAGCAAGTTGTCTTTTAGGGAAAGGAGAGAGTAAAAAAATTTTTTTTCTTACAGATAACGTTTTAAAGCTTTTTTCCTCTCTTCCAAATTTTCCCTGAAACGACCAAGTCAAAAAGACTTTTGTTTTATGAAACCTGCTTCTGATTAAGTTGATTGGGTTTTATTTACCTACTTAATCTGAACCATGCTTCTTCCTTATCATGTAAAGTCGCTTACTGTTGCTAAATATACCCGTGTATTTTAAAGAAGCAAAGCTGTGCGTGAGTACGACCCATTCAGAGCGGGGTTATAGGGTAGGGAGGGACCTGCTGGTAACCTGAGAGCAAGAGCAGATGCTAAATTAGCAGCTGGATCGTTAGTAACGAGTCCACAAATGTCTGCTGGGAAATGATCTTCTTTGGGCGCATGTAGCGTGGGCGTGTGGGTTATTCAGAGTTTCTAGCATCTAGTTGCTCTTTACCCGTGACTCAAAGGAAAGTCATGGAGCCATGAGGATTTTTATTTGTGAAGCAACTGGCAACTTGTTTTTATTGAAAGTACAGGCTGCATCTATAAATTGTCGTTATTGTGCAGCATTTTTTATTAGGACGTGCAACTGGAAAATTATTGGAAGGGCAAGAAGATTGCTGGCAGTATTTAGTTACAGAGTTAAGTGAAAACCACAAAAGATCTGTGGAAAAGCAAATAACATTATAAGGGCATCATTAATAATCCCAGGGTTACATTCCGTTTTCACCTTTAATATAAATAGATATCAACCATTGACTGTAGTCAGAAGTAGTTGAGATTACAGCTGGATGGGACTCTAAATTGTGACCAGGAACTATCAGATGATGTGATTTAAGTGGCAGCCAAGCAGGAAAATCCAAATAAAAGATCATGAGGAAACAAGGTAAGTAAGAGAGCTGTAAGAAAAGTGCTGAGGAGTCTGACTTTACTTCATATTGAAAATCAATGTATTTATTTGTATCTTAAGCTAGTGATTATGCGAATATGTGCTTTGCAGGTCACCATTTCTCCATATTGAGGAGCATGTTAGGATTGGGGTTTTTTAAGCTTATCAGTTTGGTGAAGATGATTGAATTTTGTTGTATAAACAGATACAAAAATGATACAGACAGATAGAAACATGGTAAATGCATACCATGGCCCTAATGTCACCAAAAGGTTTTGTGGGTTTTTTTTTTGTTGTTGTTGTTGATTGGGGGAGAAAAGCCCGATTGGGCTTCTTTTTCCCCTTCCCTGTTATGGAAGGGAAACAAGCCTTCTAGCTGACGAGTGTGATTCTGCCTACCAGTGACAGCCTTATCATGAGCACAAAGTGAGTTTGTGGTGTTTTGAAGCAGTGACTATGATCTAACTCCCCCCAAAAAAAACCAAACAAAAAAATCCTCAGATGGCCCCCTTCCAGACTCATGTCCGGACGCCCACGCAGCAGCGATTTAACCTATGAAGGTGCTGTATCCTACTCAGTTATCCTCCTCTGGTAATTCCACTCCAGTACCAGGTCTGACTGAAGGTCAGTCAAAAGTTAAGGCTTTGGGGCTGGCAGTGAGGTTTTCAATTAGGTGTCAAGAAGGATCGGAAAGACAAACAGAAGCTCCCCTCTAGACACCAACTTCTTGGCTGTTTCAGAGAGGGACGCGTAAGACAGGTCTACAGCTCTGAATTTCTTATTCTGGGAAAGGATGAAGAAGAAATGTTCGAACAACTATTTTTATTTCAGAATCCTTTTTCTGCTCAAAACCCCAGCAACTAGACTAGATCTTTCCTCCCTTTTTTTTTCTGAAGAGTTAAGCATCCATGTGAAAGACAGGGAACAAGTTACAGTCAGTGGGTTTTTGGGTGAGTACAGAAGTGCCCTCCCCCACCCCCCAAAAAAGCATAGCCAGTCTTGGATTGTGGAGTGGCTATTAGCCTAAATATGGAAGAATGTTGATTTCATGTAACTTGTCAGAAAAAGACAGATATATTGCTTGTGTTTGCATGTGTATGTCTATACAGACATTATATTACCAAGTTTTAATTAACATCTTAATGCCTTGGTAAAATAGTGCATATGTGTGAAGACCATATAATGTTACCCAGTTCCAAGTACAAGCATGGGGGTGGGTTTATTTTGGAAAGAGAAAAAACAGAGGTTACTCTCTCGTAGCTTTTTTTCAGGGAAATTAAGGAGTGTGATTCTTTAGTTGCCTTTTGGAAAGGAATTGCTTTTCCATCTTTGTACACAATTGTAATTTAGCATTAATGGAAAAACAGAGTAGTTTGGTGTAACTCCTCCAGACAATACATCCCACTCTAGCAGGGATTTAAAAATGTTCTGCTGCATAGCTGATGTGTTGGTTGAGACTGCTCTTGTGAAGCAGCTGGCATGGAAGAGAGTTAGGCAATTCTTTGTGATTAGCAGGCAAAGAGCAGCTACAGGTTTGGTGTTTGGGATGTTTTTTTGATTTTTAAAAAACCTGTTATGCAATGTAACACATTTTTACAAGAAATTAGTGTCTCCCCTATACTGCAGTTTACTGTGAGCCTTTGTCACTAGCAAAGTCACCAGCTTGTCTAACAATTATTTTCTCTTTATAAACAGGACTTCAATATTTGGAACTTATTTGGTCTAGTTCTCCTCAACTTGTTGTTTGTACCAGTGTGCCTCATTTTCTAGTGCTTCCTGATATCGTGGATAGTGTATGGGAATGACAACATGAATGATCTGAAAAGCTTCAGATCACTCTCATGTAATTTTGTGGCAGAGTCCTGTCCATAGCATGTATAGGGAAGAAACCAACCATAAGCTTCACGCTTTGCTAATTTATGTAACTGTAAATCAGGAGTATTTCAGTCTAAATTGGTGATTTTTGAGACAAGTAGCCACTGTTTTTTATGAGATGTAAACCTTTAATACAGCATTTTAATATAAATTGTATAGTAATTTTTAAAAAGCTGATTAGTGCAGAGAAAATGTTTATAATTTATGATAACTGACTATCTGTGGGGATTGTGGGAGCTAGCCTGGAAGGGCTAACCTGTCTGAGACTTTGGTCTCCAACATTGAGCTGGCATTGTGTACAAGAAAGAGCCAGTGAGGTCAGCTAAGGAGTCTGCAGAACAGACCTTTTAAGATCATGTAGGCATGACCTTAAACAGCATTTGGGATTAAACTGTTTACTCAGGTGTATGCATATTCTGTCAAATTTTATGTCCTTTGAAACTGTGGTTAAAACAGACTCTTCCTTGGAAGTGGCTGATTGAAGTAAATTATCTCTTTGGGTTTCTATGCAAAGACCTGGAGGGTGCTTTGGTGCAGCATCTTCTGGGAGAGAAGCAGCACAGAAATCATTGCAAATATGTGGTTTGATGTCTCCTATATCCTTATTCTAGTTCGCTGCTGCAGAAGCTAAAATACCTCAGGTACAAGTTAGAGAAGCCCCTTGAAAAACTTTATTTGTACATCCAAACTTTACATATATATCAATCTTCTTTTGTTATTTTTTTCAGCAAACCGTTTGTGGTGGATTTGCAGTGAGAAATATCTTCCCTTAGTGTATGGCCTAACATGTCTATATAAAACTTCTTTTCAGATCAGAATTAGTAGACTCAGAAGTGCAGTCAGCTCACGTCCCTGTGACAGGTAAATTCTGCAAATGCAGGTGTAACTGCAGTTGTCCCAACTGTGTGAAGTCAGGTCCTGCACAGAGAACACCTTCCTGTGTCTGTGTTGTATCTTGCTGGTTGTGGCTAGGGCACGGGTGATGCAGTCACACAGTTCTGTGACTGCAAGGCTAAAATAAAATACAACAATACCAAGCAAAATTCAGTCCAGTCACCCCCGCTACAAAAAAAAAAAGGAGAAACAGTTGCTCCTGCATGTCTTTTGGTTTATATATTCCTTTAATTATCATCTCGTCCTCGACCCTGACCACACAGTAGACATTGGTAACAGATGAGCAAAGTTGATGTTTTTTGATATTGACAATGGATTTTTCCAACAGATCCAGCTGTTCGGAAATATGGTGTAAACATTCATACAAAATCCTTGTGGTTTTTTAACTGATGTGATTGGAGGTATTGAAGACTGAAGTGAAAAAATGGAGGGTTTGTGCTATCTCTGAATTTGAGTTCTGTTCAGGTTTTCGTGGCATAGGACAAAGAGCCTTGGTGAGGAGGAAGGATATAAAGAAATGCTTGTTAAAAGGTGTTGTAAGTCTCCGGTCTGCAAGGGAGCCCCTGCAGACTGTCCCTTCTTCACGGTGTTTCACTGCATGTTTTAACACAGATCAAGTTCGATGGAGCCTTTCTCCTCCTCCCCCACTCCCATCAATGTGTTTCATGTGCTTTCAAGTCTGCCTTTTCCACTGTGTTTCTCCTGCTGGCTACACCTGCCTCTCAAGCCTCTGCCCTGCTTGTGCAGAGCTGAGTGTCTGTCAGGCTGCACCCTGCCAAGTCACTGCTTTGACTCGGCTGCCTGACAGGAAAGCCCATTGCTGCTGGCTCCAGACCACTCGGGCAGGTTACATGTGTGTCTGTGCTTGGCAGGCAGGTGTAAAAAGAGTCTGATTCTGTGTGCTGGATTATTCTTGGCCAGAGCGTTTCAAAGATAACACAGGTGTTCCCACATATAAACCCACTTCAGAGGGGAGGGTGTGAGCAGGTTTAGAAGAAACAGGGCATAAGCAAGGCAAATCCTGTGCATTTCTGTGGCATTGGGAACCCATGAAACCTGACCAAAAGAGAAGCATTGATTCATGTTGTGTAAGCTGAGGTTTGGCTCTGAGAGAGAATTCCTTTTTTCTTTTTTCCTTCTTTCTTTTTCTTGTTCTGGAGGGGGGAGAAGGTAGCAGTAGGGGCATTTTCCTTTCATATCCTTGCTGACTGCATACAGAGGAGCTGTTGTAATTTAGCTACCAAGACCCACTTGATGATCAGCTGCAAATATAAATCCAAGATCAAGAAAAGCAAAACAGGGCTCTGGTCCCTCTACGAAAATTGTTTCTCCTTCATTGTCATAGGAGGATAAATGAAGGAGGCGAGACACTTAGCAGTATGAATTAGGCTTCTGTTTGGAGTGATTTCGCACAAAACCCTCCCTAGGTAGATCACACGGTGTACTAAATCTGAAAATGGAAATACTTTTATAGAGTGAGTGTCATAAATACACAAGTTCATATAGGTTGTTTTAGAAAAGAAAGGTGGCATAACTGTCTGGATTTTATATTTGAAGAAACATGTAGTGATACACCCAAGGTAACAAGAGAAGGAAATCTGTCTTTATACTTTCTCACTCACAGTTCAGTTGTGATTTTCAGCTTTCAGATTCCTACCTCTTTTTGTGCCAGTTTCTGTAGCAGATAGGTGGGTACAGATGCTGACTTGTAAGTTTGTGTTGAAATAAAGTGGTGAAGGCACGGAGAGAGGGGTTCAAAAGCAGGCTGCTGCTTGTAACAACGCGTGTGCCTTGTACATCTTAGATCCTCGAAGTATGTGGAATTTTGATTTGACTGGAAAGGATAGTTAAAAGCAGAGACTTTACAGGTGGTGTCACTTGACAGTCTTGATTTGATGAGAAGTGAAAGCAGATGGATAATTAGCACTAGAGATGCGACAGTACCACAAAACACAGGGGTAATTTTTGTCCAGTGTGTCTTGGTGACACTGCTGTGAAAAGCTAGGGATTTTATTTTTTGATGTTTAATCTTTTTACGAGACAAATACCACTTCCTTAACTTTTTTAGATAGGAGTTGTTTTCACTTCGAAAAAACAAAGTACATGTTTTGTGTGTTTAGTAATGTGTGATATTGAGTTCTCTGTCCTTAATGCCAAATTTTCATCATGAAATACAGACGTACAGATTATCTTTGAGATTATGACCGCTGGGGACTATAAACTTTACACAGAAACACAAACTTTGCGAGCATTTCTAAAGTGGCAGTTTTCTCTGTTTAGTCTTGAGACCAAACTGGTAATGGGATGGAATGTAGAGCTCATTTCCAGGGATTAAATCAGACTAGTAGGAGAAAGGTTACTTTGCCCATAGCAGAATATCAGTGTCTATTCTGTAGTAAATTTAAAATGATATCATGTGTATTAAAAACATACTTCAGTGGGATTCCTTTTTGGCTCTCAGCAATAGCTCATTCATTATGATCTGGGAATCCTCCTTTTACCATGTGGTGTCCTTGGGGGCTTGCATGTGCTTTACTTGCTATGTGTTTTCTTGGTGAATTTGCAGTCCAATAGCTGTTACTATGAAACAGCAATTCCTGCCTTTTTTTTTTTTTAATGAATACTGCAACATGCCAACAAGGTTCTTGAGTTTTCAAGAACATTGTCTCGTCCTGGGCAGATGTCAGATCTCTTCCCTTCTATTAGACAATCTTTCAGCTCCTCTGCTAGTACAATGTCTAAGTTTTCTTAAATGCAAGATCTAACAGTAGAATGCGAAAGAGCACTTTGTTTTAGGATATCCCTGAGTGCAGAAAGTATTAATGTGCATGCTTTTTTTTCCTCTTCTTTGAAGCTCATATTCAAACTTGAGTATTCTCTTAGTTTTTTGTCATAGTAGCTGGCATCAGATAGATTGTGATAAATCATGGAATATGATACTGATTGACTTCAGGTCAACCACTGGCACTGCCAGGATGTTCTGCTTGTCTAGAACAGAACAGAAAAGGAGTTCACGATATCTAGTCAAAAATTAAACAGGGATGAGTAAATTGATGTGAGCAAAAACATAGAGCCACTGCTTCAGGATCTCTGCATCAAACTGTAGAATAAGTATATGATTGATGCAATAATAAGCATTTTTCTGTCAGGAAGTTGAATATGCCTAAGGCATCTGGTTTTAATTAATCAATTTATTATTTTCTGCAAAATGGTGCATGATCCCACTATAGTGACTATAAAAAAACTGCTTCCTCTTTTCTTTCTTGTTACAAAATGGGGTACTGTAGAATATTTATTGTATATGCAACAGGAGTAGAGACAGTGGTCTTTTTTTTTTTTTTTTTTTGCAGACAATGGCTTACTTGTGATACTGAAGATTAGCTTTCAATGAAGATTAGCTTTCAACAGATTACTGAAAAAAAAAGAACAGATACACTGAGTATCTGGCAGTACTAGATTTCTCTGCAGACCCCTTTCAACTGGAAAGCACGGCACTTTAGACAGCCTTTGGATAAGTCTGGGTAGAGTGCCACTGCCATTCTTAAAAAATAATTAAAACCATTAGTAAGTTATTTTAAACTCGGGGCTGAGTTGCAGAATGACAGATTTCTCGGTATTAACTAATGACAGTATCTGTAGGTTAGGTTCAGAAAACCTCAACTCTTAATCCCTCTGCATGCACAAAGCAGCAAAAGCTAGTAGTTCATGAATCAAATTCTTCCAGCGGCTCTGCTCTTGCTTTTTGGAGGGAGGATGCATTTGCTCCCTGCTCTTCTCAATTTCTAAACAACTTGCCTACCTGTTCTTAATGGTTATGAATTTCGCTGAAAATGTTGAATGTTACTCCTTATTAGGACACAGGTAATTGATAGAAGTAAAGTGGGATGAGAGTGAGGGGTTCAGTAGCAATGGATAGTGTAAAATAACTAACTTTTTCAGAAGAAGGGGTGTATATCCTCTTCCTTGTTTCCCTGCTGGATTTAGGCTTTTTCATCCTTTCATCAGTGTTTCAGCTTTGTAGTATTCCAATTTTTAAGCATACCTTCTTACCAGCAGTTGCCAAGATAAGATCGATCTGGCAGGCCACGTGTCTGTATCTTCCTTCTCCTTTTGTTTGTTTCTTTCTTTAATTTTTATTTTCTTTGTTTCTGCAAGTTAAATTTTTTTTTCCAGTTTGTACAAATATGGCTTTCATATTCTTTCCTTTTCTCCTGATGTCTTCCACCCTGAAGATGCGATTCATGTGCTACTACACTGTCCCAGGTTAGTAGATTTTAGAAGGGTAGCATTGCTGCTGTTGTGTCGTGGATTTACTGTGTAATCAGGAAATGATCATGAGAAATCATCTACTTGCTTCCCATTTTCTAAGTTAAAATAGAATGCTATAAATACTTGTAATAAATATTTGCTTACATTTTTTAATTGTAGACAGTGTTAGTTCTGTTGGTGTAATGGTAAGTGGAAACACTTCAAAATCTCCATGTCTTGTGCAGTTTTCTTTCATAAATTTTCTGTAAATATTTTTTTTAATAGAAAAATATAAAAACTCTCAATTTCACTGATAGTTTGCCACACGGATGTTGTGCTCAGAAATAAACTTTGGTAATAGGGATATGTATGTTAAAGACATCTCGGGAGCAGGTTATTTCACTGGTTAAGGAAGGGTTATCCCGTTAATGTAATGGACAATGCTGATTCACACACCAAGGGAATTAAACATTTATCAGTTTTATGTCTCTAGGGATTGTTACAAAATCAGCCAGACAGTTGTTCCCCTCAGCCCACAGAGTCAGCCCAGATGCCTTTTGTGATTCGATTAAGTTCGTTCTGTAATGATGGCGTAATTAGCGCAGTTTTGCCAGAGGCAAGGGGATTTCTCTTTTGGCTCCTGTATTTGTTTTCCATCGTGAACAATAAGAAGGCAAGAGCTAAAAATAGTGTTCAAAAGCACTATTTAAAAAAGAAGTCGGAGCGTCCCCTCTGACGCTCCGGAACAGCGCGGGGCGCGGCGGCTGCTGCCGGGCTGCTGCAGCTCGGGCTGGGCTCAGGCTGAGGGCAGGGAGGAGGGAGCGGAGGAGGGAGGAAGGCTCCGGCAGCCGCGGGCAGCAGAGCTCCCCCGGGCGGCGCCTGGGCCTCTCTGCCCCCTCTGCTCCCCTGGGTGCGCTCGCTGAGCGCTGCGGGCAAACAACCTACCCTGTTCATTCCGTAAAAAAGCCGGCATCTGCAAACAAATGTTTGGTATCGATATGAAAAAGGACTTTTTTCCCACCCTCTCTCCTTTTCTTCCCTTCCAAGAGAAACGTAACCGGTTTTAAAGGTCTGAAAACAGAAGCGATGCTATAAACTGAGCATTAAAGAGGACTGGAGCGCCTCCTCCCCTGCGGAGACCCGGCAAAGACAGCTCGGGTTGTTCAGCCTAGGGAAGAGATGGCTCCAGGGAGACCTTACAGCACCTTCAGTACCTAAAGAGGATTTACAAGAGATCTGGAGAGGGCATTTTTACGAGGGCATGTCGTCACAGTAAAAGGAGGAATGGCTTCAAACAGAAAGAGAGTAGGTTTAGATTGGATATTAGGAATAATTCTTTGCTGTGAGAGTGGTGAGGCACTGAAACAGGTTGCCCAAAGAAGTTATGGTTGCCCCATCCCTGAAAGTGTTCAAGGCAAGGCTGGAT
Source organism: Lycocorax pyrrhopterus obiensis (assembly GCA_014706295.1). Lineage (NCBI taxonomy): Eukaryota > Metazoa > Chordata > Aves > Passeriformes > Paradisaeidae > Lycocorax > Lycocorax pyrrhopterus. The sequence goes on from JACSVZ010000002.1 coordinate 78,418,299, forward strand.
GGAGCTCTGTGCAACCTGATTTAGTGGAAAGTGTCCCTGCCCATGGCAGGAGGGTTGGAAGAATCATAGAATCATCAGGTTTGGAAGAGACCGTCAAGCTCAGCCAATCCAACTGTCCACCTGTCACTGTAACCCCTAAACCACATCACCCAGCACCAGAACCAGACACCTGTTGAACACCTGCAGGAAAGGTGACTCCACCACCTCCCTGGGCAACCTATTCCAATGCCTGACCACCCAAACAGTGAATATTTAATTTTAATCTCTCTTGTCTCATTTTAAGGCCATTTCCTCTTGTCCTCTCCCTGTAGTCATGGCAGAAGAAAAGAAGACAATCTTTAAGTTCCCTTCCAGCCCTAAACCATTCTGTGATTCTAGAAGTGAGTCATTTAAATAGGTACATATTCCTTGATGACATTTTACACACCAATTTTACCAACAGGTGGCAACAGCAAATGGTCAGGAAGCTCTTGAACTCAAAGTTGTGTTTGCACCACTGTAGTTCTCTCGGAACTCAAAAAAATGGGTGTGAAGGTGTGAGCAGAAGAAAGTCAGCAACAGTGCAGATGCCTTACTAACAGTGACAGGTATCTCTATGACATGAGTTGCTTTTTTGATTTTTTTGAAAGTGTTGTGGTTTTGAAAATTCTGTATTTACTAGGACTATTAGAATTTGACTAATTTGGCTCTTTCTTTTTAAGACCACTGCTGCTAGTGTAGCCTGTGTGAGAAGTTAATATTTTAATGATTTCAGTTCTTGGCTTACTGGCATGTATTGAGTAACGAGGCGATTGAAAACCTGAAGTAAAAATGCAGGGATGGGGTTTTGTGTTTCAGACAGTACACAGACCATCCATATGTGTTGCTACATCCCTGTGCTGTGATAAGAGTCTGTAAGAGGACGCTGCTGTTGCTTTGCTTCAGCATTTGACATTGAAGGAGTATTCCCTGAGCTGAATTTGAGAAACTGCTGTTTATTTCTTTAAATATTTGATTTTACTGGATGCTTGTGTGGTTTATTTTATCTTTGTATTCATAGAATTTTTGTGAGTTCATTTTAATTAAAGAAGAGGTCTAGCTTGTTTGAATGGTAGACTTTCAAAGTTTGATTGAAGTTTCTCCTGGTGTACTGCCAGCCAAAGCTGCAGGACAAAGGTAAGACTGAAGCCCTCTTGCCAAAATCTGAGGCAACACATGATCCTGTGTTGCTGGCCTTACAACAACGAATTCTGCCATCTCTGTGCTGCAGGCGAAGCTTCTCATTGGCCTTTGTAGTTTTCTTGTGTAGTTGCGTAAGGCCCATCCCATGTTTGACATGGATTGAAGGTGACCTGGGTGGCTCAGGGCGGGGAGAGATGTACTGGCCTGACAGTTTTGCGTTGTTTTTCTGCGCAGCCTTTTTAGGTCTGGCTTGAACCCGGAGTTTAGTGAGATCTGCTGGTGTTGGCTTCCACACCTTGTTGTTTGGTGTTCTTCTATAGCCAGAGGCTGTATTTTCTCACACAAGGCTTCGTGCACTCAACCTGGTGCTTAAGTCACTTTTGGGTCTCGGACGGCCCAGGTCACTGGGCACGTTGTCAAAACACTTCTCCTCTTCCACGGTGTCTGAGCACTCTGCTGTAGTACATGTTTCCAAAGAAGGACAAACTGGATGAGCTTGAAGAGGTGGAGGGATCTGTCTGGGTTGTGGAGAGATCTACCTGCAGCAGAGGAATGAATGGAACCTTACTGTCCCGCAGCCTCTGCTTGTGCCTCAGCTGCAGATTCCCAAGCAGTGTTTCTGAACTGGAGAAGTCAAATGGGAAGTCACATTTCTTCTCAGCATCTTCACTTTTGCCAGTGTTGTTGATTTTTAACTGTATTGTGCATCACTGTCAGGGTGGTGGGGCAGCCCCAGTGAGGAGTGACACAGCCTTTCCAGCTGGCTCCACAGCAGGGCATGACTGAGCCCCTCTGCAGGACCGGGATGAACCCAGCTGGCTGCTGCCAGTCGGGCACTGGGAGGAACATCCACCTTTCCTGTTAGATGTGCTGCAAACCTGTATACCTGTCCTTTAAATAGTCTTTCCCTTGCCTCATCTCCCTCCCCCCTTCCCCAGTTTGTATCAAGAGACTATCTAGGAAAATACTTGGAGATATATAGCCGTGTTTGGGCTCTGTATGTCTGTGGCTTTTCTTCAGACTAGCTGAAGAAGAGACCGCAAAGTGATAAAAATAATTACCTGTAAAAGTTACTTGTTAATACCAATAAAGTCAGAATGAGATTTCCTTTAACATTACTTGTTTCTTTTTTCAACAGTGAAGGTGTTTCAGAAATTTCCTTTTGTATATACATGTAATGAAAATGCAAAAACACATTGCTTGTCTACTTGACAGCAGTTCTTTGTGGGTGTTAAGTTTGCTGATTCAAGGAAGAAACTGCTAAGTGAGGTTAGGGTTAGGCTATTTAATTGTTATGATGTGTTTTTTCTATTCATGCTAGCACTGATTCTTCAATATTAATATCATACATAGAGGGTTTTTTCCATCCTAAGCCTGTTCCATCCTGCTCTGCAGCAGAAATGAAAAGCAATATTATGCTACATTCTATTTTCTCATTGGTATCCTGAGTATAGGAAGCTTTTCCTTTTTTTCTTTGGGTTTTTTTTTTTCTTTCTGCAAATTTCTTCTGAATCTTCAGATTTCTTTTTGTCTTTTCAGTGCCACCTACTTCTACCAGCTGTGCAGACTGAGTGCCCGAAAAGGGTGTGTGGAATTTGTGAGCCCAACCCAGATATTTTCAATTGTTCAAACTCTTCCGAGTTTAAAAATAAGCTGTTAGACTTGTTATGTGACACTATTCATATATGTTTAATTTAGCTGTCATTTGCCAAGACTATCAACATGCCAGGTATTCAGTCAAAGATTAATCTTTTAAGTTATTACTTGCTTTGGGAGAAGAGGTGGTGCAATGAAATTCTTCCTACCCTGTCTCTCTGGACCTAATCCTGTGGCCAAGGACATCTGTGATCAATCATAGCTTGCTTTTAACAGCAGCGTGGTCAGGATAATTGGAATAAGGTCGATGCATTAATAAGTCTTTGGATATTAGCAGGGAAATGGAACTGTGTGCGAATACTTCCGGTAATGCCTGTATGCATGGCATGAGTACGTGGAAGTGTTTGATTCACTCGAGGTGGACTTTTTTTGTTGCTGCTTGTGTCAGACATATGTCAGGAGGCATCTGCTTCTGGGTATATATTTGCTGCTTCATAAAAAGCACAAAGAATATGTGATTTTTGATATCAGGGAGCATGGTTTTTGACACTCACAGGCAAAACCTTCAGTGTACTCTGTTACTGTGCTTCTGGACCTAGCAGACCAACTGCTGTGTTGAAATAGCGCATCCTCTTGGGAGGAAGCGATATTTACGTTATAGCCAACAAATGACACCTTCAGAATCACAGAATGAACTAGGTTGGAAAAGTCCTTGGAGATCATCAAGTCCAGCCTATGACCTGACACCACCTTATCAACTAAGCCTGTGCCATGTCCAGTCTTTTTTTAAACACCTCCAGGGATGGTGACTCCACCACCTCCCTGCGCAGCCTGTTCCAATGCCCAACCACTCTTTCTGTGAGGAAATTTTTTCTAATGTCTAGCCTGAACTTCCCCTGGCACAGCTTAGGGCCATGGTGCACAAATGCCTGCATGTCTGTTTCTCTGTCTCTGAACATGGGCAGTGATGCTACACAGATGGTTATGGTTCTCTTATGTCTTCCATTATAGCGTGGTAATATTTTTGTCATGTAATTTTTTCATCCCCTCCTCAGGGTGGGGAAAAAAATGTTTGATCAAGCAGTTTCCTAAACACGTTCATCTTGTGCTGGCTGATCCTGTTCCCAGATGCTGAGATTGAACTTAGCTTGCTAGGAGGCCTGGGGTGACTGCAGTCTGAGTTGGAAATGTCATTACTTTGAAGTCAGCATTTGGTGGCATCCTTCCGTAGAGCAACAAGGAGTGATCAACCAGATCTGCTTGTGCCTGTGTCAGTAGATGTCCCTAATAATTTCTTTATTCATGGTGTTGCAGAGGAAGTTGATAGAAGGTAAAGCAATGCTGTACAGAAGTAGCTGAATCTAAATAGTGAATATAATTTCTGTACTATGTAGTCCTATTTCTCATTTATTACTGACTCAGAAGGAGAAATGATGGCTTATAGCCTGATAGCGTTCTTACTACATCAGACATATGTGCATGATACCATTTGGTTAAGGGGAGAGCAGCCTTTACATGCTGTATTTCATGTGAAAGTGTGAAGCAGACTTGTGCTTGTGTCAATTATGATGTGCAGCAGCTGTGGCTGTGGAAATGCTTCTGTGTTCCTGGCGGAAGAGTGCACCCTTCCTTCCCAGGCTGTTGTGAGTAGCCCATGCTAATTCAGCAGCATTTATCCAGAAGTACAGGGGTCAGGTGAGCTTGCAGGAATAATTTGGATCACACCACTGTTGTTTCTTCAGGGATAGAATTAGAACACAAGGGAGACAAGTCCCTTCCACTTTTGTTTTGGTAGGTGTAACTCTGTTTCTCCTGCCTTGTTGCTTTGCTTGTTGCTTTGCAGTTTATGTTAGGCTCAGCAGAAGAGAATTATTGAGAGGAACTTGGCTCTGTAAGCTGCATGCAGGATTTTCCTGTCTGGGAAGTCAAATAAACAGGAGAGAGGATGCTGGGTCTGCTTGCTAGCAGTTGAGTGTTCTCATCTCTCTTTGGGAAGCATAGCGCCAGCATGTGTCAAGTGAGCAACTGTTAGGCCCTGGCTCAGGGAGTGCTCTCTGTATGCTGGTAATTTCACCAATTATCACTATGCCACTGGCCTTCCTATTTCAGAGGAGGTGACCAAAGGAGTTGTGGTGTGGCAGGTCTGACTTTATCTGGTGTCCTCAGATTTCCTTGGCCTCTCTGACTCATTTTATAATCGGAAATGATAAAAAGTCAGGGTGGTAATACATAAAGATAGCCTTGCTTGCTTTTGTAATTGTTTTTTTTTCTGCCACCCCCCCTTTTTTTTAACACATTAGTTGTATTTGATAGTTCTGGTTTTCTCTAAGGTGTAGTAAGAACATATAAGAGAGCTGTGCCTTTGCATCGCTAAAAGGCAGCTGGTTGGATGCCCAGGGCAGTTGCTCTCCGCATCCCAAAGCTTCTCTAGGCACCATGCTGGTGATGCTCCACGTTCTCCTGGTGCTTGAAAGGTGCATTCTTACTGGGGGAGCCAGCAAGTGGGGCTGCCAACACAGAAGTGAAACTGAGCTCTGCTGAGGTTCTGCCAGACTGAAAACTTGGCGTTCTGCAACGTCAGTGGCAAAAGTCCTGTTGACTTCACTGAGTCCAGGATACCTTTGTTCTGGTTTTCATCAGTTGTGAGGAGGAAACTCTGTAGTCAATCACTTCCAAACACTTCTTTTCATTAATTGTTGCCAGATGGGGGCTTTCAGATGGGACAGACACCCTTACTTCAGTGGAGCCTGCCAACAGCTCGTGTGACCATGCAGTGCTAGATGTAAGATGAAATTTATTTCATGATGCTCTTTGCCTGTATCTCTGTATTTTCTTGAAAAATATTTATTTGTTTTTTTCACCAGTTAGTTTGATTTCAGTTTAATTGACAAGAGAGGAAAAAAAAGCCTGATGCACTAAGTATCTAGAAAGTTGGTGGCTGGTAGGGAGAAGAGGCCTCGTAACCACCTTGTAATCAGTCAGGTGACAGCTGCAGGATAAGGTCCAGATTTGGAGACAGTTATGAAGTGTCCCAGCACTGAAAAGAGCTTGTGAGACTTGTAATCCTTTTTGATATGAAAAGCAGTTCAGACAAGACAAGGAATTTGGAGGAAACTGGATGTCATTAATGCTGCTGTTTCTTTGTTTTTGACAAGGAGGTGGAAGTTTTTTTCTCTTGGTTAAAAGACCAGCTTAAATTACCATGCTTTTGTTGCTTGCATTTGAGGTATTTGTGCCTCTTGCTGCTTCTAGTATGACTATGGCAGTTCATTTTATAAGGTAGTCTAATATATCCTGTTTCTTCCTGTGTGGGTTTTGTAGGCTCTGCTGAGTGTGCAGCTGGCTCAGGCATGTCTACAAAATCTTGCAATCACTGTTGTGATGCCCCATCAGTACTTAGAGAGCAGCCTCAAGCATGTTTGCATTGAGTTATCTCTGAGTAGTGTTTTAAGCTCCCGAGCAGCAGATGCCTTTATTCTCTTGGTGATGTTTTCTCATGGATAACTTGTGACACCATTCCCATGGCTTCCAGTCTGCTGACAGGAAGGTCTTGGTTTTACTCTGTAAAGTCCATAATGGTCCTGACTCCTGCCTGTTTCCTGTGTCCTGAGCCAGTGCCGCACATCAGTAAAATGCCCACAATAATCATCCCTGATTTCAATGTGTCTGATAAAGAGAGAGGGTATTTGGCTGCTTCCTCTCTCATCTGATACTGTCTGGGTGTGTTGACATGCCTGATTTATCAAGATTTTCTTCATAATGTGCTCTAGTTTGCACTGCATGAGTCCTATATCCTTTTTAGTTTTGAGAGATTTAAAATCCTTTAAATATCGCATTAGCCTACAGGATACAGAATTTTAAATGGAAACTAACTAAACAAATGGGGTTTACTGGTGTATAAAAATCATTGAAACACTTCTGTTCTTACTTGATAAATCAGGAACACACTACAGAGTCCTCCTAATCAGCTGTTTGAGGTTGTAAGTGTATTTATCTGTGCTAACATCTGCAGTATTCTTTTTGGTCAGACTTTCTGGTTTCTACATTAATGTAGGTCTCTCACCTCCACAGCAGAATTGGAGTAGGTTTTATTACTTAAATTTATGATTTGCTTTTAATGAATCAAAATACTTGAATTTTAGTTTAAACCAAGAAGTACTTGATTCCTGTGTCGTTTTGAAAGAAGAGACTATCATAAAAGTGAAAGCAAAATACTTGTGGTTCTCATAAGAAATTTAATTAAGCAGATCAGCACCAGAAAAATACACAGAAAGTCAGCTGAAGCTGTGAGATTTCCTGATAAAAGCATGTGTGGCATCCCAGAAGTACAAGATCGGACAACAGTTTAGACTGTTGTGTTGAAGTTCAGTATTTCTTTATGTCATTGACACTGAATTTTTGCTTCATTAACCTTCATTTAATGTACTGCTGTATGTGATTTCTTGCTGTGTGATGGAGTATGTACTAAGACCGAATTTTAAATGCTAATTAAGATGGTTAGGGAGGGTAAGGAATGTCCTGGCATCCCTGATTCTTTTTCTTTGTGAGTAAATGTAAACTGTATCTCACGAAAGTGCATTGTTAGATCTCTTAGGGGATTTTTTTCTAGCTCTAAAGAGAAGCTTATCAGCCATGTAGTTCAGGTGCTGGCTTCTTCTATGACATACGGTTTTCTACAGTTAAAATTTACTGAATAACTGTAGATTTAAAAACAAGGGTAGATTGATGCCTTTTGTCTTCTAGATCAGGCAATCCAAAGTAAATTGTCTTCTTGTTTATATTCCAATACGTCACCAGATGTGGACTTTTGAATATATAGGGAACAGTGGGCACTGGACTTGGATACAGCCTTCCCCTCTCTGCCCCAGGAAATTTGATGTAAGGTCAGCCATGATAAGATCACGAGTGTTTCTCCAAGGGCAAGTGAACTTGAGAGGAAGCACAGACGTGCTTCCCCTTTTAGGAGAGCTCAATGCAGCTGGAAAATAAATGGCTTTTGTAGTCCTGCCAGCTGTGCAATAAACTTTTATATTTGTTTATTTAAATAGCCTTATTGAAGGTGGTTGTTGGGAAGAGATTAAGAAAGGACAACCACACTGAAATCTGAACAGCACCTATAATTTCAGGGGACACAACGTGCAGTTCAAGTGTTTCTGCGATAGCCTCAGGCTTGAGAAACCATACCTTTAGCCGTTGACCCCTCTAGAAACAAATTATCTGCTCATTACTGTCATAATTCACTGTTAATAAACATGATAAAGACTACTGTTGTTATTGTGTGATAATAAAGCCTATTCGAACTGGCAAGGTACCTTTCCAGACCTAGAGAGCTCATCATGGAGTTGTGGCATCCTCACAAAACCACAGCTGACGGGTGGTAGAGTGAGTGTATCTGAAGGATGCCTGTTTGCTCACGACATGCAGAAGGCCAGCAGTGCTTCCAGCCTGCTTGGAAATCCTCTTGCCATGTTTCATGACAGTGTTTTCCACAGCTGAGCATGGTTAGTAAGAGTCCAGTTAGCCAACGTGATCCTGACTATAACTTCATGAATAAGGCTGAGAAATCTCATTGGTTGTCTTGCCAGAGATCTTAACCTTGTGTTTTTCACAGTTCAGCCATAGTATTTGCCCTCTGCAGAGAATTCAGTGTGCAAGTGGCTTGTCTGCATGGTTGTAGCCTGCTATCTGCTTAACTGAGCATCTTAACAGCTCAGTGAAGATTTGAGAGCACAGAGAACAGAACAGAGTGCCCTGGCAAGAGGGCTTGGGCATTTTACAGTGTAAGCATCAGTATTTTGGTTTTCTCTCTTAAGTACATTTGGGATGTTAGCATGGATGGCTTTGGCATTTTGTTTTTTTGGTTTGGCTTTTTAACTGACCAGTGCCATTATGCTTAAGCATCAATAATATAAAAATAGTATAGTTCTCTTTTCCCATTGAAGCATACCATGCAAAGCAGCCTGATTTAGTCACAGATGAAGGAACTGGATGATATTTCAGATGAGCATGAGCAATGTGGTGTTTTTCTTAGTGTTTTCTTTGTTTTAATATTATTATTGCTTGGAATGGAATGAGACTAATAGCTCAGTACTTGATAAAAGGGGGAAAACATTGTGAGTTTGTGGATAATGAAGGAAGAAGTCAAAAATACTGGTAGGGGTAGGATTGAGTGGCTGTTCACTGAATGCTTTGTACTGCTGCATTACCTTTTTCCCTGAAATTCAGTTTAACAGCAATCTTTTGATTTTGGTCAGCATGAAACTGGCAGGCAATTTTAGCTGAGGTGCTGGTGGTTAAACATATTTGAGTCCTAAACCCTAAATGTTTATTGCCTTTATTCATATTTTGGTTCATCTGCAGCTTCTCTTCTGGCAGATGTCATTGTGAAAAGAGCAAGGCTTCACTATCCCTACCTAGAGTGCTGTTTTTCTACTTTGCTTTTCCAGACCACATTTTTTTAAGATTAAGATTCTTACCCATCCTCCAGCATGGATTGTTGGCTGCCTTTTGTTTTGATCACATCTCCCAGGCTAAAGAGTTAAAATTATTTGTGTATCTCTTACTGAGAGATGTGATATCACTGCATTTTAGATTTCAGGATTTTACCTTTCCAAAACAGAATTTATCTGTGCTTTCTTGCCTTTAACCTCCAAAGCCTTCTGTTTTTCTTCAGCATGTGATTCAGCAGATGAGGCAAATAATTAAATAATGTTAGCTGCTCTCCCATTTCATTCCTCGTTACTGATATGCAACCCAGTGGAGTTGTACTGCATGGCACCAGCTCGTAGTGTGGTCTTTGCCACACACTGAACATGTGGGTGGTATCTCAAAAGTCCTGTGATACAGCTATTAGTGATACAGACCTTGCAGTGCTTATTCATGCAGTGTTTTCATTAACTGCAGCGGGCATGTACCCAAATCTTGGGATTTGGCTGCTTTTTAAAAGGTTTTCTTTAGGGCTTGTCTTCTGCTTTGTTTTGGGAACTGATACAGGTAGATCTATTAGGCTTCCTAGTGTGGCAGTGGTTACTAAGTGTAAAAGCGTTTGCAGGCTCCAGTGTTATCCCTTGATCAGTTAAAGCCCACCCCACGTACGGGTCCGTCCCTGCTTTCCCTCTGAGAGGGCTTTCTGAAGTAGCAGTGGGGAGCACTGCGTGGCCCATGCCCTACAGGAGGTCAGGTTAGTATGCTTCTGGCTTCTTCTGGCCCTAAAAATGACTCTGTTATGCTCTGTTCCAGATCTTGAGGGAATGTCTTAGTGACTGGAAGGAGAATTAGGCTTTTGTTGGAGGATAGCACACTATGATTCTTAATCAAAAGTGTGGGTGAGGTATAAAAACAAGTTTATCCTGTGTCAGTGCAGGAGCCTGAGTCCTGGCTGGGCAGAAGCCTGTTTTCTCTTGTTTGGAAGCTGTGCAATGTTTCACAAGAACCAGAGTGGACAGGCCTCTGCTCTGTGTTGGGACACATTTCAGCCTCTCATGAAATGGGTCATATATGGGGAGATGTCCCTGGTAGCAAATTTTATAACAGCTTATTCACTGGCATATCTGAGACTGGGAAACTGCAGCCCAACACTTTTTAATGACTGGTTAAGTTTGTGAAAAGTGATTGGTTAAGTGGTTGGTTTAATGATTGGTTAAGTTAGTGAAAATTTGAAATTAGATGATGTTAGGAACTACTTCCATTAGATTGTATCATTTCACATTGACTTTTGTTTATTTTTCCTTAACTTCACCCTTGGGCAACCATGATTGTATACTTCCATCCCTGCTTCCTCCTCTGCAGATGTGCTCATTCTATTTCCTTCTAGTCTTTTTTTTTTTTTCATTTTCTTCTGGCAAAGAAACTTTATTTTTAAAATACGTAAAGCTGTAGGGTTTCTCATGAGTAGAATCAAATGGAAGATCAAAAATATAATTAAATAACTTTCATTTCTTTGCCAGAAACAAATTATTTTTTCTTGTCTGTTTTGGGTGACTTTATCATGCCCGCAAGGAAATAATTTTCACTGTGTCTGTCAGTGTGATCCTGCCTTAAAAATGGAATGATCTTTTAGAAGTAATATGAAAGTCAAGTAAATGTTTGAAAAGAGAAAAGCATAAAATAATTACATACTATAACAGCCATGGAATTCTGAGTAAAGACTACTAAAAACAAAACAGCAACTTATTTTAAAAAATGTAGAGAACCTCAGTTGTTGCCTGAACCATATCTGCTAGTAATCCAGTTCATTACATCTTAGTGTCTGCTGAAGATTTCAGCTCTTTAGAAAGTGTGATATTTGTGTAACAATGTTACTGAAATGTTGTAAAATAATACTGGAAACAAGTTACTACAATGGTAACACATTTTAGACCTGTAACTTACTGTATGAGACACTTGAAGGTTTAGCTTACCTATGTTGCACATATTTGTAACAAATTGATATATTTAATCTGTGATAGGCAAAGTAAACTTGAGAATGTTCTCTGATATTTTTGTTTTGTTTTTAGTTTGTCGAATTGGTTAATTTAAATGTTATAGATGGCAAAGTGGAATGGTGTTCTAGTTACGATGTAAGGCCGTCTGGCTGAATTCTTGCCTCTTTAGTAGTTATTGACGTTATCGTGCTCTTCTGGTGTCTCTTCTCAATCTCTCCGGGATTTGTTTGACTTTTGGTTTCCATTTTCAGAGTTCTTGAGGTGCCTTTATCTTGCTGCTGGTCTGTCTGTATTTCCTTTACATTTGTGTTGCGTTACAATTTTTCTGAGCTGCTGCATCTAGAAGCTGAAAGGATTGTACTTAAAAAGAGGGAACTTGGCGTGCTGTTAATTCTGATATCGTGGTTGTCTCTTTCCTAGCGTGTGATCTGGGTTTTCTTGGCTTTGCCATAATCAACAAAGAATGAAAAGGAAATGTCCCCTGAAAGATATCTCCTTCACAAGTTAGATCACTGAGCAGGAGTGACTTCTGCCCTGCTGTGACTTGGTGGTTTGGCATTTGAGTTGTGTACCTCAGGGCTGGGCTTCTGGCTTTGCTGTGCAAGTTGCCAGGGTGAAGGGAGCAAGTGAGTGAACATACTCATCTGCATTTTTTTTCTTGCCTGTGTGCACAGATTTCCTCTCAAAAGACTGTAGGAGTGCAATCACCTGAAAATCAAGAATGTTTATTCCCATATTCCCTGTTTTTCACCCAAAGGACGGTGTGTCCCTATTCGCTCATCACTAAGCACTCACATGTTGGCTTATTTCTCTTAATTATGAGATGGGATGTACACAACTGCCACAGGAAAACTCTTTGAACCTGTTCAAGCCTCTTGACCAGACTGCAAATTGACTTGACCAGAGTGTGCTATTTGTCCATTATATCAAAAATGAATGTTTTCCATAAGTCTGCTGTGTGCAGAGTTGGTTGATTTTTTGGTTTGTTTTGGGTTGGAGTTTTCTTGGTTTTGTTGTTGGGTGGGGTTTTTTGGGTTTCTTGGTGGTGTTTTTTTCTCCTTTTTTTTTTCCTTCATTTTTTTCCTGCTGTTTTGAAGGGGGGGTGTGTGTGTGCATGTGTGTTTGTGCTTTTGTTGTTGTTCTTGCTTGTTTAAAATGAATGGTTAGAGAGAGACTTGACATGGAAAGGAACAGATTCTGCAAACTGGTGAATTGTGGAGCACTTGCCAAAGTCCTGCTGACATGCATGGAATGAAGTCTGTCCTGTACCTGTTAAGTTGCTTTTGTTTTATAGGGCAGAGAGGATTATTTATTGGGAATGGTGGAAATGGGACTTCACCGTTTCACTTTCAGTTTTTGTTTTGGTTTTTTTTGTGTGTGTGTGTGTGTTAGACCTTATCTGAACAAAGGCAATCTGCATCGCTTTGCCATGGGCATGGAAGTCTCAGAACCAGTGCTGTTCAAAACAGAGATCACGTTTTTCTAGGATGGGATTGTAAAGTCCAGGTTACATCCCGTTTCTTGGTAGTTATATATTAATAAATTGTAGGTCCAAAGGGCTTGTGCTATCTTGTCTTGAAGTCCATAATCTGATGAAACCTTTTTCATTTCTCTTGCATTTCTTCTGTGCTGAACTACAGAAACACCGGTCTTGTTGGATAGTTTCCTTGTTTTTCCTTTTCCATTTTGAAAAACCTGCTGCTTTAGCTGAGAACAGTGCTGGTAGGTTATTTATATATTCTGCCTAATAGTTTCATGATTATATGCATTTTTTCCAACTTACAGTTAAGTGAGAAGAACTAGTTCAAGCCTCAGCAAAAGCCACTCTACATTTGTGTGTTAGAATCAGCTGCTTGTTTTCACTGTCTCTGTCTCAAGGACTGAATGGAAGCATTTGTGTAACCATGAGTTAAACCTGATCATGGGTCTGAAGTGTTCCCACTTGTAACTTCTCCTGCATACTGGAAGCAGGTACAGGATCTTAACAGGTATTTCAGTAGTGAGCGCAGTGAAAGATGTTTGTGGAGAGAAGATGGCTGCTGAACTAAATTTAGGTTGAATTTATCTCACACTGAAGAATGGTATGCAACTTTTTTTATAGTACGTTGTGTTTGTAGCATGGAAAGTACCCTTGCTTCCCATGCTTAAAACAGGCTTTTAAATCACTCACTTTCTTTGTGCATTATTTTAGTGCGGTAACAATACGGCTTTTATTACAGAGTGTTTTTGTGTTGTCCCTTATAACCATTGTTGCTCTGACAGAGAAAGATGATTCTTTTTCTCACTCACATTCAATAGTATTAACAGGCTTCTAGGCACCTTCTGACTGCAGTTGCTGGAGCCTGTCAGAAAAAGCAGCTGCTCATGTCAAATCCAAGGTAGAGCTAGATCTGTGGATTTCAGTTTGTGATTCATGGAGCTGCATTCTACTACTGAGATGTTTCAGAAAGTTGGCTAGGAAATGTAAATCTATGCCACATATCACTCCACAAATGTGAACTGCAGAGGGATCTGCTTCCACTGAAATAGTTTGAGATCTGTCATTTGGAAAATGTTGAAAACCAGACATTTCAAGCAGTGTCGGTGAGAATACATAAGTCACTATTGTGGAAAAGTTCGTATGAGGTCACCTGAACTGTTGCTAGGTTAGAGAGACTGCAGTGGGAATGTTTTCCCTTTTCCTTTCTCTGATGTCTCTGAAGGAAACAGACCTGCCCTGCCCTTTCTGCACAAAAGAAAAGGAGGATTGTAGTATCTAAAAGGCCCTGTCTGCAAAATGCCAAAAAGAATATGTGTCGTTACATGAAGTTAAAGTGAACATCGCCGGTCAATGTATAGCTGATGCTTTTGTTGGTGTGATGCTTGATTTGCTGCCAGACTGCCCCCCTCTCACTCCTGGCCCCAAGCAGTTTTATACAAGGTCTGTAATTGCAGAATTGGCTGTGGAGTACTTAAAAAGTTTTAAAAAAATATTTAAAAAATTAAAATCACACTCTCATTAAGGTTTCTGACCTTATTTGTCTCTTCCCATAGAAAACTACAGGCAAGTTTATATTATCGCCAGGGAACAGACAGATACCTTGTGTAGCACGCTCCCAATTTACTTCCAGCTCTTTCTCTAGCTTCAAAACTCAGTCTTTCTTCACTTCTTCCCTAAAGTTTCAAGTGTCTACGGCTTCAGTTGATTTCAGTTTCATGGTTATTTTATTACCGTTGCTTTATTTCTTCTACCTTTGTTCACTGTGAGATCTGGAATTTTTATGAGGTAAATCATTACTTACAGCTAGTTCTTCCAGGCTCAGAACACTTGCCTGCTTCTTTTCTTCCTACCCCCTTTGGTACTTTGTCAGGAGCACTGTGTTGGAATCTCCCACGTTACAGAACAAGCTTTAAAAACAAAAATATAAAAGCTTGTTTTAAGAAACAAGTTAAACTCTATAGCTACTTATATTGATGCAGTTGATATTATTAAGGCCAAGAATTACATGATTTGTAAATTGATGTGGAGTTCTTAGAAACAGCACGATTGTAAGGCTGTGTTGGCATGAATCTGGATGTATGCACAATTCCCTTGTCTCTCACCACCTGCTTACAAATAACAACTGGGGCTAAACATAAAGGGATCTGAGCAGAAGATGAATCCCAATTTCTTTTTTTTTTATTTTCTTCAATAGACAAATAAATTAAGAGTTTGGTTCATGGAGAGTCAAGGTAATTAATTACTTGTCAAAGGCCTGAACTTACCATCACCTCGATGAAGCGAAGCGTAGGAGCTGCAAGTTAGTGACTGATGACTTCATGCCTCACTCAGTGTATACAGGATAAAAACTGAATGTTCAAGGAAATTGCTGATGAAAAAGAAATTTCTGTATACTAGTAAGTAAGGCAGTACCTCTCCCTGCGTATCTGTAGAGAATGCTATTTGTTAGGCACACAGGAAAGGAAGGGCAGTATCTTCATTGCTGCTGCTTTTACACTGCCTTACTGAGGTTTCACTGAAATGTGCATTTTCAAGGAAGTGTAAAGAATTTTTGCAAGTTGAGACATGTCACAGAGATTGTTGGTCAAATGCAAATACTGATTAAAAAGTATGGAGGGTTTGTATTGCTTCTGAACACTTTTGTTTGTTTGTGTGGTTTGGTTTGGGTTTTTTTGTTAATGCGATATAACTGTTACTTTTTTCCTCTTCCAGGAGCTTACAGTGGTAATCCAAACTCTATGTTTAGTCTTTTTATCTGTCAGAATAGAGGTTATCTCCTATTAAAGAAGAGTTTGATTTGGTATTTCAGTTCAGTTTTTAATTTTTTTTCCCCTAAACACAGTTTTGCCCTTGGCTGATTTGACCACTAAGCTTTTCTGGCTTTTAAGAGTTAGAGTCCATTTTCTGTGCTCTTCCTTTCTGGACCTCAGTTTATGTTGTTTGCAGGGTGAAAATCGCGTGAAGAATCATAATCTCATCCTGCACCCTAAAAACAGGCAGATTAAAAAATGCAGGCAGTAGGCCTCCATAATAATTTCTGAGTAAATATTTTACTGCTTTTTCCATCTGTTACACTAAAATCTGACTTAAACTAAGCGTAAATCTAGTCAGAAGAGGTCACTGGAGTATTAATCATCAGAGTTAATCCTCTTAGACATGTGTTTGGTACGAGGCCAGCTATTCAGAAGTTTAACAGCACACATATGTTGCTTATCTGTCTGGCAGCTTGCCAGTGAAGTAAACTTCAAGTCTGTGGTGGGTTTATATCTCCGTAAAGTACACTGCTTGTTGGGTGCAAGCTGATGCAGCTTTTCTGTGTATCACACATGGTGCATAGCCTGCTACTGAAGAATGAGTTCCTTTCAGGGCGCTTTCAAAGAGCAGTAGTGTTGGTGTTGTATGGTAAGAAGTGATATCATTCACAGTTGACCTTTTCATGGTGCTTCCCTATGAAGCATGATGAGCCAGATTTAATACTACTAACTCAGAGCAGAGGAAGAGACAATATTTCAAGTAGAGTAATACTGTGGAACCCAAATATAGCTGAATGAAACCTCACCCTGCCTCCACTCCTGCCATTCTGACTTGGAGGAAGCATTCATGTATGTAAATACAACTCTTTCTTGAGTCAGATCTGGACTAGACCCAGCATTTCTGTTTCTCACTTCATAGGAGTATCCTTCACACTCGACAGAAAAACGATTATATCATATCCTAATTATGGAACTGATTCATCCCCTGGGGCATGGAAAGCAAACAGTAGGAGTGAGTGCATCATTAAAAAATTAGCATATTTTTAGAGAGGAGGTAAAAAATAAAAGTGCAACTCCACTGAAAAGTTTAATGATAAAGAAAAAATGGCTTGCATTAGAGGAACTTTTTAAAACAATCTGACATTATGGCCAAAAGAACATATATTTCTTAGTAATGTGTCTGTATTTTCTTGCGAGAAATTATTAATTTTCTTCTTGCCTGTCTTTCTCAAGGAAAAGAATGAAAGCTCGTGCTCCCCCTCCGCCAAATCAGCCTCCTGCAGCAAGTAGAATTCACAGTGAGCACAAGTCACCTGCAGAGACAGCTGTAATTTCTGATCAGAACCTTGTGAGCATGAAGGAGAACATGATAAACAGATTGGTGGACTTCACAGTCATTTTACCCAGCGGGTTGGAGCAAAAGTGCACAGTGCAAGGAAGGTAAGGCTTTGATTAGTTCCCACTTTTTGAAGCCCTTTGTTCCCTATGGGATGCTTACTGATGCTGTCTGTCTTTCTACGTTTATGGGGCTTCTCTGTCATGCTTTTCTCTGCATTTTAAGCAGCTGTTGCACCAGAGAGTCCTGAGAGCCGTGTATAAAGGACCCTCTCTTCTGAGGCAGGAAGGATTTAGCAGCTACTGTGCCACTGTTTTCCCGTGGATCAGCACGTGTACGGATCTATCCCTTTCACGTAGCGTCACTGGGCTTAGGCTGTATCACATCTCCTAAGCCAGAGAGGGCTCGGTGCAGTGGAAGAAGGTGCTGCTGGCAAACAGTCCTGACAGTATGAGTGCCTGGAGTCATGCCAAGAAGCAGGCTCAGAAGATGGATGATTCATCGCATTCAGAGATCCCGCCTTCACAAATACGTTGCAGTTGTGTAGACAGAAAAGCATCTGCTCGTATTTAGGAAGCGTTTTATATATAAAACCGTTTTTTTTTTCCCCCAAGGAAAGAGAGAGGGATTCTCCTTGTTACTTACTGGGTACAATCAAGGGCAGTTGGAAAGGCAATTTTGAGACAATTCTCTTCACTATGGGAGCTCTTCTTTATCCTCATTCTTTCTGTGTAAATTGTTTTGAAAGAGGGAAACATTACTTCAGGAAATAATATGGAGAAGTTTCAAAGATATAATCAATACTATGATGAAACCGTAGCAAACAATGTTGTGGTCAGGAGTAGTCAAGAAACTGTAGAAAGTGTAACACCACATGCAGAGGGTATGTAGGTGCCTGTTGATAAATCAGATTCCGTGTTTATTTTACATTTGGTGTTTTCAGTAGTTAGTCTGCATTCCAGAACACCTACTTTCTCGTCTGATACATTAGTCTGCTTTGACTGTTTCCCTCATAGCACATTTTGATGGCCAAGGAGGATGTGTAAAGCCGTGTTTGGTGTCTGGGACTTCCTTCTTCCCCCTACTTTTCTCGTAGAAACTAACATTCACTTATCCACTCTCGGGAGACTAGTGCAACTTGTGTGTGTCCGCCCCAAAGCCAGAGTGATGTTAAAAGTTTGAAAGGAATGCAGTGCTTATCAGAGCTCTCAGATTAGATGCATAGTGATAAGAGTTTTTATGGGGAGATTTGGACTTAATGAGAGAAAGAAGAGAGCAGGCCTGGTGAGTGGAACAGGACATGAAACTCACTGGCCATTGGATCCCAAAGAAAGGTGATATTTCATTGGCAAATGCAAGCCACCTGGGAGCTGACAAGAGGTTAATATTCATGCAGCATATTGTATTGAGACATACATAATTGCCATATGGTTAGAAACTTTTTTTTCCTCTCAGAAAAGTATAGTACCAAAACAAGCAGTCCAAGAGCACTATAAAAATGGTCTTTTATTGTGACTTTTTCAAGAATGCAAATGCTACGAGAGCAAAGAACAAGTAGAAAGTCCCTGTACAGTAAATATTCTGTGTCTCACACAGGTGTTTATCACTGTGTATCACATACACTGAGACTGAGTGTTTTGTGTATTGGAGTCTGTAGTCTGTGGACTAAAACCTGAAAGAAATGGCAAAAATTAAACGTAACATATATCTGTGGAGTTATTTATATCATCTGCATTAAGCATTCTAAGCAACCCAAATGTTCTCTTTGTTGTCTGTGCAGGTGCTCACTTCTCTCCAGTGTCTGCAGGACAGGTCTAGGCCTCTGATTTAAATTTCAGCTTGTGTTAATGTGCTAATCTGCACATCACTGATGCCTAACCTAGGCAGTGGCTGTTCTCCCTCAATGCTGTCTGGAAGACTTGGAGTAGAGAAGTGATAGCCACACCGATAGCCAGCTGTGGGAAGTGGAAGATGATAGAAACTGAGGAAGGGGAATTAATCATCCTAACGAGCTATGAAATAAGAAAAGGGTATTCTGTAATATGCCATGTGTTACAGTGGCATCGGTCTGTGAACAGACCTCGTGTGCTGCTGGTCTTTCTAATCACTGGAAGATGCAATTTTCTGTGTGTTAGCACTGGCTCTGTTTCTAGGTGTGTGGAATAGTAAAAAATAATAATGTCAAGATTATCTGAAATTTTTAGGGGTTGAACTGTCCTAAGTCTCCAGGTTTGGGTGAAAGCCCAGGCTTTTTCAACTTTTTTCATTGTTCTGATGTGAACTAAACAGTTATGAAATACAATGATACTCAGGGGTAAACATTAAATGATGAAAATACTTGATTTAAAAAAATGTGGTTTTTTTTTTTTGTTTTTTTTTTTTTTTTTAGTTTGAGGCAAGTAGAAGAGCCAGTGCAGGTAATTAATTATTTTCCCTGTTCACTCTTTTTATCTGTGGTGATATCCTGGGTGGACATTTCAGAAAAAACCTGCTGTTGCTTATACTGGTATAAATCTTCAGTATTTTTTTTGCCATCGTTAAAACTGTAGTCTGCAAAATCTCCTTTTGGCTACCCCGGGGAAATAGCTTTTTTCTTTCAAAAAAATTTGCAAATCCTTGCCCTGGGCATATTCATAATGAAAAATGAGTCTGTAATTTCAGGAAAGCAGTTCACAGAACAATGAAGTACACTAGATTATATTTGAAAATATAAATACTGTAGTTAATTAGTATCACTTAAGGTTATTATACATGAATTAAAAGTAAAAATTATGTCTTTCAATTTGTTCATTATATGTAAGCAAAGCAACATGTTGTTAATTTAACGTCGTTCTCTATGTAAAAAGTTCCTGTAAATATCAGCAAGAGGGCAGAAAATTCTCATTAAATTTTCTTGAAAGACACTCTAAGAAAAAAAGTGTGTGCTATTTAAAGATATTTTATTGGAATCTGGAACCTTAAAATTGTTCTATTTATGAGATTTAACTCAAGCTGACAGTCTCTCTTAAAGAGTTCATTGCCATCTTGTAACACACAATTTGTTTGAGATTTTGGAAATATGTAGTGCAGATTTTGGTACAAAGCTGAGTCCTTAGGGAGTGTGTGCAGCAATAGAATAGTATTAAAAAACAGTTTCCTTTTTGAAATAATTGATCCCTGGGAACTCTACTCTAAAACATATAGAAGTATTCATGAAAAACTGTTAGCCTATTTCCCCCTGGAAAGGATTATAAAATATTCCCACAACTATTCTGTGTTCGTACTCGTGTATGAACACAAACTGATGTGCTGAAAGGATAGGCAAAGTGTTGGCCACTTACACGTTTTATGCATGTAGATTTGTAGCACATCCACACAAACTGTTAACAGGTCTGAGGGAGGTGATGGGCAGACATTTAGACAGAAAACAAGTGGAAAAGCTCCCAAGTTATCAGTTTTCTCTTTGTGATTCTCACAGGTAATACTTTCAATTGGTGACCTGTAAATAAAGGAATCATGCATCTGTCTCTGCTCACACTGAGTGGTACTGAGGAGACCTTCCTGATTAACACAGATACAGATATTAAGTGTCAGCAGCTTGAGACCTCAGTAGTATTCGAAATACATTGCAGAAAAATGAGGATGTTTGAAGCTAAATGAGGTTTGGTTTGGAGTTGTCAACACATGGATGACCAATATGCAGACAAGTAATCTGGACAGTCGTTGCTCCTGCTGTTACCTTACATGTTACACAAATTCTCTCACACATACGAAGCACAGAGAGCAGGACGCTAGAAGAAATAATAATCTAGCTGAAGCTGTAGTCCCATTCTGCAAATACTGGAGGACAGAGTTCAGTACAGAGTATGCATTATATGGAGCATAAAGCTAATGTCATCGCAGAAAGAATATTCTCACATAATTCTCAGTAATAGACTCTTTATTGTGGGCTTATAGCTCAACACACAGAACAGTGTCTCAGGAAAGACTGAAGGTGTGAAATGAGCCCAGGCTGGTAAAACCTTAGAGGTGTTGTTTGAAGAAGATAAACAGGGCACCTGGCAAAAGAACTAAAAATTAGTTTAACTAAATACTAAATAAGAGTCAGGTCAAAACTACAATAGATCAATGTAGGCTAAGGGGGAAAAAAAATGTTGTACTCAGATAATTTACGTTGGAAGGGGCCACTGGAACACACAGTCTCTAGGCAAGTTTGAATATCTTCAGGAAGGAGGTTTCTGGATTTCTCTGTACCTCTTTTCCAGGGCTGGAACCATCTTTATGGAGACAATATGTTTACTTGTACCTAAATGGAATTTCCTATACAGCACTTGTCTCTTGCCACTTGTCCTCTTGCTGCTCACTGGCAAGAAGAATCTGGCTCTGTAACCCTACAGTTCATACTTACAGACAGTAGCAAGGTCTCTCTTCACCTTTCTTGCCCTAAGGCCTCTGCCTCTTTTTGTGTGTCATCTTGATGTTCCTTCTGTGGACTTGCCCACTTATGGAAAATAAGAGTCAAATGTATGTGGGCAAGCTAAGAAAAGAAACAGAAAACATTTATGAGTGTCTTATTTATCACCCTTCCTGAACTTTTTTGGATACAGCTTGCTTCTTAGTGTATACATTTTCGGTTGTGTAGAAAAAGTTGTAATCTTTTCCTGAAGTACCTGCTCTACTTCGGAGCATGAGAAAATAATGACTAATGCTATTTTCTGGTTTAAATGAAAATAGTGAAAGAATTAGAGACTTCAGGTCATCCACCCCTTTACACTATCATGTTTCTTTTCCAGTCAATTTCCAGTGTAGATTCTTAATGCACATTTGACATTGACCTAAATAAAAAATATTCTTTCTTCTAGTTTTGAGATTTTTTTTTTTTTTTTTAATCATAGAATCACAGAATGGTTTGGGTTGGAAAGGACCTTAAAGACCTTCTAGTTCCAATTCTCCTGCCACGCACCAGGGACTTGCTCAGAGCCCCATCCAACCTGGCCTTGAATGCTTCCAGGGATGGGGCATCCACAACTTCTCTGGACCAGTTCCTGTGCTTCACCACCCTCACAGCGAAGAATTTCTTCCTACTATCTAATTGAAGCCTGCTCTCAGTTTGAAGCCATTACCCCTTGTTCTATCACCACATGCTCTTGTGAAAAGCCCCTCTCCAGCTTTCTTGTAGGCCCCTTTAGGGACTGGAAGGCATTTGTAGCATGAAAGTAGAAGGTAAAAAGGAAGTTGGTTTCATTTGATAGAATACAACTTCACCCTGCAAATTTATTTTTAGATGTACAAGGCTGTATTTTAAAATGGATTTCTCTGTGTGATCCAAGGAGATGAAACCCAACTACACCCAAAACAACTCAGTTGTTTTATGCTTCCTAAAAACCATAGGCCTTTCCTGCATTTTACTGGAGAACAACAGGAAACAAGCAATCTGCTCAAACTTTATCAGATCTTCGGCGTGATAAATATTGCTGTTAAAGTAGTTATTCTTTACTGTCCAGAATTGGTATTAAATGTCAAACAGCTTAGTAATAGAATATCAAAACAGAGCCAAAGTACTCTCCTTTGCTAAGAATAGTCATATGGACCTTCTTGTCTGAGTCTTAAACTGGATTCGCTCTCCGAATTTGTTTTTGTGCTCTAGTATTTGCTTGTCAGTCATTAACCTTTGGTGTCTGTTATGTGGAGTTTGGTCACTCCACCAAAAATTTCAGCAACATCTTACTAAAATGAAAAAGTAAGGTGTTTCTTAGCTGAGTAGTTGGAAAGACAGGAGATATTTAACTTCATTTCAGCTTTAGATTTAAGACCTGCCTGAATTTCAAAACAGAGTATGCTCTGTACCAGATATCAAAGCAGGTTAAAATGAAGTGCAGATCTGTGTGGAACAAGATGGAAACAAAGGAAGGATTGACTCTTTGCATCTTCCAAGAGCCATATTCAACCCAAGGTTAGAAAGAAAATTGGTATAGATTAGTAGATTACCATTCTCTTGCTGTGTTTAGGGACCCTCTTCTGCGTGTAGCGTATACATGGAGTTACTTGAGGTAAAACTCCCATTTAAAATCAAGCTGAACTGTTTAGAAGGAAAATCTTTCAAGTTGGTGCCATTGAAATCTGGTAAAAGAATAACTTCATTGCAAAGATTTCCCAGCTCTCTTACTTCACTTGAAACACAAGGATTTTGAATTTTGTTTGTGGAATTCCTAATCTTTCCTCCTTTCCTCTTTCCTCCTTTCCTCCTTTCCTCTCCACTCTCCCCTCTTTTTTTTTTTTCTTTACACTTCAGAAGTTTTCTGAAAAATGTTCCCCGAATTTACATTTTTTAAGAGCATACTATTTGCTTTGAAGTTGTTTCAAAAGCTTCAACTGTGCTTTCAAATGGAACAGATGAAGGCTGGGGATGCCTTTCATGGAACAATTGTGTATTCTGAGCAGCATGGCACAGGTTGGGATGTTGCAGACTTCCTTAAGTGTTATGTTTAATTCATGCCTGCTCATAATCAGCAATAAGATGAAACCTCAGATTCAGCTGGATTTTGTAATTGTCCATTGTCCAGACAAATTTGTTCAAGTTGCATGATTGTCTGTAACTTGTTTTTTCAGATGGCAGATGTGGATTCTGATCTTGTTGTAGTTGTGGTGCCGTTGCTGCTGAATATATTTTATTATTTCAGGGGTACATGTGTGGAGTCATAAACTGTTATTTTGATGAACTATACTCCCTTCTAAAATCCTTTTTCAAGAGGCAAGATAAGTGTCCAAAGTTGAATGAATTATCGCAGTATTATGCACTACAGAAATATATTAGTGTTCCACTTCAAATATAAATGTCTAGCACGTAGGACACCATGTACTGTGATTCTGCCAGGTTATTTACTTTTATCTGAAACAATAGTAATAAGGCTGAGGGAAAACAAATGCGTGCAAATTTTGGTTTAAAAGAAATATGTCTGTAAACAGACAAGTTGAGATCTGTATCAGGACAACTGATAAGCATTTTTAAAAACTGTTCACTGCTGCACAGTTTAATGAATATTCATATAAATACTGTTGTAGGTGGGATTTTCCTATAGTTTGGGCTTAGTAGGTGTAAATGTCTGTTGGTTTGTGGTGTGTAGCATATGAATTGAACATGATTGTGAAACATAGATGTTTTCAGCTTGGGGACAGCATCAGGATGAGTCATCATGAAATGACCTGATACAGTTTTGATTTGGGTGCTACACGTTTGTATTTGTGCTATGTTAGCAGTTGCCACACTGCTCTGTTTTTCTGAAGTGTCCTATACATATTAATGACATCTGTTTTCCTTATTTGGTCTTCAGTCATCATCTTCTCCCTGTGTTCCTCCCTTTTCAGCGAGATCATGTATTTCAAATTTTCCACGCTTGCCACTTTTCCAGCTCACACTGTGTAACTCAGTTAAACTTGAAAAAGGTTACTGTAAAGAAGATTCTTCCTCTTCTCTTGCATGGGGAGAGCTGTCACCTGCCTGTTAATAAGGAATTGCACTCATTTTCCATTTTTGTGATCTTTGCGATTGGCTCTCCAGGGTTCTTCACCAACTTCTTGAGCAGTTGTTGGCCAACAACATACCTATAGAAAGAAGATGGGAAAGATCTGGAAAACTACTCCACAGAGTAGTTTTCCAGATGCCGACAGCTTGCAGTTTGAAGGGTAATTCTTGAGCTGTGGATGTAATGTTGCTGGCTAATAACCTGTGGAGGATTTTATTTTCTTTGGATTTACTTGCATTTTGAATCTGTATACAGTTTTTCCAGTTTAAACATTAGAAGAGGTGCCAGTTCTTTTGGTAAATTTGCTGTCTATGCCTTTGTTTTCACTTCTCCTGGAAGACAAATACCCCCTGTATATTACAGGTTTCAGCTACAGCTGGTAATTTTTTTTTCAGCTTACATTTTTTTGTTGGTGACGGACACTGGTTTATGAAACCAAAACTTTTTGGAAAAGTGACCTGTTTAAATAAACCTATTTTCTCTGATCCTGTATGGAATTTTTGAGGGGAAGGCTGGGAAAATAAAAGAACCCTTCAGTACTGTGGTAGAAGAGGATTTCTGGGGTGTGGGAGAGCACAGTTCATATCTGCTGTATTAGGCAGTATCAAGCTCCAGTGAATATTGAGTTCTTGACACAAAATGGAGTACCTCTGTGCAGAGGCACCCAATGAGAGGGACAGTTGCTCTTTTAAAACCTCATGGTTTAAGAATCATACTACAGTAAGAGTTACTGATAATGCAGACACTCAAAACCAGATGGTTTTGTACAGGGTTAATATCTTCACCGAAATAAATATGGACAGGATCTCTTGTACTGGAAAGTATTGCTGGTGTCAAATGGATTTGGAGAACTCAAAGTTGTAAACTGGAAAAATAAGCCCTGTCTACCATTTGTTCCAGATTTAAGTGCTCCACTTTGGGTTATGTGGTTGTTCAAATCTAGGTAGAGTTTACTGGACTGTGAGTTCATAATTTATTCATTTCTTGTCTTCATATTAAAGAACAGAATTTGAACTGGAGAGTTTAATGTACGGATTTGGTACATTATGGCCCCCAGGTTAGCTCGGTTGGTCAGAGCATGGTGCTAATGACACCAAGGTTGTGGGTTCAATCCCTGTATGGGCCATTCACTTAAGAGTTGGACTTGATCCTTGTGGGTCCCTTCCAACTCAGAGTATTCTGACATCTGTGGTCTAGAAATAAATAAAATGGACTTTGTCTGCTCTTGACTTACGTTTGTTAGTGCTATGATTGGCGCTGTTGTCTGCTTCATTGTGAGTGTTAGTTGTGAGCTCATAAACAGACACTGAAGTGTGAACATATTTAATTCCTATCATTTTATCTGATCTGTTTAACATTTCAAAGCCCTAGCACTGTTCCGTCCCAGAGATGGTTAACTAGTGACACATCCACAGCTTGTGTTGTCTTTTATCCCCCCATCTTAAAACTGAGGTAAATTTTGTAGCAACTGTTTTTTCTCATGCTAATAGTGACTGTCTTCTTCCTTGTAGTAAAGCTGTGATGGATGTATTGGTTGATTTATGCAGCCAGTATCGCTTAAATCCATCCCAACATAGTCTTGAGCTAAAGTCTTCGGGAACTCAACAAGTTCTGAGTTACAAGCCAAACACTTTGATAGGAGCACTGGATGTACAGACAGTACTTCTGAAAGAGAAGATTCCCGAAGAGAAGGCAAAGCGACCTCTGCCAAGGGTCCCTGAGGTCAGTACTCTGTTGGGCTAAAATGGTGCCATGAAACATCATTTCATTCCTGTGATTTCAGTTCTTGCAATCTTTTCATCTTTAAACCAGGTGGGAATTACTTGGGATTGACTATAACCTGCTTTATTAGCTTGACTGTTTTGCATGTAGATTGATAGATGCTAGTCTAGACATTTAGACAAAATATTATGCTGCATGTGGTTGGATAGATGGAAATCTGAAGACTAGGGTGATTGAAAATTGCAGTAATGGCTGAAATGAGTGTTGTGGGGTTGTGTGGAGATAGTGTTTTGGTGATATTTTGTGTACCATCTTCACTGAAGATATGGGAGAAGACCGATCATTAATAAATATATTTCACAGTATAGTGATGATTGAGAAGTAGTCATTTTCCAAATGTTTGCTGAACTTCTTTGTTATTCTTAGTAACTATATCTATTTATATGCTCCCACCTTTTAGAGTGGGACTCGTTAACATTACACCTGCCTCTGATTCCTTTTCCTTCTTCGCTTGTTCGTGTGAATGTCTCCTTAGTGGAACGGGAGGTCTGAGATTTTAATTTTTTAAATAGTATTTTCTGCAATGTGGGGTAAGTTTGCCTAGGAATAGTCAAGATAATATGGAAATCTCCAGTGCCTTTTTCATTGTAAGAGGGCCTATCCATTGCAGAAGGAAGACTGAGAGTTTGTGTTTGTTTCTGCAGAAATCTGTGAGGCTGGTAGTGAACTACCTGAAGACACAGAAGGCTGTGGTTCGAGTTAGTCCAGAGGTGCCTCTCCACAGCATCATCCCAGCTATTTGTGAGAAGTGTGAAGTCAGTCAAGAGCACATTGTTCTTCTGCGAGATGGCATAACTGGGGAAGAGCTGGAGCTTACCAAGTCCTTGGAGGAGCTAGGGATAAAGGAGCTGTATGCCTGGGACAGAAAAAAAGGTGAGCCAAGACTGAAAGCAGTCACTGCAGGGTTATATTCTGTGACAACAAAATTGTGGGCAACTTAAAAGCGTTTGTGCTGCCATTCTTTTGGGTTCCAGCTGAAACAGCAGAGTGAGATCTCGGTCCGGAGAGCAGCACGGGTTTGTTCAGTGAGCTGTGCCCAGAGCAGCAGCCGGGTCAGCAACGTGCCCAGCCGTCCTTGGTTGCTCTTGGGCCTTGCGCCAGGCTGGGCTGGACTCTGGTAGGGTGCGGGCTGGCCTGGGGCCGGGCAAAAGGAGGAGCTTTGCTATGTCCCAGAGCTGCTGTCAGTAGAGGTGTGCGTAACACAAGGGGCCTCTTCCAGACAGAGTCTGTCACCTACCTGTGCTGTGGGTTGGAGAGAAGGAAAGAAGAGACATGCCATAGTCATGGCAGCTGTGAAAGCTGAGAGGCAGAGGCGACAGACCAGGGCTTATGAGAAACAGACTGGATAGGATCAGAGACCGTTCCTCCAAAGAGCAAAGTTATTGACGGTTTAGTGAAGAAGAGCTAAGAGGTATTCGTGTTTAAAATTTTGTTCTTGTGTTTACCTATCCTCACTTTCTGTTCTCATAGACAGAATTGTAGTAGCTTCTTGGAGTTGAGTTTTATCAGCCTAATTATGTATTCGAATAACATAATTCTGTGATGTGCTTTAAAATACTCCTGCTTTAAAAATACACATTGACAAGTACTACTTCCTTTGAGGTCAGAAAGTGATATTCATTAAAATTGTCTCCTGCAGTTTGTCTCAATCCCTATCACTTCCAGCACAGTAAATGTCCTTATTTATTGTTTAGGTAACGTCATTCTTGTAGGTGCTGAGCTGTAGGCTTATTTTTTATTTATAAAATTATTTATTTATGTTGACATTCTGTCTCTTCTTTCCAACTCTTTGGTAAGTGACAGTTCTACCTCTTGCGAGTCGAATTTCTGTGAGTTTAGACTTCTAAGTAAACTAAATATCTCCTTTTCTTTTGAATTGGTAGGATGTTTCAAAAAGAGGCTGACAACATGTCATAACTCAGTTGCATGTTTGTTTTTTTCAAGACATGTTTACTGTAATTAAGCTAACCATTTTGGAGCAACATATTGAACGTGGAGTGTATTCAACAGGATTCACTCAACATGCTTCAGGGACCGCTTATAGAGTAATTATCATAAGCCTTCATTAAAGTCTTTCCTTTCAAATGAAAGTGGTGTTGTTTATGCTGGTACAGTGTTGGTCCTCGAATTTGGTTGTAGCCTATACAGTCAAAACCAAGACTTTACTACAGGGCTGGGATTATAGCAGCAAATTATCACAGAATCACAGAATATGCTGAGCTAGAAGGGGCCCACAAAGATCTACACATCATAGTGTGCTGCTCTCTACATCAGCTTTTTTTTTTTTTTTGTATTCTGTTCTTTTTTAACCTTTCAGTATTCCTTTCCTGTCATTATGATAAAATCCCCCTGATCCTGAGTATAATTCAATTTTTTATGCTTTCCTCTTACTCTGCGCCATGGTGTCTGAGAAAACCAGTAAATGCACAGTAAATGTAAATTTACAAGAATTTTTCCTTTGTTTCAGGAAATTTCTTCTTCAATATTCTCCTTTGTAATTTCCAAGAGGAGTAAACCCACTGGTTTCAGTAGCAGTTGGTCTGTGACTTGTGCATTGAGTGGGTATCTAGCCTGTTTAGTTAACAAAAAATTGATTTTTTTAAACACATTCCCACTAACAAGTAAGGCATCAGAGGTGCTGAAAGCCATAGGCTGTGCTTGTAAGAGCAGATTCTAGAAACACTCCTCGCTCTTTCCTTGCCTGAAACAGAAAACACCAAGAGCTGAAGGATTATTAAAAGAGAAGCTCTGCTGCCACCTGCTTACTTGATTTGATTTAGCAGTTGAAGCAGCTTCATGAGTGAATCAGGAATTAATACAAATGCAGCTAAACTGCTTCAGTAGCAGCTCCGCATCTCTGTTGTCGGTCAACATTTTTTTCTGTAATGCTTAGGAAAAAAGGTGCTAGGACTAATTAATGACTATTGTGCCTTACAAGGCTATATTAGAACTTTAATGTGTTTTCTCTTATCCTTTCATTGCCTGCCTTTTCCAGTTCCTCCATCAAAAACTCAGTCTGAACCTTCTCTGAACTATAGAGGTACTGTACAATGCTGCTGAGGGAAAACTTCACTCTGTGTTTAACTCTTTCACATAACCCTATGTTTAATGTGGGTTTGATAGATAGATCTTTAAGAATGTCAAATAAAATGCTGTAGAGAAATAAGCTATTTTTGATCTGTGTTGTCTTTCCAAAGTGTTGCTTGTATGTCTTGTTCTTCTCCTAAGAACAAACACATTCTGTGCATACTGTCTCTTCAGTAATAGCCATTAAAATGCCAGCAAGTAACAAATTCTGCCATTTAACTCTTTTGTGGTGTGGTATGTCTCTATACAGATCCTAAGCCCGTTCAGTTTACCTAAATCGTGATTAGTTAAATTCCACAGTTACTAACATTTCAGAGGTCTCTTGGGATCAAAATTTATTTAGTAGCAAAGGCAGAATATTTTGATGTCTGTGAGATCTTCCACGATTTCAATTTACATGCAGCAAAGCATTTTAATATCAAATGTATACATTCACATTGGGTAACTGAAAAGATGCTGACTTCTGAATTGTTACAGTAGTTGGGGCTGGATTAGATTATATTGGTTCTTCTGCTTCCAGTCAAATAGAAGATGTGTGTATGTAGTATGTCCTTTCCCCATTGAGTCTGTTTTAATACATTGCTTAAATTAATTATCCTCAAGAAAGGTATGGTTGATTCTAACCAGGTTTAATTCTTTGCATTACTGGTAGACACAACATAACCGAAGCAAAACTGGATAAGTTATTTAAATTTTTATGACGGAAGCCCACCTCCAGTAGGTGACAGCCACTGAGCAAATCGTAGTTCATGGCCTCTTGGCTTCACTAATGCCAGCACTACTCCCCCTCATCCTCTGTCATTACTTGCTGTGAACTTCCTCTTACATGGCGATCAATAGTAGATGGAATATCTATTGTATTTATTTAAGAAAAAGCTATACAGATTAATAAAGACTCATTACTTTGATATTATATGCTTTACTTAATTCCCATTTTATTGGTGTTATACAGTGTTCAATGACAATGTTGATGAGCAGCTGCTACGTTAGCCTTTCCACAGTGTTGTTAATGGTTGAAGACTCTGCGAGTAAAGGAATCATAATCCACATCTAGTTACAGCCCAGCCCCAAGCAAGAAACCAGCACACAAGCATAGGTAGTGCTTAGCATTTAAGAAAAGCATTAAGTCATTACTGTATTTTTTTGCAGTGCAGTTGCAGCCTTTCTTAAGGATAGTTTCTCCGTGTTTTCCTTTTTGTTCGTTGTGTGTGTCTAACACCTTCTGACACGTGAGATTGTTTATATGCAAAAGTGATGTGTGTGAAAATCACTTTGTATTTTATGCAAATAAGTTCACAAGGGTTCTGGGATGAGGGTTTTTTTGGTGAAGTAAACCTTTATTTTGTGTTAACAAGCAAGTCATTTTGAATTTGAGTTTTAATTGTTATTAAATAAATATTTACAAGAGAAAGTTGGGTTTTTTCGTGTGCATTAAAATCTTTGAATGCTAGTGGAATACTCTGATGTGCTGGGAATCAGGAAGACATATTTATAGCATTATGCAGAGTCCATTTAAAAAAGTGAGAGCGCTTTATCATCTGTGTATTAAATGGGTAATGTTGTTTCCTGTAATGCATGAGTGTGTCATTTTGCTCATCCAGCTTGTGGATGAGAAACTGAAGGGGGAAGTTGAAGGGCTACTAAATGGTATGAGAACTCATACAATTTCTTAAGCAGGTTCAAGGAAGACACATTTGAGCTCTTACAGCCTGAAATACCTATAAACTCCCATCTTTTCCCACCCGAAGTAAAAGCACCAAGATAAGAAAGGTGACCACAACCAGCTAGTTTAAGTTCCAAGGAGAGCCCTATTTCCAAGGGGAAGGTCTTTTTTCCTCTTTACAGAGCTTTATCCAAATTACACATTGAGAATCTGTTGTTTAACTTCACAGTATTAAGTCACACCTGTTAAAGATACTCACCATTATATCTTTTATTAAGTGTTTGGGTTTTTTAGTATTACAGTACTCTATGAGATTTAAGTGATACATCTAACAAGCATATGCGAAGTCATAAACAATTTGCTCATGTTTTGCTTTTAATAAGGGTTACTGAATTGTGATTGAAAACTTAGTGCAGTTTGTTAAATTATTCCATTTGTCTCCATTAGATTTTGGACCATACTCAGAACAAATGAAAGTTTAATGACAAAGTAAGTGCAGGATCTGGCAGTTACTTAGATAATCCAATCCATAACATCTCCAGCTCATAAAAATCCAGAATTAAACCAGGATGTTTTAAAATGCTCATGTTCTGAATCTTTATTTCAAAATTGTAACAACTATTCCATTAAAATTGTTTCAGAACCAAATCGAAAGGCTTCAGTAAGCAGTGATGCAATAGAGAAAGAAAAGACAAGACTTTTGGGATTGTTTAATGCTGATAGAAGAAGCAGCAAGGTAAGTGTTCAGCAGTGTACTGCTGACTAAAGAGAATTTATTTCTTTCCAGATCTGTTATGTCTGTGGGTGGCAGCATTTGTTTGGCCAGCCTTCCTTCTCCTTACAGAAAGTAATCTGTTAACAGGTGCATAAGCTCTGTGTGATCAGTGCAGTGTGATGGAGATATCGCCTGCTTATTGAAGGAGTCAAGCATGTTGACCATTTACTTTTTTCTTTTTTTTTTTTATTGCTGTGAGTTCAGTAGGTGTTAAAAAAGGGCAGTAGTTTCAAGCAACCTGTGTCTGCTTATTAGTAGTGCTCATATTGTAAAATGCATTTATGAAAGGGCTGATGTAGTACAGAACAATTTAATTATCAAGTAGATGTGTCTTATGACCTCTTCTGTACATGGGTGATAATCTCTTTTAAAGCATTTATACCTCTTGGAAGCTCTGTGCAGTCACGCTATTGCCATCTCCAAGTCTGTAAAGCTGATGGATCAGGTGTAGAAGAAATAACTTGCAGTACTGAACTGAAGGATCAGTGTCTGCTGGGGTACATGTTAGCCATTTTTAACTTTGTTTGTATTCTTGAACTGGAAGATTTAGGAAAGAAATATTGTATAAAATAGTTCTGTTGAGATGCATTTATGAGGAATATTTCATTTATCACAGGAATAAAATACAGAACTTTCTGACTCAAGAACATACGGAAAATAGTGGGCTTTTAACTTCATACTTTTTGCATCCTTTGCTAAAAATATTAGTGTTAACTGATTTTGGTTGTAAAGTATTTAATACTCTAGGATGTCAGAGGAAAAACAGGATTTTTTTTAATCTAGTTTAAAGAACCCTCCAAGGCTTTTGGAGTGGAATTATAAAATGCGTATCTGACTAACCAGCAGTAAGAATCATTTGCTTGTTAATGGGCAGGTGTTTTACTCACCCAGTCTTCTCAGTCATATTCTCAAAACTGTGGAAGCTGTTCAGAGTCTCTCATAGTTCTCTGCCTTTTTGTTCATGGTCAAATTTGTAGTGCTTTTGCTAGGGAGTAGATTCCTTTACGGACATTGTGAATTACTGTGTTGGAAAACCTTATTTTTGTCATAGATGCTGAACTATTCTTAGTATCTCACAAGGGACACACGGAAACTGTATTTTATGAGATAAAAACCCTAAACACACTTTCAGAGTGTTTTTGCATGGCAAGAAAATACTTCCTATTTAGAAGGGAACAAAAGTATAACTGGAGCCATAATACTATATCTGCTCAGAAGAATCAAGTAAACAAGGGAGCTCAGCCTGAGCCTCTAGAGCACGCTGTGAGGCTGCAATTCCTCTGGAAGAACCAAACACATTACAGCATGCAGTTTATGCATCGTACTTTATCCTCTCATTCCATTTTACTGAACTTGGGCGTGAAATCTGTGTTCTTGCAGTTCTAACTCCTGAAGCAGATCAGTTTTAACTTTTAAAGTATTAATGCTTACAACCTTAGAAAAAGTTGCTATGAAGCATCCTAATTCAGTGGTTACTGCAGTGAGTTTCTCACAGCAGAGTTGAAAATGTGTTCAAAGATTGCAAGCTCCTCTATTTTTTTTATGTTCTCTTTCTCTTGGTTGTTAATCAAAGCAAAGGAGGTGATACTCTGAGGTTTTTAAAATACAAATTTTAATAGATGCTAAGGATATTGAGGATGAATTAAATTCAAAACAGTATTTGACCTGGGAAAAAAGTAGGAACTGTAAAAACAAGTATGAGAAACAGCTTCTAAATCTGAGAAAAAGGTCTAAGTCTTTCTTGCCTCTAGTTCTGACAAGTTAATTGATTTTTCTTGGTCGTTTCTTTATTGGACACTTACTTTTAATGGCAGTTACTCTGTAGGAAAAGAAACTAAATCAGTCACTTTGTTTAGGCGAGCAAGGAAGTCTCTGTAGCCTTTTTAATACAAACCTCTGGGAATTTGAAACACAATAGATGGAAGAATTACTGAAAACTGAAGAACAGCACAGCACACGGGAGCAAGCAGGTGTTAACAAGGCATAATATATCTGACTTGCTATTGTGAAAGCTTTCTAACTGAAACAGCAGTGAAACTGCTGAACAGACTTAGCAGGATGAGGGCACACTAATAAAGGTCTTTTAATTAAGGATGTGGTAGGTTTATGAAGGGATTAGATGATGGGATGCCTTGTGATTTCAGGGAACTGGAATCAAAACCCCAGGGTGCCTAAACTCTTCTCTTTACAGCTATTTTTATATTTTTACTCCCCCACAGGGCTTATGGGGGAGTAAATACCACAAATACCCCATGGTTCTGCATATTTATTTTTGTTTGTTTGTTTGCATTATGACTTGCAGTCGTGAGGAGTGTATGTGGTCATGCATAGTCTCTATTTTAGAACTACTTGATAGGAAGAATTGTTCGAAGTCCTGCACAGTAGCAGGACTGCAGACTTGCAGGCATTTGCAAGGGGAAGGCAATTTCTTTTGCAAGGGAAGAAGAGTGTTAGCCTGGGTTGCAAACTGTCCTGTATCAGGTGTCACTGCACACTACAGGCCTACGCTCAGATTTCCATGCCCACGCACATGCTTTCTTTCTCAGCTGGCTCAGTGAGAGCAGTAATTGTGGTATGACAATACACCAGATCTAACTTTTCTAAAAAAACCTTCCCGTAATATTGGAAACACTGTGACACAGAATGAAAGCAAAGTCCTATTCTCGTGGCTGGTACAAATTTGTTAAAAGTATTTCTTTGGTTAACTTTGTACTGGCAGGCTTAATTCCAGATCAGGTATCATCTTGTTCTCTCCATTCTAATTTTATGCTGGATCAGTTACCCTCTGTTCTCCTGCAGCTGGCATAAAAAACATAGAGGTGGCATGAACTCCATTTCTTTTTGATGTTAAGTGTAGTCGTTTGCCTGAGGCTAAATCCAGATCAAATTGGCACTGCTGAGCAATCCAGTGGAGCAGAGGTGCTGTGCAGACAATCATGGGATTTAGGCTTAAGGAAGGTGTGTGCTAGCGCACAGAAACAGTTCCTTCGTGGAGAAACGGCAAGGAGGGACCTCCCTGCTTGTTCCCTTGTATCTGTGGGTACAGCAGAGACTAGCAGTCTGGTCCCTGATATTACAGGAATTAGTTACTCCCTGTTTTTATCCTTGCCTAAGAATTTTTTCTTTGTATTCTTGTTCTTCAGTGTTTCTGCTGATGGCTTTCTTAGCTACTTGCCTACATCAGAGAATTTTGCAGACTACTTCAGAGTTTCTCAGCAGTCACATCCAGCAGTACTGAGACAGTTTGTCTTGGTTCTGTGATGGGGTTTGGTATTTTGCTCTGGCATGTTTTTGCAGTTTTGTTTCCTTTGCTGCTGCTGTGTAGGCCACTTGTTTGTGTTGCAGACAGAAGAATACTTGAGGATGAGCAGAGATTGTGGTGAGGAGGATGTTTTTAGTTCTGCATCTACAAGTGAAGGCAGCTTGGATGTAAGTACTAACACAGCTTGTAGATGCTATTGCATTCTTATTAGATCCTGCAGTTTGAATTAACCAGAAACCACTGCTATTCCTGATGCTTAGCCAAGTAGAAGTAGAAATAGCTTGTGCTTTAGCAGGCTTCATTCTGTGAGTGCCCAGTTCGCATATCTTCATGAAGTTAAAATGTAATGCATTGTCTTCAGATGAAACTTGCTAACTTTACTATGAATAAAGTTTCTTTCAATGTTAGATTCTAAGCAGTTGTGAGAAAGAAGAACATGGATGTTGTGACATGCAGTGACAGTACTGCATGAAGCAAGAGGATGTTTGCCTTACCACCGATATTTAAAGGGGGCTTTTCTTATAAAACCACACCTTTCCTTTTCATCCTTTTATCTGACTTCTGCAGCATGGCAGCATTTTATTTGCTTCATAAGGAGCTTGGGGGTGAAGAGTAAACACTGGAAAAAACAGATAGGATTTTTGTGAAGTACCTCAGTAGGGTTTAGGGTACTAAAATCCTGCGAATCACATTTAGAAACATTTTTAAGTGACTGACAGCCTACCAATTTATGAGGAATAAATAGGAAGGTACCAAATTAGGAAGTGTGAATCCTAAATATTTTATAAGATGGTTCTGGTGGTATAGTAATCATAATAAATGGCACGTCTTTTTATTACTTTTTAAAACTACTTGGCTTTTTGTTATCATATTTTCAAAACCTGGACAGGAACTCTGATGGTGTGATAGAAGTCTGAAATGTGAGGTTCAGTTCTGAATCCCCCTTTCATAAACAGATCTTTGGAAAAGGAGTGCAGATATGCAAAATATAGAACTCAGTAGCCACAGAGAAGGGTTACAGGAAATTATGGAAAAAAATGAAAGAGTAAGAGAAAAAATCCCAGATGAAGAGAGTAATATAAAAGAAATCCAAAAGGAGAAATAGATAGAAAATTGATTGGCTGTGAAGTTTAAAAACACCATACTCTGCAAATCTGTGAAGATTTCATAGTGAAAGACTGCTGAAATGAGAAAGCTGCTTATAATACTAAAAATTTGGGCAACACTATAAAGATTAATAGATTAATATATCTCTCTTACTAAAAGAAAGTCCTAGAAGAGGGTGACTGTGTACTTGAAATAGACTAAGTAAAAGTATAGAAAAAGCATCACAAGCTCTGCCAAAATAAAATAATTTTGTGGTTTGTATTCACTGCCATTATAAATTAATCTCAATATCTTGATACCCAAGTACTAGAAAAGAAGGAGGAGGAAGAGTAGGAATTACAAGCGACATTACGATGATAAAGGTGTGTGACGATTTCCGCAGAAGACAGACATCACCTTATTTTTCTAGGAAATATTATAGGGCAAATTGTAAATTACTGGGTTTTTTTTCCTCTGACATTGATGAAAAAAGTTTTTAGACCTGTTCTGAACATGTAACTCTCTTCTAAAGGTGCAGGTTGTAGGGAGGAAAAGGCTCTTGAAGAGGTAAAAATGTGTTCTTTTTATTCAGTTAAATGAGCATGTCAGGGATTTAACTTTTTCCCATTTTCTTCTTTAGAGGAATTAATCTTTAAGAACAATGTAGCCCTTGTGCAGTGTTTATGTCTTTCGCTTCTGGTTTGACACCTGTATTTGTATGAGCACCAATCCTGCTAAGGCATGAGGACAATAGTTAAATGAATGTGTTAACCCTGTTGCATTGAGTTTGGTAGTATTCTTTTCAAGCTTGTAGAAGGTGTATTAAATAAGTCTAACAGATTCATTCAGCAGCACAGAAGATCCATCCTCTCAAGGTGCTACATGGGCTTCCAGAAAAAGTTCAACAATTGTGATGCCTTAGGTGAAAAATTCTAAAATGTTGCACACTTGCTATAGATAGTTGGCATAGATAACTTGTATTAAGATAAAATTCAAATGGAAACACCAGCAAAAGCACATCATAATTTTAAAAGTTCATCTTAGCAGTTCCTTATGGACTAGATTTGAGACCCTCAATCATTCTGAGTAAATTGTTATTCTGCTTGTTCAAAAGATATCTCATTTACTTCATAAGTATCCTTATTCCAGCTAAGTGGTATCTTACATGACCAAATACGTGAAATATTTATTTAGAGATCATTATATAGAAGTTTCATTGCTGAGATAGGATTGTTGGCAAAATGTCATCCAGTAGAGGCTTCCTCTTTTGTAGTTACCTCAGGTCTGCTTTCTA
Source organism: Lycocorax pyrrhopterus obiensis (assembly GCA_014706295.1). Taxonomy (NCBI): domain Eukaryota; kingdom Metazoa; phylum Chordata; class Aves; order Passeriformes; family Paradisaeidae; genus Lycocorax; species Lycocorax pyrrhopterus. The sequence goes on from JACSVZ010000002.1 coordinate 78,455,499, forward strand.
GTACTGTTTTGGATGATTTTAAAGTATTTTGCTTTTGCTGTATGGGAACCAAAGGCAGTTTCAGTTTTATTTCTGAAAGAAAAATATCTTGCCATTGCTTTTGGTACTGTACCAGGAGTTACACTAACTGGATCAAGAAAATTTTTCTTGCTCATAAAGTAATAGTTAACTTTTGAAGTACTACCAATGATGCTTTGGAGTGGCTACCTGAAAACAGAGGCTAGACAAGATTAAGAGAATAAAAGCAGGTATTTATTGAAGGGCCTTCAATAAAGGTATACTACAGGTACAGAGCCCTAGGGCTACACCCAAGATGGATGACGGGTCATGGGTTTTTCACACTTCCCTAAGTTTGGTTCATTTGCATATCAAGGTTAATTCTTCAATTACAATTTCAGGTAATGATGTCATTACCCCAAGTTTGTTCCACCTTTCCAGAGGCTTAGTTTACATATTTTGGGGCCTGGGACAACAAGGTGTCCTTGAGTTCAGGCTCAGAGAGGGTTTGTTATGTCTAACCAGAATGTGAGAACAGTAGCTAACAGGCTATGGAGTTTTAGAGTTACAGGCTAAAGCAGTACAGGATCTGAAAAATATAAAAGCTAAATCCTAAGACGTCACCATGGTAAAGGCATGAACTTTCATGTGTTTAGTTTAAATGCTTTTCTCACTATTACATGGTGGTGATGTGCACTGAATTGTAGGGGGAAAAAAAGTAATGATTCTATTCTGGGTATTGATTTGAAGTTGGTTTGTTTCTTTGTTTAAACTGAGCAATATGAAGTAAAGGAATAAAAGTGTAAGAAATAGGAGGCCTTTAAGTGTTTATTCAAGTGCAAGTTATATTCACTTTTTAACCACCAAACCATTCTCCGTGCCATATTTATCTAATTATTATTGGAATTATTAATGCCTCTAAATATACTTTGAGTTGTTGATGAAGAAACAGATTTTCAAAGTCAAGACGGCAAAGTCAACACTTATGCTTGAGGTGAAAGGACATTTTTTCACAGTATCAGCAAAAATAAAGGTGGAAAGAATTTGTTAACAGCTTGGAGAGAGGGTGTAGAAATGCAAGAAAAGACTTCTCCATGAAAATCCTCAAAGTGCAGCAGGTCATTACACCACACACCAGTAAAGGACACGAAATCCAACTGTGTATTGTAAATTAAGCAGAAATACTTTCCCTTAATCTGGGAAGAGAAAAAAATCAGTTTTGTCCTAAGAAGATGAGTTTTATATCCAGGTTAACTTTTCACAAATCAAATGCTATTGAAATACACAACATACAGATAAAGCAGTTGGAAGTTGCAGCCCTGTTAACTTCTATTCAGCTTTTTCTGTGCCAAAGGCAGACTGTCAGAGCTGGAGTTCAGAACAGCTGGAAAAAAAAGGGAACTTGAGTCCTCTCTGCCGCTTGGTGTCACTGTCCTCGTATAAACAGTTGATCAAGATAAAACACAGTATTTGGAACACAATACTAAAATTAGCTGGTTTTATTTTTGGGGCCTTTGTGTTTTCATAAATCAAGAGTGAAAAAACACATCCCAAGTGCTGAACGATGTGTAGCTCTGATGTGGACTTTGTTTATGTAATATATCAGCTTGGGAAAAAATATTTAGAAGTACAGCCAGGAACACTTATCAGAGGTTTTGAAACTTCAGCACAAAGTCTTATCACACAAGGTTTCTCTAGTTCAAACAGGACTTCGGCAGTGCAGTGTTGGAGGATTTTCATTAGCACTTCATCAGCACCATTTTTAAAATACTTAGTCTTCAGTGTATGTCAGAATGTAGGTTTTGCCATAACAGAATCAACTCATTAAATGAAGCACATAGTCCAGTAGTTCTCTGCTTGATGAGTCTGTCATGCTATGGTTATATATGTTCATATGCAAAACTACAAGAGGAAAAGAAACATGTCATTTAAAATACCAAGCAGTTATCAGATACGTTTAGGATGTGTGTGGGGGATTTTGTTTTTATTTTTATTTCGTAGTACCTGTGTAATTGCAAGATTGTGCTCCAGAAGAAAAGTACTGTGCTGATATTTGATAAAAGTCATCAAGAATTTTGGTACATTAGTAATCTTGGCAATCACTTCTTAAGTGATGACAACAACTCTTTTTTCCATATAAAGGCTTTTAAAACATACATGATTTACCTTTTCAGAGCCTTGTACTCTAACTGTAACTTTTATGCCCTTGTAGATGGCAGGAGTTACACCATTCATGATGCACTTTCTCAGTTCAGAATGGTTGGAAAGAAGGACCAGGTACAGTTAGATGAGTGTTATTTCTCTTCAGCCATGTCAGGTCTCAGGTGATCAGGTAATATCCTTTCCTGTCAAGGATTTCATATCACATAGGCAGGTGCTATTTAGGGTAATAGGAATGACAATACTGCCCATGTCATCTAAATGGAAGTTAACAGTCATCCACTTTTAATATTTCCTTGTGTTTGACAACCACGTTTGCTTTAAATTCCTGGTCTCATGTTCCCTGTTCTTGGTCTCCTGGCAATGCTTTAGGATGTGTTTATTTGTTACTAGCAGGGACAAATCCTGGCATTTTGTAGAGTTAGAACTATGTGCACTGTCCAAAATGCAGATTGTGATCTGGCCTTAAAACAATTCTGCTTAGTGTGATTTTGTTTGCAAAATACTAAACTCAAGAAACTGAGTATGGAAAGTTGTCTAAATACTGCAGCAGACAGGTCTGTTCCCTCCAGTCTTTCATTAAAGGGTGCTTGTAAGCCAGTAGTTAGATGCCAGAGGATGACACTAGGGAAGATAGAGTTATAAATGTTTTCATTTGTGCATCTGTTCACATGATCAGAAGAAAAAGAGATCTAATAAATACCATATATCTCATCATGAGGTTCACCATCACGGTAGAGTTAGTTTTATTTTGATAGCCTGTGGTACACTGCGGGGAAAAAAAATCCTTACTGTTAACTTGCCTTGGTAAGACAAAAGGTTTGCCCAAGGGTTAAGCTGGCATTGAGAGAACTTCGGTAGGTAGTAATGATGCCAATGATCAACTTTATTTGTCCTTGTCTACTGAGGGCAGGACAGGAAGCAATGTGCTTTACATATAGCAATAGAAATTTAACTTGGATACAAGAGGGAGAAAAATCTGACTGCATGGAAATTTCACAGGGGAGCATGCTATTAAAATGACTGTGAAATCCTTATCATCACCTAATCTGCAAAACCTCTGAAAATGTCTAGAGGATGAGCTACATGTACTTTATTCTGTCTCAGAGCGGAGTTATAGATTAGGCAGACCATGGAGGTGCCTTTCAGCCAGACTATGGCTGCTGGAGAGATGCAGCTGTACCCACTACCTTTTGTGGTGTGCACTTACAGGATATTAACTGTCTTCACACATGTGAATCATAGATGGTTTTGCATATTATAGTATCTTTAGATTTTTCTTACAGTATGTGATAGCAGACGGCAAGAGCTTGAAACAGTGGCTGCCTGCCACCATCAGACTTCAGGTTTTTGCTCCAAAATGTGGTGTTGCTAGACCTCTTCAAAGAAAAGGTCCTTGGAGTTAGTGCAAAAAAAAATCATCTTAGAGCTAGCTGAACTACTCTGGCTCAAAAAAAAAAAAAAATAGCCTGAGGCAGACACCTGGAATGGAAAGTCTCAGCATCCATGGTTAAAGCATGGTGAAGTTACAAGCTATTAAAAGCGGTATCTGCTGAAGAGACATGTCGGCTGACCCCTGTTCTGTCTGTGCTGCTTAGCTTGTACTTGCCAACTTCATGCATTCAAAAATCACTTGTCAGCTCTTGCCCTCACCACACAAAAGTGGCTTAAGATCGTGAGATTTGAAAAGAAATCATTAAGTGTGGACTTCCCTCCATTTGACTTCTGAGTGTTAGGTTTGTAGAAGTCACATTTAAGCTTCTGTTTTGTGACCATAAATAAAGGTTTTATTTAAAAAAAAATATTATCAGGTAGTCAGTGGTTACCAGAACCTGTCTTTATTTAGATTTGTGTGGTTCAGAGTTAAATCATAACAACTCATGGTATTCGAGTTGTTGCTTTTTAAAAGATAACTCGTAATCTTCAGTTCCTGCAGTGGTTTTAGCAGGACATTTTGAAGGAGATATTGTCAAGAAACTTTCTGAGATGAACACAGAGAAATGAATTAAGCCAAATCAAAAGGGCTTGAGTAGGGTCATATCTACAAAAGGAATTGGGTACAACTATGCCTGGTAGTGCCTGTTTTAAATACCTGACAGTGTGGGCGTCTGGACTCTGAATCTAAGCAGCCGAGAGTCAGATTTCCCAAGTTTTGAATCCACTAAAATCTTCACAGCAGGAGTTGCTTGTTAAACTCTGCCTGTCTGTGTCTGTTACCTGCCTCTGCTCAAGATTCAAATCTTGAATCAGCTGTTAGATTCAGGTATTTAAAGCTTTTACTCTAGAACATTATCACCTACCACTGTTATCCAAAATGTAAGTGAACTAAGTTCTCTTTTTTGCCTTTAGAGATATCAGCATCAGACAATTATTTCCTCCTTTGCAAAAAAAACCCAAAATACTTAACAGGCTGGAGACTGCCTGGAACAAAGCTGTGAGGTATTCTTGATGTGGGAAGCACCCTTTTGTAAAAATACCCAAATATTCAATGACTCAGAGAGCAAGAGCAAGCTTAACTATTCAGACCTGTAATGAAATAACTTGAGTGCGGTGGCAGCTCTGGGTTCCAGTGCCAGCGCCAGAGATGTTTTTCTGTGTTTTATGCTAAGCAGGTGTTACATCCAGCAAGTAAGTAGTCACTAAAGCTAGAACTGGTGGAGCCAAATGGCTTCCTGCCCAGATGAATGCCCTAATCTCCGTCTCTTTTTAGCTAAACTCATGTTCATGTCCTTGAACAGAGAATAGACAGAAACTTGATCTCCTCACAAGAGGGGAAAGTTTGTTTCTTCTCAACTAGGTACAACAGCTTTGGACCTGAATTTACCATACTTTTACTGAATCCCCGGGGCAGGGGTTTGGACAGGACAAGAGGTAAATGCCATAGCTGCCTTTTCAGGCAATTGCATTTTTGTGAAGCCCAGTTGCTTAGCTGTGCTTTAAACACAGCTATTGGATCAGGCCCCTTGGCTGACAAAGAAGGAGATTTGCACATTTTATGGATCCTGTTGGAATTTAGGCAGGAGGTTAGAAGCATAGTTTCTCCACAGTTTTTATGCTCAGCATGCCCAGAAGCAGAATTCAGGCACCAAAATGGAAGTAAGCACATCAGAGGGATATGTGTCGGGCTTATTGATGGGAAAGCACAAACTTTGAGGTATTTAGGGAGGCATAACCTAACAGAAGCACGCTAAGTTAGGCTTGCGTGTGGCAATTGCAGACCTGGGCTCTATGGCATCATTCTCTACATGGTGATGTACCCAGTCAGTCTGGTGTAAATTGGCTCAGATATCTCCCTCGGATGTTTAATTAAGGCCTGGTGACACGCCCTTAACCACCCAAATCCTTTTATGTCTGATTCATCTTTTGTAACTGATTTCACTGAAAAGTTCTGAAGTTAACTCACTGGAAAAAAAAATAGAATAAAGCAGCTAATAAGACCAATGGCTTTTAATTTGCATTAATAAAAACACATTAAAAAATACCCAAAGACAAACTCAAATTCCATTTGAGATTTTTCTAGTGACATGTCAACCACTCAGTCTTTGCTTTCTTGGTAATTAATATTACCAGAACCCCTTAATAGTCTATAATAGCCTTGTAATTCACATTTGGTCATAACACATTCAGCATATTGTTCTTATGGCAAACATGCAGTGGTGTGGAAAATACCACCTTTAAACAAAAGTTTATACCAGGATCAGGCTTTTCACAATTGGATAAGCAGAGATGCAGTTCCTTAAAAAAGTCTTTCACGTATTTCGGTGTAGATAAAATACTTTTTTGTTTAAGTTTGGGATGGTGTGGGAATTAGGGAATTATTTACTCCACTGAAAAGTACATTTCTTTTTGATTTCATGGTAGATATCCAAAATATTTCTCGTCAGGCTTTCCAGTGGTAACTACTGTAGTGAAAGGATTAGTGTGTATTTATGCCAGTGCCCTTTACTAGATGAAATCAGAAATGGCTAATAGCATGCCATTGATTCCATATTTCTAATACACTGTGGAAGTTTTTTTAGAGAGTAAAACCTGTTTTTGTAGTGGCATAATGTGAATCCCATGTAACCGTAGTTTCATTATATTAGTCTAAAATATCCTATTAGCATATGTAGATTTTAGATACAGCAAAAATTTTCAACATCAGTTAACGTATAATTTCTTTTCTTTTGCAAACAATTTCTGGGGTATTAGCGCTAACAGGATTTGGTTTCTTTCCAGCCTCTTCTGTGGACAGTGAAGATTCGATTTCATTAAAAGTAGTGGCATACAATAACATTTCTTTTAATTAGATGATCTCATGATTTCCACACGTATTTGTTCTGTGCATTATTGTTCGTTGGCAAAACTGAGCTGCCTGGTAGCGTGTGAAACCATATGTCTCAATAACATCTTATGGCAGGTGAGGGAGGATTTGCAAAACACTTGCTGACAGGACACAATGCATTTTACTTTGATGCGGAAGTTTTCCTAAGTGAACTTTATGGTTTAGTTTTCTCATGCAAAGTCAAACCTACAGGAGGCTTAGTGGCCCTTGCAGGTCTTCCTTTAACTCAAAGAGTTGTCTGTAGGAAGCAAAGACTGTACAGCACCGAGTGTGCTTCTCAGTGTGTGCTTCTCAGTTGTTCATCACTACAAAAAGAGATCTTCTAAAGCCTGTAGTCTCTGTAGATGTTTCATATTCTTTCTTCCTTTTTTTAATAGACAACTCTTGAATTAGGTTTCATAGGTCTTTTACATGCAGCTGCAATACTGATCTTCCCCTCTGAGCTTAGCAGAAAGGACTACTAATAATTTCAGCCATTGCTTTTGCTCTTACTCTGTTTAAAGTAATTAATACTGTTTAATACTTCATTTGAATTCTAAGAAACATTTTGGGATGCAAATTGAAGTGGCGAGAGAGTGTGGCAAATAGTAGTCAGTCTTTTTAAAGGCTTTTACAGCAGTATGAAGTAGTAATACTATCCGTCAGTTAGACTTTCTTGAATTGTTTTTTTCAGTGCCATTTGTATCTTTAAGCAGATCTCAAAACATTTGGGCAAACTAAGGACAATATTTCTGGTTTTGTAAGTGGTCAGCTGGAAGGGCAGAAGAGGAAGCAGGTCAAGGCAAATAGCAAGCACGTAGCCATACAGGGCTCTTAAATAGGTGAGTAGCTGTAGGCATTGGCCCCACTGACTTGTTCAGTGCTGTACCAAGCACCTGTTTAGGTGTTTTGCTGGTTCAGTCCCTCGGTGACCTGGTGTGAGCCAGGTGTGACCGGGTGTGTAGGTCATGAGCTGTGTAGGCAGTCTGAAGTGCACTGACATAGCGAGATGGAAAGATTACCGGTAGATTTATGTTGTTAGTGTTAGATTCCCCACACCCCCCTTCTCTGGTTGTAACATTTTCTTCTTTCCATCCCAGCAAATGCTCAGGTATGCATCTTGGTTTCAGTCTCTCCAAGTTTCAGAGCAGAGATGGTGTGATTTCATTGACTCTAAATGGAGCTTGTTCTGATTTACAGTTGTTTGCACAGGACAAGAGTCAGGCCAGTAAAGTGCACTGTGGAGGTTTGCCTTGTAAAACCTAATGGCAATGGATTTGACAGATGGGGGAAGGGAAGAAGAAACATTTTAAGACTATTTATTAATCAAGAATTCCAGCAGGGAGGCTTTTCTTGCCTTGATTCTGGCAAATGTACAGATGAGAGATACTGTGCAGAGACTGTTTCTGCGCAAACAGAGAAAGCCCTTCAGATGTAAACATTGGAGCAGCTGGCATGGGAGATTAGTGCAGCAGCAGTGGGAGGGGGGTAATAGTGGATAGCGGTGCTGTCTAAATTTAACAAATGTTAAACAAGGTCCTTGTTCTAGTTTAAGGGTTACAGGTCAGAAAGACAATATCAACTAAAAATACTGGCAATTGTACAAGTCAGACAAAGTTATTAACTGGTATTTAATTAAAAGCAATTTGCCTATCCCAAGTTGTGACACCTTCTTACCCCCTTGCCCAAAAAGGGGGGAAAAATGGGAGCTGGGAAAATGTATTCTATGTAACCTGTTTGAGTTAGGGAAAAAAAACCAATTTATCCTTCATCTATGGAAAGGCAACTCTTTGGGATTTCTTAATGTTTTTGGTTTTGATTGTGAACTTAATATATTGTTCTACTTTTAATATCCTGGGGCTGCATATTACATCAAAAGAAAGCATCATGCTAAGAGTGAGAGTAGTGTAGGGTCTGTTGGCTTTGTAGACATCTTCATATGCTGTTTAACTTCATGTGTTTTGGTTTTTTAAACCCTTGCCAATTAGTTACACAACTAGTCTATATATCAGTGTAGGGTATCTGATCGTGCATTGGGTTCTTTGGATTTTGGTTTTTAATCTGTTTTGATCATGCTTTTAAAACATATCCTTGCCTATTTTTTGGAATCCAGTTCACACGTGTTTTGTTGGAGGTCCTTTACTTTCTTCATTTCTTTAACAGAAGAGATTATAGTATGGATATCTAGAATCAAATTTTACATTTAAAAAATCAGAGCTATGCTTTCTCGGCTGTCATTGTTATGATTTTCACTGAGCTTGAAAGTATACTGAAGAAAAGATTTTCTGGGGAAATGACAGTGGCAGCATAGTTTAGAGTGCTACTGTTTTTCAGCATCATACAGTTAGAATGACCATCCGAGACTCGATGCAGAACTCACTAGAGCCAACGGAAAAATTCCTGCTGGTTTAAGCTGGCTTTGGACCATGTCCTTTATGAGTTGACAGCCATTACCTACACCAGTCCATTTTAAAATCGTTCCTTCTTGTGCTACTTCAGGTTCTCAAAAATCTTCTGGCGCTTTCACTGTCATCTCTAAAAACATAAGACCTTCATTCCTTTTTGATGGACAGTTGACGCAGATAAATCCCTTGAAGTTGCTTAATTTATAGAGCGTTTTCTCACTGGGGAAGGAGAAAACCCCGAAGTAAACATGTTAAATCTTGTTGGAGATGAATTGCAAACAGTGGCAAAGCAAGGGAGTGGCTTTCACCAACCAATAATTTGTTGCAAAAGTAGGTTTTTCTTTGTTATCTGAAGCAGTGCATACCCACAAGTGAGCAGAATTCCCAGCACTGGTTGCCCTATTTAAGCTGTAATTGTGCCAGTTGAAGTCCAAGTGTAGATATATGTTGTATCTATTTCCACAGATTTTTACCTTCTGTGTCAGTTAGATTTGGGACTGTACTTGAAAAGTTTCTGCCAAAACTGGGCAGTGGGGAGTTCACTCCAGTGAATTGGAGTACGCCAGTCTGTGGAACTAAATAGATTGGAGAGATGTGATTTCTTAGTATTTCACACTAAATTCACAAAGAAACAAGGCTATAAACAATAGGAAAATTTGTTTCTTGGGGATAATAAACATGCACAAGTCAAGCTCTGGTTTCCCAAGGATATACCACTTATTTTTTTGACTTGGAGATACTTTGTAGGCTACAGTATACTGCAAAGGAAGATAAAATTATGAATTTATATATATCTATATACAAAGTGGGAAAAGGCTGAAATAGCCTGGTCTCCAGTACAGCTGTGCTTCCAGCCCCTTTGTGGTATCCTATAGTATCACTTCATGTTTATTTAGAAGATGGAGTGGTCTAGACAGAGTTAAAAGAATAGCAATGAGTGCTCACAATAGGAAAATAATTAAAGGCCGAGGATACTAGAATAATGTTCAAGCATTACTTCAAAGAAAATTCAAAGGGAGGGTCTGCTTCTTTATTCTTAGCCTGTTCCTGTGAACCCAATTAATGAACTTGCATGATTTTTGCCAGCATGATCAGGGTATTGATTATAGTCTTTGGAGCATCCTTCAGGATGGAGAGGAAGCTTGGATTTGAATTTCATTGTCTTGGAAGATTCAGATCCTGAAATTAATTCACTTGACTTCTTCAAAGTATAAGCATATGTATTTTTCTATCCAAACTGATCAACTCCTTTAATAAGACAAGCTTGATTTCTGCAGGTATCGATCTGTAGGTATTATGAAACAGAAGGTGGCTGTGTACCACACCTGGATGTGCTCTATCCATTGTCCAGCAGGAAAGTGTTGTCTTTAAACCTTCTCTTCACCCCTGTACTTTCACATGATGTCCTTCTGACTCCTTCTCTTCACTCCTGACCACTGTTGCTGATCTGGGACTAAATATTCAGCTCTTAGAATTCAAAGTGGTTTGTTGGCATCAGTACTCGAACATAAAGCTGTAAGCACGATGCGAGTTTGTCTTTTGATTTTATCTTCTGCAGAAAGCTGTCATATCTTGTTAAAGGGTTGGTCTGCTCCAGTGCAGTAGTTTGCAGTCAGAAGTTCTCATGAAACTCCTGAAACTCTTAAAAGCTTGAACGACACAGAGACTTAGGGAGCTTGCTTAGTCCAGCCCTTAGGACTTCAGGCTCAGCATATTGTACTCAGTGTGTTGTAAGTATGTGTGCATTCAGGCACAAACATGCATGCAGGTATCAGGAAGGGCTGACTGAAGTGATGAGCTCTGTGTGTATACATCCCTGTGTTTGTATGGAGATACATCTGTGTATGCACAGAGGTTATGTACATGCACACCTGCACATCCAGACATCTGAAAGAGCTAATTGAAACAGTAAAATTCCTGGCTGCAGACTCCTGATTCATGTTGCTAGAATCCTCTTAGTGACTCAGTAATTAGGATTTGTTTTAAGATTTGCACTAATTTCAGAGTTCAAAAGCTGATTTGTTCTTCTAAATTAAGTTTTAAAGTCTTCAGAGGTTATATTGTTTTTCAGTAATATCTTTGGCAGTGTTTTATCATTACAAAGTGTAAAGCTTCCTTTTTGAAAATTTAGTTTGACAGTTGGATGATTGTATTTGTCTCCCTCTAGCTAACCACCTATAGTCACCACATACTTCAAAGGGAAAAGTTGTTGCAGGACTGCATTCAAAGTTAATAAAGTATTTGTGTCAGAATTGGGTTATGAGGACTGGAGCTAGAAGCCAGATCCCTGAGCTTGAGTAAATCAGAGCAACTCCTTTGACTTCAGAGAAATTCTACAGATCTTGGTGAAAATTTGCCTTTGAATCTTAGTAGATTTTCTTCATTCATCAACAGCTAAAGAAGTAGTGATTTTCAGAGGCCAATAGTCATGTCAGAATTTCAGCAGACACTGAAAGTTTTTGAGGATTGATCATTCATGTTTCTGGAAAACTTGCGTAAGGACAACACCTTCATTAAAATGTGAAGAAAACACTTTTTAATTCAACTGGAATAAAAATACTTTCAGTAAAACCCAGAAATTATTTCTCCAAAACCAAACAAATACACACCCAAAAACCTCATGCCAGGAACTATTCCATTCATAATTCTGGTGGCCATAAAAATTGGCTATGCAGACATTAAAGCAGATATTTTTAAAATTGTATGTTTTGTGTAAAGTTTCCATCTCCTCCTCCAGTATAAACTGGCATATCTACAATGAAAATATATTGAAGATGATCAACTCTAGTGGTTTAATAGTTTCTATATGTTAAAAGAGTTTGCTGAGAAGAACTTTTCTGCAATAGTTTTTAAAATATTTTGAATTTCAGAAGGACATATATTGCAGATGTAACAACTCCTATCTTCCATGAACCAAAAACATTGGCTGATTGATTTAAAAGTATTAGTAATTCTAGAGAAATAAATTCATATTGCAATGATGAATTAGTTTTGCCCAAGACTTCTGATCCTTTTTGTGGTTATTTATGATTGATGAATGCTTAACACCAGTGGAAAAACGTCTTTTTTTTCTTCTATTGTCAGTCTTTGACCTTTTGAACTCCCTATTTCATGAAGTCTGTTGCCAGACCATTAGTAAAGACAGATTTTGATTTTTGGCTTCGTTGTTCAACACTACTGGATTGAGCTAATCTGTTTTCATGTAGTGCAAAAGTATAAGTGAAAGGAGAAACCAACTTTTTCAAGCTTACAAAAATGTGCCTTTTTCCATCCTCAGTCTTCCAAGATTGCTCTCACTATATCTACTAATGGCCTTCCAAGACAAAGTGTAAATAGCTTCTTTTCTAATGTTCTTTCCTTGTTTTCCATCCGGCTTTATATTTTTCTGTCTTCTTTCTATACTGGGATTGAGTTGAATTTTGGAGTCCATGTGAATTTTCCTCTGTAATGCTTTCTTCAGGTTCCTTTAAAGTGTGTTTTTCTATTGGGGTCATGGGTCTGTCATTGGCTTTTGGACCTCTCTTGGTAGGTTTCTTTTGTTATTTTCTTCCATCTCCCTTATTCCATGTCTTAGTATGCATTAAATCCCTACCACAGAAATATTTATTCCACTTTTCCAAATCTATAAATATCAATCCCCTTTTCTTTCAGTGCTAAATCTTTCCTGGTTTGAGTTCTGTTCATGTGACTTTTTCTCCACTGCCTTCATGACAGGTGAACATGAACGTCACCATCTTTCTGTATGGTCAGTCACGGAGTTTTCTTACAAAGTATGATCATCGTCACATTCACTGAACTCTTCTGCTTTTTGCTATGCTCCTCTCCTTTTCCAGACTTTCATCTTTAAATTTCTTCAAGGACTTTCTTTCTGGTCAAATCTCATGAACATGTTCACTTTGTTTTTTGCCACAGTTTCTGTGTTTTTGTTTCCGTCCTCACTTCATGTGTTCTTTCCTACTTCTTTCATGTCTGCTTTTGTTCCACTTGGACAAATACCCAAAAAGAGACTTGTAATGTTTTCCACATTTTTTTTGTATTTCCTTTTATGATTCACCAATTCTTTTATGATTCCCTGCACATCTCTCATTACAAGCATGTAGCTATCAAAAAAAAAAGTGATGTGAGTAGCTGAATCTGCTGACTCTCTATCTTTTGTTAGATAGTCCTTTCTGGGAATCTTTTGAAATTAGTATTTCTTCCCATAGTGGCTTTACATACTGGTATTTTTGACAGTTATAAAAAATATATTTTCAAAATATGGTGGTTTTTTACAGGGTGACATATTTTGACAGTGCATTGTGACAAAAATTGTTGGACTTGTGGAAGATAAATTTTGAGTAGTCTAGCCAGAAAGATGTAAATCAGCCCTGAGAGTGTGCATTTTGGATGTAAATTGATTCTGGTATTTTCCCAATACGATATTAAAAGAAAGAAGGAAAAGAAAAAAAGAGAACATTCTATCAAATGAGACACAAAGTTGTCCACACACTTCTGAAAGTCAAGATGAATCATTTTACACTTGTATGGAAGGTAAACAAACCTTACCCTAAGCATCTGGCGGCATCCCAGACTGTCACGCACAGTTCAGCTTGATTTTGGGATTCACTTCGGATTGTGCCTGCAGCCTGCACTCCCTGCCTCCCACCTGAGTGATGGGTAGCAGTGTTTCCTTTAAACTGCCAAGGAGCACTGGAACATTTGATCCCAAAATGTTTTCTGTGCTATGTTAATGATGTTTTTTTCTCACTAGGTTTTACGTATACAAAACAAAAGCAAAAGTATTTGCATTCTAGCAGTATTTAAAATGCATCTCACATCCAGAAAGTTAAAAAAAGAGCCCACATGCTTTGCGTGCTGTCACTCAGCCTGATGGTCTCAGCTGCAGAGCACAATAAGGGCACAAAGGAGGTTGGCATGTTTTGGAAGCTTTTGCATATATGTCCGTGTTTTCTCTATGACATGTCTGGCACTTTAAAGTGGCATTTTTAGGGACTGGACATGCATGTCTCTTTTTTTAAAGATGTGCTGGGTTTTGTATATCTTCTTACAAAGATACCTGTAATGGACGCATGCTGAAGCCTGTGGCTGTTTCGTGGTTGTCATTGGATTTATACCAATGTTGAAGTGTCTCCCATTAATTTTGTGTCTCATCATCTTTAGCTGCATTTCTGTAAATTGAGAATCTGGAGAAAAGTGGAATATTAAGTATAAAATATGTCGGTTTGTGTGGTTCGAGCTGAGGTTTGCTTTTTTGAACATACCCTTCCTTGCTTTGCTGATCGCATTTGTTCAGAAAAAGATTGTTTAGCAACCTAAGTTTCTTTCACTTGTGGCTAAATATCTTTAGATTTTAGCAGAACAACTTTTTATTTCTTCACAGAACACAGAGTGACAGAAATTAAATCAATTATGCATTAGGAAGATTTGTAGCAAGTGTATTTTCACTGCATTGAGTTGAGAGTGACTTGTCAACGCTAACAGCTCTGAATCAAAGAAATTATGTTTCTCTTCTTTTTAACAAGTTCCTCTGCTGTGATTCACAAGGCCCACAGGACACGAGCATGCTGGTTACTGCAATAAGTTCAGTGTCCAGACTGATAGGAGAGGACACAAATTATTTATATGTGTGCCTTCCAAACAAACATTTATACACTTGGGTCTTCCCATTAGTACCAGGCAGCATTCTGCCTGCTCCCACCTTCTGGGTTATTGAAACATGTGTACCCTCTTCTGTCAAGAAAGGTTATTTTTTGCTAAATCTGTTCGGATGCTACTTTTTAAAAAATATTAATTTGTTTGAAACACACTGTCACTTATGGAAGAGGCAAATGTAAATTGTTACAAAGGCAAATGTTACAAAGGCAAATGTTACAAAGGCACAAATGTAAATCAAGTTAGCTTGTCTTCCCTTTTCTGCATGTATTGCTGCAAAAGAAAAAAATTATTGCATCTGTTTGTCTTGATACTGATTGACTTCTTCAGATTGACATGAAGGAATTTGAGTAGCAGTAATAGCCAAAGGTTTTATTAAGCATGAAGGGTATTCTGATTTGAGAAAATCCGAAGAGTGAAACAGGAAACAGGAGAATCTATTTGGAGGAAGTACATTGCATTTTCAATCACAAGAAGTGATTTAAAGTCTTCAATTCTCAAAGCATTGGTCTGTCATAAAAACTTGAAAAAACGTAACTGATTTGACAATCTCTGAGTTGCTTGATTAATACATATTGTTGAATTCCTAGACTTTTATCCCACTGCTTTATATGTGCCGTGGTACTTTCTTCAGTCTGGGAGAACTCAGATTAAATTTATGATGTCAGACTGGCAGAAGACTGAGGGAGGTAGTAGTGGGTGATACTGATAACAGCAGCTAAGGTTGGTCTTACTGCATCTGTTTCTTTATATTTGTAAGAGTTCACAGGCATGTTTATGTTTAGCTGGAATTCACGTATTCCCAACCCATGTTTTCTAAGCTCCTCATGATTTGAGTAAAATGTTTATATTCCTAAACTTCAAAATAAAATATTTGACAGTGCACAAAAAAAGTAAGCAGCTGACTTGTGTTTTTTGCCATATTCATTCAGTATCCATGTGATTTTTCAAATGGAAAATGGATTTTGAATATTGCTTCACTTCTTCTATATATATTATGTGCAAGAAGTATAACAAAAACTAAAGAAGGTTCTTGGAAGCTCTCCGTGGTCGTGTGTCGCTGTTCTCACCGCGGACGAGTAGAGAAACGACACGAAGTCCAGGCTCAGGGATAAATGAAAGCAATTTAATAATCTTTCAGAAGGCTTTTGCATGTTAGTTCACAAAAGTGTGTTAAATGGCATAAGGCAGTTGGTCCTTTGGCCATCCACCCCTTGAGGGGATTGGTCAAGTTCTAAGACACCCATCTCTGAATGTTTTTACAGTTAGAACCATAACAATTCTGCAAAACAACCTGCAGCTGCAAGAAGTTTACAAAACTGTAACATTGTTTTGAGTTACTTGCATGGGAAAGACAGAACTCTCACAAAATTGCTGCAGAGAGCTGAAGAAATTCTCTGCTGGAGCTTTTTCAGCATCCATAGTTGTGCAACGTTGTTGTCCTCACTGTAGCGCAAGGGGCCAGAGTTAATACCCACACTTGTTCCGTACTGAGAAATTCACAGTGAATCTAAGCCTCTTGGTGTGTTTTGGAAAACCTTTTTCCTGGAGGCTTCCATTTTTCTAGATCCCTTCCTTGGGTGGTTGTTCTTTCAGCTTTTCTACTGGAAAAGAAGTTGGACACCATAGGAGTTGCAAAGTGAACATAAATCAGTTGGAGCTGGAAACCAAGGCTGTAATCTTAGCTGTAAAGACTCTTTCCATCACATGAGCTTACCTAAGTGAAGACAAGAAGGAATCAGATAAGCTTCTAGGAAGGGAAATTATAGTTAAGGTATAAGGAAAAAAAAAGTAATGATTAAGATAGTTAAGAAGAAAAACAGCATAATTGCAGATGGTGTGGACCTGTGTCATAGGAAAATTTTAGTAACCTCTGCAGTGACAGATTGGTCACTAGCATTGAGAGATAAAATGGATGATTTTGTATGGGAGGTGACCGCCTTGCACCTGGCACTGCTAGGATTTCTGATCGAAAAATTCTGTACTAAAACAAGAGGAATGTGGTCAGCCACGCTGAGGGAGAGCTGGCAGGGGCACAGGAGACAGAATGTTCTCAGACATTTCTGGTTCTGGCTGTGTAAGTTCTGGTGTCTACCAAGTGGGCCCTGACCACAAGATCCGGAACTGCTATCTAGATGCTCTGATGGACTCGTACAAGTGTAAGGTAGCACTCATTGTACAGACTTCAAACTATAACTCAAACCTTTTGCAGTAAGAACTTGAGAGGCTGCTTGCCAGGCATATAAAATCAACACAGTACAGCCTGTGTAAATAACTGTTATGGGAATGAAATAGTTGCTTCGCTTTTATTATTGTGATGTGTGACCAGGTAATTGCCTATCAGTAGCAAAATGCAATGAGATCATAAAGCAGCATAAAGTAAATTGCATTAAAATGCCTTTTTTTTTTTCAGTTCAGAACAGGAAAAGGTTAACTTTTTTTTCCTTCTGACTGCAGACTGTCAGCACAAGTGCTTCAGGGAGTACAAAAAAACAAACTCTATTCAGTGTGGCTGGTTAGAAAGGAAAATCTGAGTAGTCACAATTTTTTTGTTTTGTTTTGTTGGGTTTTTTAACTGTGTCTCCCAGCAATCGCATGACTGCAGTATAACGCTTTAGTTTTGAAGCTGGAGCTTGGATTAATTCAGTTTCAGTGTTGTCAATTTTAGTGCTAGTATAAGTAATACAGTATCATGTCAGGGAAAGCAGCCTCTAAGTTCAGTTTGTGCAGTAGGTCTGACATAACCTGTCTGGCATTTCATATGGCCAGTTGGTGTCACTTGTGGTGTCATTCAGCTAATCAATAAAAGTTTGCATTAATGGAGTTTAAATGTCCAACAGGCATAAATATTCTTGCTGTCACTGAGTAGATGGATTTTTGCCTGCTCTAAATCTTACCTTCTGTATTTACCCATGGTACACTTGTAAAAAAAATATATCCTTTATGATACTTTTAATTTTTGTCTCTATTTTGGAAAAAATAAAACCCTTACTTTTTGCTGATACATCTGGTACTTTGAGTGCTTCAAAACAGCTCAATTGATTACTTCTGATTTAGAAACTTCTGAGAAGGAAGTTACATAACAAGACTGGGAGCTCAAATATGTGAGTTTTGGCAAAGAGCTGCGGAAGAAAGGCTTGTCTGCAGCAACTTCACAAGAAAAGAACTTGACATTTTGAAAAATTTTTATTGACTGGTGTGAACAGGGAACGGGAAGTCAAATCACTCTCACAGGCAATCTGCAGTGTTTTCCTTGCTGACCTTTAAATGCCACTTAGTGTCATCAGAAAGTCAAGGAAATGCTAATAACAGGGCTTTGGGTAAGAAAGTTATATATAAGGGACATCTTTTAGAAACAATCATAAGCTGATTTCCATTTCTATACACATCGGTTTTTGTAAAATGGAATTCTCATGGCAGTACAGTTGTATTTTTAATAGATTAATCTTACTTTTATTTATATGTGACATTAAAATTTTCAAAGTATCCATAAGATACCAGAACTTCTGTTTATTATTGAAAAGGAGATAGTTTGAAAAAGATATTTTACAATTGCATTCTAGGTTGATGACCTTGGAACAGAGACTGGCCTCAGCTCTAGGCTCTTAATCTATCTTGTGTTGAGTTCAGCATGCTGTGGGACTTTAGAAATCTTGTGGAAAGCTGACTGCTCAGTGTCTTTTGAAAATGGGAGAGGTATGCCTACCTCACCAGGTTGCTCTTAGCCTTCATACTTCTGTGTTTTTAGCAGTCCCTGTTTGCCCTTCAAAAATACCTTTTTTTGAAACTTCAACTGGAAGAACTGGTAGGAAAAAAATCTTAAAATTAAATTGCTGAACCCAAAAGAAAACACCTGGTACATTAGGGAAAAAAAAGGAAGTTCCTTGAATTTCAGAAGTTTAATGAGAGGGAAAAAAACTAGCTGGCAGGTTTAACATGAAACAGTGATGGAACCTGATAGCACCATAGGTAGGTATGGCAGTTGTTTCTTGCCTCCTTCCAATATCTACTTCATGGAATTGAAGTGGACTCTAATCCATGGTTGTGCTTCAGTACATATTCCAAATCCTTGCTCAGCTAGTGTCTAACCTGACTGCTGACCTACGCTGGTCTATCTGGTTTTGTGTTGGGTTTGCTTTAATTCAGGGAGGAAAAACAACCCCAAACCAAAATGTTTCTTTTTCTTGCTAGTTTGCATTAATTAATTACTGTTTGAACTGGTAGCAAAGTGCTCAAACACTAGTGGTTTAACAAAGACTGTGATTTTACAAGTTGGGAGACATTTTTGAAAGCTCTTTATATAATTAGTTTCCATTAATTTTCTTTTTATGAATTGATTTTTCTTTTTTTTTCTTTTTTCTTTTTTTTTTGTTTGCTTTTCTTATGAAACACAGGGATTCTGTGAACTGATTTGGATTTTGAGCAGAGTATTCGTGCTAACCTGTTTGTCAAATGAAACGGAGGATAAGGGCCGACTTTTTTAAGCCAGCAACATTGGCTGCAACTCCTGAGCTTGGCTTTCCTCACTTACACTGCTGTAATTCGAGTAATTCAATTGGTTCTTTGATAACAAATTAGAAAAACAAGAAATGAGAGATGGTTGGAGTATTTGGCATGTACATATCATGTCCCTGCAATTTTGCTTGATTAATGTTGTATGCTCTTAATAGTTGCCTTGATAAACTGCCTGAAAAGCAATCCTCCAAAATCCCGTGATTTGTAAAGAAACTGCATTGCATCTAACCCAACATAAAGTGTAAAAGCTGGGTTAGGTGTTGTCTCTCTGTATTAGTTTTACAACAAAAGGCAAGTCATGCCACAACCACTTGTCAGTGTTTTGTGTCCAGGGTTGTATTTTTTTTCTCTTAAAGCTAATGAAAATGACTACACACATGGGAGAGTTTGAAAGTCTGCCTCCAGTTAGGCAAAGCTCTTGTTGCTGCGTGAGAGGGCTTTCAAAACTAGTTTGAAATTGTCCTCATTCCATTCCCGTGGAAACTGTGGCGAGTTTTTATTTTAGGGCAAGTGTCTTTACATGAGCATTCTTGAAATGCTCAGTAAGGGAATAATGGGCTTGATATAAAGGTTGGACTTGGAAAAGAAAACATAGACGAATTTGCAGGGTTGCTTTTTTTTTCTATCATTAAAGTCTTTTTATTATAAACTACTTATAGTATCATGGAAGTATTACCCTTTTTCCCCCCTGTGTCTTCTGTTAGGAAATCCAAGCTTAAAAACAAAACAAACCAGCTTTAAACTATTTAGATGTTCGTCACTGTATTCCTTCACAATAGCCTGTAGGTTGGAAAAGGATTCTGATAGCTCTTCCGCCACAGGATCTTGTGATAGAATTGAATATTCATTTAAAACTGGTTATGGCCTATAGTCTTACCAGCATTCTGTATTTGTAGTGCTAGGAGGGAAGTCTTAGGGCTTTTTTATTATTTTCGTACATCTTTGTCTAAAATTTCTCAACCCCTGTATCCAGAAGGCTAAAGAACTAGTACAGTCACTAAAGCATACGTGCAGAATCCACTTTGAAATTGTTTTGTTTGGTTGGTTTATAAATGTGTGAAAAGAGGAAACTAATTTGTATTTCACTCTGTGAACCCTGTCATTTCTGTAGGAGTAAACAAACTTTATTTGATAGGACCTTGTACAATATGCACTGATGACTTAAAACTTGTAGGTTACAGATGAGATCATTATTTTTTCCACTGCCCAAGATACAGGGCCATGACAAGACTTAATATTATTTCTTTATAAGATTATACCTAACCTTTTAAACACCACCTTCTACTTCAAACGTTTTTCTTTATTTGCTAGAAGGGTAAAGATGCTATTGATGCCATTCAATTCAGAGAAATTGGTGATTAAAAAGGTGTGGTAAACACTGCTTTCAGTCAGAAAAGACTGGTATCATGCCCCGCTTGTGCTAAATACATCATTCCAAGATGAAGTGTGCTGTGCAGTGTGCAACATAAAAGTTAACAAAGGCATCTAAGTCAGTAATTGGTATCACATGCACAGTAAATGCAGGACAAGGCATGAATCTGTTTGCATTTCAGTTGCTTTCACGGGAATCTACAGAACATGGAACTTTACCAGGCAGTAAAGGACCCTGTATTATATCTATTTTTGCATTGCTCCATTTTTTAGCTCCTTATGCTTTATCAATGCTTCCTCAACGGTCCTAGAACTAAATGAATTGAGTTTTTTAAGCTGTGTTTTTAATTTTTACCTAAGCTTGCACTTGGCACTCGTGGAAAGAAATTATCTTTTTTTTTTTTCAAGTAATGGCATTTGGGGTGGCCTTTAGTTTCCTGCCAGTATGTATTCTGTGGTTTTGGACAAAATTCCGCCAGAGAGCTTTATGTCCTTGATGGGAGAGTTTTGTAAGTGTGGTAGCATGTTCTGTTGTGATAAGAACAGCATTATCAACCATGCTCATCAGCCTATGTTTCCAGAACAGCTATTCAGCTCCAGGTCATGGTGAAGTGGTATCAGTGGTGATTCCACGGGAGATATTTCTGGGAAGAAGTTACAGTCAAATAACTTAATTAAAAAGTAAAATCTTCAATTTAATATGGAAGGTTCTCTTAATTAAAAAAAGGAGAAGGTAACTCAGATTTTGAGGGAAAAGTTTTTGCAAGATTTTTATTAGCAGAATAAAATATGTATTGAATTTAAGAGTAAAAACTAAAGTTAAAATGGACATTCTCAAGCAATCCTTCTTCTAATCTTTCATATTTGTAGATTTGCTACTATCTATCTGGATATGTTTCTATTTGTATATTGATATAAAAATGTATTAAGATTCTGAAATCCATTAAACTTTTTCCATTGATTTTATTAAGTTTTCAGTGAGAACTAAATTAATTTTTAACAGTGAGAAATTACTGAAATAGTTTTCTGTTTCTCCTTTCATCTGGGTCTGTTAGAATCCAGAGTGGTGCCTGTCAGTAGGACTTCTTTTCACCAAGTTAAATGGTTGTTTTCAGTAGGTTGAAAGTGATTATGCTTGATTGTGCATGTAAATTGGGAGTAGTTTAATGATAGCAGAATTTCTCTTATGTAAATCTGCAGAGAAGACTCAGGTAAATCAGACAGATTGATAATAAAATAGACAAGCCTGAGACACTGACAGCATTTTATTAATCCAGTGTTCTCATTTAAAAGTAAATCTTGCTTCCAGAAACGTGTAATACTTGTAATTTAAATGTGACTGCAAATGCATTTGGATAACTGTAATTATGTGTCTTGATGTGAACTTTATATTTTAAATAGCAAGCAGCAGCAGTGTTCCCATCAATACTACTGTTAAACCGCAGTAGGTGCTTATCGTGCCTCCTGTCTTATTAATACTGCCTGTAAGCTTTGTTCCAGTTGACCTTTGGAAGTTTCCAAAAGTTAGAGTTTGCAATTCAGCAGGTTTGGCAGAGGAGCATACATGATTATTCATATCATTGTTTAAACGGTAACCAGATGTGTCTTGTTTTCCTTCTTTCTTTCCCATTGTTTTTAAAAAGTGATGTTAATCCAAGATGTTAATCCATTTACAGGGTTTTTCCACGGCACCAAATTCCCCTTCGGTGAATTCTCGTTCCAGTAGCCTGGGTTCATCAGTGTCCCTTGGTAACATCTCTGGAATGACAGCAAACCCAGAAGTGAAAAAGCGCAGAGCACCTCCTCCACCAGTTGCGACCCCGGTATTGCCGAACGCGGAGGTGAGGGGACAAGAAAGGACAGCAGCACAGGTAACAGCCACACCACTGAATGGGCTCCTTTGTTTGGTGTGCTGGGTACCATCAGTTCTTTCAGCAGTCCTAAAGCCATTCACAGGTATTTTGGTCAGCCATTAGCTACAGCTGACCAAAACTCCATCTTGCAAGGCAAAATTATCCAAAGTCTTAGTGTTTTGTACACGTCTACTGAGCTCTCTTGAGACTGCCCTGAGCTTTCTCCCCTGTCAAGAATCATTCTAAATCAGAAAAGTTTTGTGAGGCATTATGCTAAGAAAAGGAGGGTAAATAAAAAGTAAGGCAGAAAAGCTGGAAATTGTATAAGGTGGCTACACATCCTTACTGGCCAGGGCAGTCCTGGGGAACAGGGGAAAGTTCTAATGAGAGACGAAAACCTTCAGCGTATTGTTTTGTCCAGATACTTGTCTAGCTATCGCCTGTATCCCTGTTTCCAGTGCTGCCATGGGATACCAGAATATCTGCTCTGTTTTCTGAGTTGTGCCATGTGACCTTTTAAAGCAGTGCTCTGGTTTTGCTTTTATAAAAGGTCACTGTTCCGCAGTACGTTATCGAGAATTAAACAGAAATGGGGGGAAACCTTTCTGAGGACCTAAGCCTTTAAAAAGAATAGAGCTAAGGGAAGAGGAAATTGCTCTTGCTTTTTTAGTGACACTCAGGTGTGTGTTACTAAACCTGCACAAGCACATGAAGTCTTCTGGTTCCACCAGCAGCTAATAGTAATACGGTCTAAGTGTAAACTGTAGAAATCAGCATGTAAAGCTAAATATGGATGCCAAAGAAGAATGCAAGGAACCAATATCATCAAAGCTGTGTATGTGGACTGACTCTTACCTGCTTCGGGCTTGTCACCTCTACAGCAGACTGATCTTTGGAAAGCAAGCTGTCCTAATGCAAAATGGAGTCAGAAAGGAATCTTTGACTTCTCTATAGAGGAAGAGGACGAGCAGCCTGATGCTCAGTCTCACTCCCTGTCACCCTCTTATTTGTCTGCATTAAAACATATGTTAAATGCCTTCTCAAGTGAAGTATTGTGTAGGAGAAGTTGATGGTAAAGGATTGTGGATTTTTATTTTCCCATTCTTAGGGTATCTAAGCGTGATTGTTGGAACACAGCAGTGTTTCATCTTTCAAAATTGGAATATATGCCTTTGAAATAGCACTCATTTATAGACACAGCTGAAGAGAAATAACAGTGTTTTTCTTGCAACATTTGTGTGCTTTTTTTCTTAAAATTCCCTCTTCATATTCCTATGTAAATATTTTTCTGAGGTTTCTTGCGTCTCCCAGAGTTAAAGATTTAATGTGTTTAAGGTAAATAGGTCTTCTCATACAAAATTACTATGGTATTATATCTCTTAAGTTTATACACGTATAATAATCACAGACTACATTATTCTGCCATTGTCTTTGGCTGATCTCCCTGCAGTATGGCATGGAGATTTTAAATTTTGATGGACAATAACACTGCAAATCTAAACTCTCTTTAAACATATTAACATTTCTATTTTCAGCATTGTTGCAAATAGGGTAAAGTGTTGGTTTTCTGAAGCCATTGGAAGAAAAGTATGTATTTTATTTATCACAAGTAGTATACAGTACAGTATCAACTTCGAATTCTCTTAGTCTGAAGGAAAAGCTACGTTGAAGAAAGGAAACAGATAAAGATTTCATCAGAGGATTTTCCATAATAAAGTTCATTTTGGACAAAAGAAATGTCCTGTGTAGCTGACAAAGTCAGTGAAGACCACAGTAGAGGTGCTGGAGCATATTTGGCTGCATTTGTTGAGTACAGGACATCTTTCTGGAAATGATGGCATAGGTCAAAATGTTAGAGAGTTATGGTGTGCTTCTGAAGCTCTCAGGCTGAAAGTTGTTCGAAGGCTGCCCTGTAGTTCTAGTAGGAATGGAGTAGAATTGAAATAAAGCACAAGTTCCATGAAGCAATCAAAAACAGAGAAAATTAATTATTCAGTATTATGGGGCAAGGTAGCAACAGAGATATTGTTTATAAGAAAACCCAGACAGTTCCATTTTATCTAGGTGCAGACAAGCCAGTTTGCTGTGAAAATAGAGTAAAAAATCTCAGGGTGTTAATTTTATTTCTTTAGTTTATGGGAAAGAATTATCACTGATCTTTTTTTTCAGGGAAGGACGTCAATTCCTTATTAATGGACTTCCTTCCATAAAAAGATAAGATGTTTGTTTAGAAAACTTTATTTATGTGCAACTGTTACTAACAGGAAGATCCTGCAAAAGGGGAACATTTTTATTTCCAGTGAAGCTAGCACACTAATAGAAAATGAAAAAGATGGTATTCTGGACTTTCAGAAGGTTTTTTCTTTTTTAGCTGTCTGGTTCCATAAAATTGTGTGGGAAATAAAATACTGTAGCTGTTATGAACACCTGTAACTTTCCAACCCAATAAGCCTGTTACTTTTAACCCATTGTTATGTTCCAGGCATAGATGATTCTTTAGGGTTATAGATATCTCATCTCCCTGCCTAGTGGTTCCGAACAGAAATTTCCATGTGTATGAAGACTGGGGTGGTTTAGTTTGTGCTGTACATTTAGATTTTCTCCACTCACTTTTCTGGGTATGTGACTTATTGCAATATACTTTTACCATCTTGCAGCTTTTGTTCCTGTAGGGCTTAGAATAATTTATCTCCTTGTGGATAAAGCCCCAGCAGTAACTTTATTTACTTTTTAGTACAGCAGCGTAAGTTTTCCATGTCTATTTAAAGGTAGTGTTCCCTCTGTAACTGTTTTAAATCTCCCCTAGAAAACATTTATTTCTGTTCAGAGTGTGCTGAACATGCACTAAATAGTTTGCAATGGAATGCAGAGTCAAAGGAGTCTACAGATTTCTTCCCTGGAGAATTCACCCCAGGTTTTTTTTTTAAGCATCTTCCAAATGATGCTATTAGAATGAGAAGTCACTTGAAAAAATAATCTTCAAAAGGTCAGGGTGTATAACAATTCCAGGACAAAATCCAGTAGGTTTGATGCTTACAAAGCAAGGAGGTCCTCTCCTTTCTTAAGTTGCAACACGGAGCCCGCACTATCCAAAGAGTGGAGGCAGAACAAGGTAGGGATGAGTTAAAACTGAACAGCCTGTGCAGTCTTTGTTGTCTGTCACAGCACTCCAGAAGATGTGCTAGCAGAATTTGGGGCCACCTTCACGTAAGCTTAGTGTAAACTGATTCTGCACCCCCAGCCCCCAAAAAAGCCTGCACCGTTTAAACAAAATATAAGAGAAGATCTATATGAGTATGACATCGTAGACAGAGTACACAGAGAAAAGTCACACGTGAAATCTGACAGAATTACAGGCATCTCCTTAGAGGCTTACTCAGTGATCTCTCTTTAAAAGAAACATGTAAAAGAAGTGTGTTTTTCTTGGAAAAAATACACTTTTGGAAGAACCTGAAAGAACTGTGAAATTGAGTATTTGAGTCTTTAGGAAGTCAAGTGTATTGTGCACTGGCAAATTAGTTTATAGGAATAATTACTTTTTTTGTTTTTTAACATGTATGGGGAAATACAGAAATTGGAGTGAAGGAGATAACAAAGTTGGCCTCGGGCTTTTCTTCAAGAGCTTTGTCTATGAAATGCAGTGGTTTATTCAGAAAAAGTTCATGTTTTTTTTAGAGACAACATAGAGTTAGATGAGGACTCTTCAGTGCCTTCATGAGTATAAAAGCTCTGATAACTTCAAAAGTCAGAAATGCAACTTGTAGACAGTGATAAAGGAGCTGTGTGTTACTTCAGCTGCTATCATTTTCAGAACAGAAGCAGTGTAATATAACAGGTAAATGTAACAGGAGGCATAAGGGATTTTTTACTAGCCAGTCAAATTCCTGTACTAATAGAAGAATAGAACAGTATATCAGATACAGTAGTCTTAACATTTGTTTCACAGACTTTAATTTTAGTTGTTATCTGGCAAGACAGTGGGCTTAAATAAAAAATGTATTGATGTTTTTAGTGCAGGTGAAGAACTGGATTCACACTTTTAGAAGGTTACATTGTAAACCAACACAACTTTCAGGTTTATTTCCATTTTTATGTAGTCTCCTGTATGTTGCTATAGACAAACTAAGGTGTATATAGCATACTCTGTGGGGTTTTGCCCTGCTTCTTACATTCTTCTCTTCTCCATTTAGGTCTCAAACTTGGGTTGCTGAGGACAGTTGTTGTGTCTGAATTATTGGTCAAGGCCATATTTTAGAGCAGAATACTTGCACCCAGTGTTTGATCAAGGCTGATATTTTCTCACCAGTTATAACTTACTCATTGAAGAGTCTTACTCACCTGAATAAAAAAGCAAGAGAGCCAAAAGAGAGCCACAGCCTTACCCTCATCATTTCTGGCAGTTTTCTTTCCCACTGTCCACAGTTAAAATAAAACAATTTTATACCTAAATAAGAAGTTTGGCTTAAGAGAATCATCATAATGTGAACAAATGAAAATGAGACTTTCATATATTTTCTGGAGAAAATGAGATACACTAAAAATCTGCCAAATGTCTTGCTTGTATAAAAGACATTTTCAGTAATTGCTATGCTTCTGTCATCTTTGGGGATGATCTCTTATACTGACCACCACATAGGGCGGTCCTCTCCTCGCCTCGCCTCGCCTCGCCTCTCCTCTCTGAGTACTCCTACTGGACATAGCAGCCTCCTGCAAAATATGCACCCCAGTTCCAGTGCATGTTGCACTTGAAAGAGTGATGATTCTGCTGGCAGTCATTGATAGGAGTGCTGCAGAGCTGGCAGGACCCTGGGTTAGGCATCCTATTTATTTAGTAGCATTTTCATGCTTTTGGTGGGGTTGCCTTTCTCACAGCAGCGTTTACTGTCCTTTTATATGTAAACCAATACAAATAGAATATACCAGGGAGTGAAACCTTAGGTCCCCCCTCTTTGGTTGAGCATATTAGCAAGTGTGTCAAAAGGAGGAAAAATACTCCAGTGAAATGTCCTTTCTGGAAGCCATTCAGTTTGTACCCATCTGCAGGCAACCCTGAAATACTTGAAATGACACTGCAAATGAGCACAGCATAAAGTGAAAACATACCTGGAATTCTTTCTGCCAGCAAGAGCCACAGAATAATCTTCAAGCAGTAAAAATAAAGGAGAGGCAATAAAGGAAATGTATGATTATTTAATATTGAAATCATAATTAACATACTGTTTTTTTCAGAGTGTTATTAAACTGTAGACTCATCCAAATTTTTAGAATCAGTCCCTGAATTTGCAGTTCTTAAATTTCCCATGTGTATGTGTGTATGCTACAGGCATGGACTTGGAACCTA
This sequence comes from Lycocorax pyrrhopterus obiensis, assembly GCA_014706295.1. NCBI lineage: Eukaryota > Metazoa > Chordata > Aves > Passeriformes > Paradisaeidae > Lycocorax > Lycocorax pyrrhopterus. The sequence goes on from JACSVZ010000002.1 coordinate 78,483,096, forward strand.
CTTGGAACTGTGACTCATTATCTTCTTTAGAAGTAAGATGTATTTTAAAACAGTGGCCAAGATTTTTAGAAATTGTTAGCTCAGCTGTCCGTAATTAGGAAGCTGATTTTGGAGCTTGATGTTTTCTGAACTTTTAAGATGTCAGAAGCTACGTCTGGTTGCTCAGCAACTCAGTATCTGGCTACTCTGATTTTAATATCATATTATTTTTCAGTGTACCACCTTCTGTCGCCAAAGGAGTTTAAATTGAGGTTGTTAATACAAAATTCTGAGCAAAGCAAGCATTTCTTCCACTAACGTTGCCCCAGCACAGCAGGGTTTTTTTGCACAGTTATCTTTCATGCATGTTTGCACAAAGTGATACCACCTTACTTCTTTATAATCTAATGCCACAGATTTCTGGTTAGCTGGCTGCAAGGATAATCTTGATTGATAAGAAATCACACTGTTACTGTTGTTCTCCTTGGGTTTTCAGAATGACTTATTCCCCTGTGGCTGCAAATTAAGCCTTAAAGACATGAACACACATCCTGTAGAACAGTGTAGAGTAATTCTTGCTGTGTACCTCTCTGTCAGCATGGATGCCACCAGCAGAGCTCTCTGTCTGTGTGCCCTGTGAGTCTCGAATCTGCTTTATCCCTGGGTATTTCTAATAAATCTGATATTTCAAATAATAATACTCCTGCAGTTGGCTTTCCCTCTGAGAAACAGCCGAGTCTTTAGGAAGAACCTGTTTGTGTGGATGACAGCCTTTTTTCCTCACAAATTTTCTTGGACTATGAGAATCGTCATTTTATAAGAGAAGCATGACACTGGCAGGCACTGCAGTTGTGGGAAGTTGAGGGACAGAAGAATCACAGCTGAATGAGAACACCTACCAAGGCTTTTTATGGAACTGAGATTTATTGTAGGCAGCTGTCTAAAACCCACTTAATTAACATCACCTCCAGAAGCACAGTACTCTTACCAGCTTATTTTCTTCTACTTCTTCCTTTGTGCATCTGCTGTAATTTATTGTTGTCTAAATTTCACTCTGATCAGAGTCCTGTGTCCCAAGAGGAAAAGTGTCAAAGTAGTTTAGATGTACCTGGTTGGTTGAGCCTACTCTTTGTAGAAATTATTGCAGTCATACTTGAAGGAGGGGTTTGTTTTTTGTGCTGCAGCAGGTTCCATTTATGCTATAGGTATTTTCTTCCCTTCTACCTTGTACTTTATTTCACTACTTCTGTATAAGGTGCGAGGTAATGAGCAGTTCATGGGGGACATGTGACAGATGTATTCTGTTTTAATAAGAAGCCCAGAATTCAACAAAAGGGTGGATGGATTCAGATTACTTATCTCCCTTTCATAGGTTACACCTAAACCTGAAATGTCTACTAGAAGTCAACAAGATATGAATGCATGCTTTTTTTATCATCTTTTAGAGAGGAAGGGAGGTTTCCCTTGACTCAAAGGTCTTCTGGGTGAGGTCTTCTCAACCTTTTTCTTATGACACATTTCCTCTCTCCCTTAAGTGTTCTGTGAATGTATTTTCATTTTGCTTTGTGTTTTTTTTCTGTAGAGCATCCAGAAGTCTCCTTTGAGAATAACAGATACATTTTTTCACATTCTGAGGAAGGATGCAATGAATCAGTTTTTGCTGTAGGAAAAAGCTGTTTTTCAAAATATGTCTTTTATTTCTACAACCTACTGCATCTTCTAGGTCACTTCTCAGGTTTTTATAGGTTCCCTGAGGATATGAAAGCAGGATTAATTCAGAAGGAGGAGGGAGAACAGTTGACTGACCTTTAAATTTGTTTAAAATGTTGATTTAAAGTTAATTAATGACTGGGTTTATATGCCTTTTTAATTGTTCTGATTTCGATTTTCTTTTTGTGCACAGAGGCCTGAAATGTGAATGCTGCGTTATTTTTAGAAGTGTCTTTGCCTTTGTTCATTAACTGAGGATGTCATGAGTGTTAGCTGTGATTTTCTCCGATCTTTGTGGCAGACTTGTTAGAATTCTCAGGCAGTATGTGATATCTCTCAACAGCATTTTTGTGATGAGGGCAGGGATATTGAATCTTTATTAAAGAAGCTCTTTGTCTGGAACACTGTTCAAATGCCCAAGTTATGTAAGCCTTAAAGAAGGAAGCTATTTTTTTGTATTAGAGTTTGGATACTGGGTGCTGGAGTGCGCATTTTAGTGCTGTAGGATGCCAAATTAAGAGGCTAAGGACTTCTTAGACAATTGGTATGGGGCAGTATTTTGATAAGGTCAAAGAGTAGCTGTGTCTCTCTCTCTCTCTCTCTCTCTCTGTTCATACAGATAAATAGGTAATTATTGATAAACCAGTTAAGAATGGAGATTATATTTGTTTTCTTTGTTTCTGTGTTTCACATCAAATTCATGTAGCAATTGCTTATTTAGGATGTACCAGGCTGTAAATACTGCATGGTAATTACAAAAATTTTCCATTAGGCTTTTAGTATCTATCTTTTTTTTGTGCTTTTCTTCCAGTCATTTTACCTGACATTTTATTTAGAAGCTAATTTATTTCATTTATGCATTTCTGTAGATGTTGAGAGTTTATGGGTATCATGGGGTCTTTTTCCTTTGTTCATATAACCATATAGAAATAATTTATTTTGTCTTACTCTTTGGCCAGAGAGTTGCCTGTTATTCTGGGATGGTAAAGCAGTTAAGCTTGGCTTAACATTTTTCACAGGTTAAGGTTATTGGCACAGACAGATAATGAACATCAGGCTTGTCCAATAGCAGAGATAAGGAGTGCACTTCAGTTCTTTGTCTAAGGAGCACGCTGTAGTTCCTTTGTCCGAGCAGCAGCTGTGTGAAGTATTCTCAAGATGGTGCACCAGAGACTGCAGTGCTATCTGAAATAGGAAAGATTGTATAAAATAACTGTGTCTGTATTAAGTCTCTTTCTACTGTGTGGAGCAAAGAAATAGTGAAAAAAATTACTGAATAATACTATTAAATACTGCCAATGCCACATTCTAGGTTGCCATGAAGAAATTCAGAGAAGATAGGTGAACGGTAGAGTTGGTGTTTGGAAAGTATAAGAGATATAAAAAAAACCCCCAAGCCTCCTTATCTGGCTTGTATACTGGAAAAATTACTAGAAATAGAATAGAGAATTTAACCAGTTGGCATCTTTGTGAAGATAATGAATAGGGTAAATGTAGCTTTAGTAAGAAAGAAACCTTGCTTTACAACTCCTTTACAGTGCTCTTGCATTCAGCAAACAGATGGGTGTGATCTGGTTGATACAGTCTGTCTGGGTTTCCACAAAGCTTCCAAGTTCCCTCATCAAGAATTTCATAAGGAAGTCAAGTCTCAGTTCCATAGTAAGGAAGGTCATCTTACTCTTAAATAACAGACAGTAAAGAAAAGAAAAAAGAAGTTGCAGGTTAGGACTAAATGATCTGCTCATCTAGTGGTGAAATGTTGCAGTAGCCTTGGAGTGTTTGAGCATCCATGTTGATCGTATTAAGAAGTGACCTGAAAAAGACACAGTAAAGTGAAAAAGTTTGTTGCTCATACTTGAGTTATCTGGATAGCAAGGACCAAGGCTGAGTATCACACTAAAAGTTTACATGGGCTTAAGAGGAGATTGAACAAATGCTGCAAGGATGAAAAATCCATTATGAATTTTGGAAGATAAATCACACCAGGAAGTCCCTGAAACGAAGATGGCTGGTGGCTGCAAAAGTATTTGGGAGAAGGTAGTTTTGAATGTACCTTTCCTCTTCTCCTGCTGTCCTGTAGGTACCTGCTACAGTGTAATAAAGAAGCCTGAGCAGAACCCTTGATCTAACCCATGCATCTATTTTTGGAGGATACTGAAGAGAGTCTTACCCAAATAATTGTCTAATATGATCTGATATCACTCCAGAAAAGTCACTGGCAGCATTCACAATGACTTCACTAGGTCTTCTTATCAGTGGTAATTTGATGACCAGAAAAACATGTTTCTCATTAAAAACAGAAAGAGCTGCCTTTGATTACTATTCCCAGTCATCAATCTCTTTGGTTTGTACTCCCAAGTGCAAAACTGCATTTGCAGAATGAGGCTGGAGGTTTTGCCAGTAAATCGTAGGAGTTTTGCACCATGAACCCTGAAGCAACTTGCCTGGTATACATTTTACAGCTTGATAGTGTAACTGCAGTATCAAAGAGCCCCGCAGAACACTGAGGGTCATATTTGCAGGCCTCTTGGGCTGCATCTCAATGCAGCTCATATTACGGGTGGGTGGGAGCTGCATGGGTGATGTGCAGTGTGCTCTACAGGACACGTGCCTTTCACTGACAACATAAAAAGCAGCATGAAAGACGTGATCCCTTTGCATTTGAAATCAGTATCAGATCCAGGTGCATGCCAGATATATTGTCTAGGTTGCAGGTCCTCTGAGGAAGGAACTGTTGGGACACTTCTGTCTTGTGCAGTGATGGGGCTATTGTTTTACTTAGAAAATGGTGATATTTCTACCTTTCAGGACATAGAAAGCCAGTCTTTTTGGGTGTTTCCTCCATCTATCCACTTTTGCTTGAAGGACCAGACAATATTTTTTTAAGAGTATATAAGGGTGGAGCTTTTCTTAATGACTTTCATTTAATTGTCTTGTTGAAAAAGCCATGTAGAAACTGTTGCCCTTCACAGACATAAAATTCTGTGATGACATACATTAAGTTTTATAGAAACAATAACTGTAACCAGTCATAAAACTGGAAATTTTTATGTATTTCATATTTCCACTGGAGCTGAACCTGGCTAGTGCTGTCCTATTGTAGAGACCATTATCAAGGTGTACCAGAACCAATTAGTAGAAACAAGAGTGAGTAGTAAAAGAAATCTCTGGTCTTTAAAATGCCCTGTACCATGGTAAATGACTAAGAAATTAAAACTCAACAATTAGTTTCCAATTTGAAGGTGGTTTGTTCATTTTTTAAAGAGCTTTTAAAGAGCTTTTAAACATGACATTCAGTTATCTGAATGAGAAATATCCAGACTTGTTCATGTCTTACGAAACAATAATGAGATGGCAAACGTGAAGCCAGCTGACAGCACATCAGATAATGTTTGCTGTGCAGTTTGGATGCTTAATTTAACTAACAGCTGCACTTTGGTTTGGATAAATGATGCAGGCCCAAATTAAAAGAAAAGAGTAAAGTGCAACGATGGCTGAAGGCTTATCTTGCTGTCATGTAAAGCATGGAATTTAGGAAGGCTAAAAAAAGCTGCTAGAGAAAGGGAGTAATTTGTACTTCTTTTTATGATAGAAACAGCTCCAAAAATTAATTCTGGTGTATGCGCACTTAAACACATTAATTCTTTTAAAGTAGTTATTAAAAACTACAGCTAAATGATACATGCAGTGTAGTGACTACTTTCTCAACATCTCCAAAGAGTATCAGTTAAGGGTATGTTATATTTTAGTACTGTGTTACAGAATTTTCTTCTCTATACCTCTAAAGAAATTCTGTTGTTTCAGTCCAAATTGCCACCCATCCTCCGTATTGCTCCTAATGCTCAACTTTGTGTTGCTGCACATTTATTTACTAACAGCATGTCTCTCATTAAAAAAAAAAAAAAGGCAGGAAGCATTTTAATAACTTTAGGCAACACGTTTTTTAAGCAGCCAACTTATTTTCCAGCAGCTTTTTTGTCCCTCCTTATCTTCCAACTCTTTTTTCCTGTAATTTTAAATAGAGTAAGGTGTCGCAGTGTGATGAATTATTTAAAAGGAATCTAAGTTTTCTCAGTCAAGAAGTGATTAACTACAATAGGTTACATTTTTTCCTGAAGTTTGGCCAGTATGAACTAGGATGTTAGTTCAGAATTTCAGTGGAAGTTTTCATGTTAGCAAGAAGGTACAGCCTCTCAGAAGTGCAGTTGGAGATAAGAGTCATTTTGGAGCATCTCTTTGAGAATCTGTCTTTACTCAGATAATGTTCAGAGTCAATTAATAGGTTTTGCACCAGAAGAATTTAAAATTTTGAGGTCTGCTGTAAAATTATGTCTTTTTACAATGTAAGAGGAATCCTTTTTGTGGCTTTTTTTCAGTTTTAGAAATACAGTTTCTGAACCTTTGTCCAGGAAATAGCAGCAATATCGGTTCAGTGGTGATTTAAATTGCTTACCTGCTTTAACTGAAGGCTGGAATTTGTGAAATGCTGAGTATTTCACAGTTTGACTTGGATCGGTTGTTACTTTAGAGGGGTGGAGAATGTAATTATAAAATTTTGTAAGGTTCCTCCATGGTCTACTTTCATGTTGTCTTCTGAAAAATAGTCCAGTCCTGCACTCCCTGTGTAGATATTACCCCTGAATTGACATCAAAGTTGGAGTGACCTGGTGATGGTTAATATATATGCAAGAACACAAGCAAGGTGAGCTTACAGTGTCTTTATATTACAATTTAACGTATATAACATAATAACCCTGCAAAAATGCAAGATTTGTTTGGCAGGAGGACTTCTATTTTTTTTGCAAGAAAACATATGTCTTGAGAGTTGAATCCTTGAATTATGTGCAAGAAAAATTCTTGGAACAGTCTTTTTGCCAGCATCAATAGCGTTCTTGATCTTTTGCAATAATCCAGTTGCTTCTGGCTGTGAGTTCATGGTTCACCTGCCAACTGTTTCTGAACAGACTATACTACCTGCCTTGGGAATGATACCACAACTTACCATCTGGTGAGATCATGACAGTATCACTTGACCTCCACATGTGGTCTCTGTCAAGCACTTCATTGAAAACTGGCAAGACATTAGGGCCGGAACATACTGTTCTATGCAGCCTGAATTTTGGCAGGGCTGCAACGCTCAGCAAGTAAACTTCATCTGGCTTGCGAGTCTCAGACAAATAGAACAGGCTGATGTCATCGTAAGCTTTAACTCTCATTAAAGAAGAAAGTATGTGTCAAGTAATTATGAGGCTTTGTTGGGCACAGTATTTAGGGGAAGTTAATAGACAAAGATCATTTTGAGCAGCAAGACTTCTGAAGAGCTGGCGTTCAGTGAGCAATGAAAAATGACCCTAACACTGTGCTTAATTTAGAAACTGGGTTTGCATCACTTTTCAGACTTTGCTTTTAGCTCCACCTTACATAGATCCTAAACTAAAAAGGTAAAAAATTACAGAATAGAAAAATTAACTAAGTAAATATGTGCTGTGTAAATCAGGTTTCATTTTATGGCTTAATAGCATAGTCATTGTTTAGCCAAATAAAAAACAAGGGAAAACATCACAAGTATAATAAAAAAAAAAATTGTTTTCTGCTACTTCATTGTTAGGGTTGGAAGGGACTTCTGGAGATCATCCAGTCAAACCCCCTTGCAAAGGCAGGGTCACCTAGAGCAAGTTACACAGGAACACATCCAGGTGGGTTTTGTCCCAGACAGGGAGACTCCATGACCTCCCCTGGGCAGCCTGTTCTCAATGAAAAGAAATTCTTCCTCATGTTGAGGTGCAACTTGTTGTGTTTTAGTTTATGGCCATTGCTCCTCGTCTTGTCGCTGGGCACAACAGAAGAGAGTCTGGCACCATCCTCTTCAAAGCTGGCATAGGTCACTTAGAGAAATAGACACCTCGTTTCGTTTTCAGCGTGCCTGTCTTAATGAGAATATAATTTTTCAGCTCCTGAGACCCAGTAGACAACCCCTGAGTCCTGCTCAGCTCTATGTTGCTGACACTTCTAGGTGTGGATAACAAGCAGTGTGCCATGATGGATTCCTCCAACAAGTCTTCATAGCAGAGTGTATTTGTAATTTTGGATAATAGAATCTTACACTTGTGGGGGGTAGCTTGACGTAGAGCCATGTTATGCTACAGTCCTAGTAATATATGTAATTGACACTGTGGTACCACTGTGCTATTCTCCCCTCTTCTTGCTTTCAGAAGATTGTGGAAATACAGGGGCTTTTGGCTGGCATTCAGAAGTGCTGGCAAGAACTAGGCTTGCGTGGGAATTTGAAGGGGGCAGTGGGAAGGTGTGGCACAAATTAGGTGATCGTTAAGGGTCCCTTCTAACCCAAACCGTTCTATGGGCCTATCAAATTGGAAAGGAAACAGAATCTATCACTTGACTTTCTGCCCAAACCATATTTCCCAGGCATTCTGTGTGCCTGCGGAAGGAGAAGGCTGATCGGAGCGGGTAGAACACTGGAACTAATCAGATGTGTTTTCGTCTAAATTGAGAAGACTGCAATGTGATTGCCTAGGACTTAGTGCTAGGCACTAGAAATACAACTTGGCTATCTCTACAGAAGAAAATTTTAAGTCTAGAGGGAAACCTAAGCTCCAGGGAAGTATGTCGCTTATCGGAAGTAGAAAGGATAGTGTTCTCCTTGCTCCTTGTCATATGTTTGTGTGAATTCCCTTCCACTTTCTAGCCCTAACAGGTTTTAGGCTACAGCCCATCCTTTCGGCAGAAAATTGGACAAAGGTGCAGAATAACTTCTGCAAATCTTCGTGATATCTCTGAGATTTTTAAGGACAGACAAGCAGCCAATCATCCAGCCTATACTCCAGGATGTGAGACTGTGAAAGAAAAGATAGTGTATAAAATCCTTAGTCTAGTGCCTTTCCAAAAGGCAGTCGCTTAAGAAGATTACATTGATCATGTCAAATTCATTGACAAAGTTGACAGAATAAATATGAACTGCACTGCTGCTGTGCATCTCACACTCTTATTAATGTTCATTTGTTCTGTTAATTGTATAGTTCTAACTAAAAAGATGAGCACAAATACGAGATTAAAATCTGGAGGTTGATTTTGCCTTTTTTGTTTAACTTCTCTAGAGGAGAAATGAATCTTGGTAGCAAATTAATTTGTGGTGGTTTTAAAATGTGATTTTTAAGTGTTTGAGAGGTTTTTTTGTTGTCTTCTCCCCCCCCCCCCCCGCAAATGAAGACATAAATAAGGAGAATTACATTGTATTCAGAGAAACAGAGGAAATTCAATTCTTTGCCAAAGCAAACATCCGCAGACTTGTGTAGTCTACATGTTTCAATGCATGTGAAAATATTTGGTGTTGTAGAGTGATTTCCTTGAGTGGAAATAATACTGCAGCTAGAAATGAGATTTTGCAAAGAAGGAAATCACAGCTATCTTAGTAATTTAACATCTCAGATTTGTTTATGGATAGTTTCCTGTCTGACACATTTAACTGAACAAGTTAAAGTGTTTAAAGATTAGAATGACATTAATTTTTAACTGCCCTTGACTGTGACATTTCACAAAGGGTGTGTTCTATAAAAACAGATGGAAAAATGAGCTTGCCCCTTCACCTTGTACTGGCTTTCTTGTGTTAACTGATTTAGCTCTCTGTCGCCAATCAGCCAAGTACTCAAGGACATACTTGGCTTTTGTCTTCTTCATTTTATGAATAAAATAGCACAAGAACATAGAAATTTCTGTAAAATCCAGTAATGCTAAGCTTTTGTCTGTTATTGAGACCAAGATGTTTTTGCAGTCAGAACTTGATTTTTGATATCCAATACTAAATTTTGTTTAAAAATTCTGTTTAACACCAATAAAATAAGAAAAAAAATTATTCTGAAATTAAGCATCATAGGCAAAATGATGCAAAATATTGTGATATCTGGTTCAAATATTAATGGTAGGGGTATTTTCAGAAGATGGATGCAGTTTGCACTCCAGTTGTGAGCCAGATTTCCCACAGTGCCTGAGCTCTTCCAGCAGCAAAGCAGCTTGGAAGCTGAGGCAGGGAGTAGAGCTGATGGTACAGGAGTAGAGCTGGGATACAGCCATCAGGTGAGACAGACACCTGCACAGTACAAGGAAGCACAGTGCCGAGTTTCAAAGTCAGGAGGAAGCCCCGTAATAAACAGTGGTGTTGTCAGGACTGAAACATGGCTATCCTGTTCGAAGAGCTGCTTGCTATTATTGTGGACTTAAACTCACGTTGGCAGTAGCTTGGGAGTCTCCCGTCTAAATCTGTTCCCCAGGAGAGTGATGTGTCCAGAGTTACACAAGGTATCATGTCTGGTGGGTCCAAATATCAGCCTTGCTACCCCAACATACTTACTCATATGGCTTACTTAAAACTAAGCCTATTATTATTCATTTTATTGTCAAGCTTGTGAGAAATCCAAGACTGAAAAATCAACATGTACAGAAGTAAAATGATGAATGCAGAGAAAATGCTTGCTAATTTCTAAAGTGTAGTTATTTCTATGCATTTTATCGAAATGACAAGTTTTCCAAATAATACCCTCTTTAAAAGTGTTTCCTTGTGCTAGATTTTTTAGTATCTGTTTCTTTTTTATTGCAATATGTTGTTGTATTGCATGGGATCCTAGTAAGTATTTTAAATAACCCACACAAATGCATTCTGCAACGTAAGGACACATTTCTGGGAGACATTAGGCTGCTGCTTTTGAACTCAGATTCTAATATGCTTGTGTCTTAGTGCATTTGTGTACTTACGGATTAAACATCCGTTTTTTGATCTAATGAGACAGGATGCCACCCAGTAAAGAAAGAAGGTAGAGAAGTTCAGTGCTGAATGGACAATTTTATTCATGTAGCTTAGGGTAGTCAGCCTCAGGAGTTGTACATACACACGGTTTTAAGCATTCATTGAATTTTCCTTTGTCAGTATATGCCAGTGAAAAGACTAATAATGTATGACCTGTCCGGGGAATATTAGACATATGAGTAAATGTTGTTTAAGACACATTAATGGTCAGTTGGGACTTCTTGTGGTTTCTAGTGCTAGACATGTTGAAGCATCTGTTGCCCTGTGAAAATGCAGAATCAGCTGGGCTGAATAGCTTTTATATCATCAAGTTTAGTTGACAGATTTATGTCTCCATTCTGTAGCTGAAAGATTCATCTCTCTGATTTTCCTAGAACGACTCCTCTTGGATCAAAATATTTACTTCTCAACTGCTTTAAGTTATGTCCTAGGAAAATATCTTTAAATCTAAACCCATAAATCTTACTTACATACCAATCTACCACTTGTCTTTCATAGAATATTATAAAGGATTAATGCAGTTATGGTTATATCAAGAGTTTAAAGCCTATTAATAAAACGTGTCTTTTTTTCTTTTAGAACTTCTTGTAAAATGGCTCTTAATTATTTCAAGATTTCTTAAAATTCTTTGTGAGGGGAAGAGGTTTGGGATGGTCCCACACATAGTTTGGGATGATACTGTTGTTTGTTCAGTTACAGGTTAGCTCTGGTTTTTTTTTCCTTTGGATTGCATTTGAACATTTTTGTAATTCAGTAGGCATTCTGACCCCACGTGTTATCATCACCAGCAGGTGTATCAGAATCTGGCTCGCTTAAATCAGAGTGTGTGTCTAGTCAGTGTGGGATGATGGAACAAGTTTGTAATGAGGGCATGCCGGTGATTGAATCCATGTGTCCTTTTTCCAGTCCTTTTTCTTTAATTCTAAAAATAATTTCTACAGTCATTCACTGTTTCCGCGAATCAGACAAATTAGCCAATTCCTCCATAAAACAATTAAAGGTCCTGATGCATTGCATAAAAAAGGAGAAAGAAGCAAGAGAGCATAAGGGCTTTCTTCACACATTTTATATCATATGCTATACAATTTTTTATTTGCATGTGCTCAACAGTCATGTGGCATCCCTTAAAAGCAATCTTTGTTCCAGACATGATTGTATTGCTGATACATCTGTATCATCTGTAGCTATGTTGTTTGAGCAGGAAGAAAATTGCTTTAAGGAGAATTCTGTTAAATTTCAAGACTGGAAAAGTCTTAGGTTTTCAAGATTTTTCCTTTTCTATGGCAAAATTATAGGAGTGATAGTAAAAGGAAAAATCTGTTGCCATAAGACAAATGTTTCTTGTAATGTTTATAAAAATACTGGAAAGACTGGTTTGGATTTTGAAACACAAACTATGCAAATTAATGGTACAGTTTCTGGCTTGCAGAAGGAGGCTCAGTTTTGGGAGCCATAAACCTGCGGTGAATTTGGGCCTAGTTGGGTCTGTGGATAAAAGAAAGTTGGCATTTGCCAGATGACTTAGTACTTTTATAGATAAATATTTCTGTTAGAAAATTTAAAAGGGAAGGGCTGACAAATACAAAATTAGTGTCTGGCCTGTAAGTAGAGGACAGGCAAGGCAAAGGAATGGAGCTCACACTGGAAATTTATCTGAGAACCTCCTTGTCTTTGAATGCTTGATGAATTTTCAGTAGTAGTGACTTGTTTCCTTGGGCCTCCTTTAATGTTTTTCATTACGTCATATTCAGTGCAGCCTGACCCAAAGAAAATACTAGACTTTTACATGAGAGGAAACTTAAACTCAATTTACACATCCACTCTTGGAGTATCCACAGATTGTTTGCAAGTAAGGTGACTGTGAAATGCTGCTGATTGAAAATTTCAAGCATTGACCTTGTAGGATCCTTTTCCACAAAATTTTGACAAATAACCTCCCTATGATGTTGTTGTTATGCTCTAAATATATTTTAGAACCTTATCTAGAGCCCTCAAATTTTGATAAGTATGTTGAGCTTTCCCAGAAGGAAAACATATTCAGCACATTGCTCAGATATTTTGTCTGCAATATTGGAAGTATTTTGCAAAGAGCATGTGAGCCCTGAATGTAAAGGAATTTTTTTTTTTTTAATTGTGTGTGGTCTTATCAATATGGGAAGAGAAACACTATTTTTCAGACTTAGGTCCTTTTGTCCTTTTTTATTCATCTCTAGCTCAGTTCATGGTGTTAATTATAGTCAGAGAACACTTAATGAACATCTTTTAAAATTGTGTATTTGTCGTAACAAGAGCTGATTTAATAATTTCTTGTTTATAAATACGGGTGAAGCACAAGTGCTAAGAGTAGGAAATATTCTGTTAGACTCAGAGAGGGGCTCCTGTAACAAAGTTTCAATGGGAAATTACTCTAAATAATGTTGTTAAGGCTTGATTTCTTTATAAAAGAAGCAGCCAGCCATAACAAATTATTTTCAAGTTTTATTGGTTTTGTATATACAATTGGAAGAAAGAAACAGAATGTTCTTTGTGCTTTTTCCATTTATGTTTAGCCTCATAGGTTTATCGAAATTGGGATTAAAGAAAAGCTTCTTTTTCCAATTTTTATGACCTGTTCTTGAACTAGACACTTCTTATATACATTGTAGCATGACTGGCTTTAAACAAGCTTTTCATCTCCTTCATGGTGTTTGTGAAGAATGCGAGCACTTAGCTGACAGTATAATAAAAGCATTTTTGTGTGTGTATTTCACCAAATGTGCATTATTGCAGTCGTGCACTGGCTATTTCCTAGCCTATTCTTTAACTGTAGCAGTGTGTTCATCCCTACATCTATCTAATGTTCCTCAGGAGATTCGCCCTTAGTAAGAATACATAGAGGTGAAAAAGATAAGCTGACTTCTAACAAGGATCCTTTCTTCATAGGAAAGCAGTTGTGTGTCTTTGAGGAATTTGACTACACCAAGCTAACATCCTTCACTCATCTGGTACTTGGGGAAGGGTGATTAGTGATCTCTGTCATATTAAGTGGGAAGACTTTTCCTTACTTTCTGCCTTGATTCTCAAGATTTCCTAGCTTTATCTTTTCAATCACCAGTCCAACCAATTTTTGTCCTAAAATAAAATGACCTTTCTGTCTGGAGAGGGAGGAGTGAACGTGAAAGCTGCAAAATGCCATTAACCAGCTGCAAAAGTCAAGTTTGTACTTGTGAGGTGTTGGGAAAGTTCAAATGCTGCCTGTCTCCCAGATGATTCAAGTTCTCCATAGCTACTGAATTTTGCAGTCTCTGTAGTAATCAAAATCCCCACTTTGATAATTTTCTTTTTTTTTTCCTGTAAGGTAGTATCCTGAAGAATCAAGGTACAGTATTAAGTGCCTACATGTTTTTAATTATTTAAAATGCAGTGCAGAAGAATGGGATTTTTTTTTTCTAAGTGTGTAGTTTCCAATTTCTTCAATAGAGAAGAATGAGGCATTAGGTAGCTGGCCTCCCTGTAATTCCCCTTTAAACCAAAGCCTAATGAGTCTGTTTCACTGAACAGAGTTTTCCATGTTCAGCTCAATATTGGGCATTCTGTTTAAACTTCAGTTCCTAATCACTATAGGCAGTTTCTTTGTCAGGGGATGTGTCCCATCTTAATACAGAGCAACACTATAACATTGGGCAAAAGTTTTTCAGTGGAGCTCTAAAATTTTGCTGTATCCATTCCTGAGCATTTGGTGTGGTATTCTTTTCTGGGTGTAAGTCCAATGTTTTTTAAATTCTATGAAATTTGGTGACCAAAATTTAAGTTTGCAAAATCTTAACATTATTGCCCGTTTACCATGCCTAACTTTGTCTAGATTGGCCTCACTGGCTTTAGTCATGCACTGTATCTGGTGGAAATTTAGTATAAAATGCTGAAATAATCCGTAATAGTAGGAAGTAGGACCAGGACACCTTTCTTTTCCACCCTTGTTTGGTGCAAAGCTGCAGCTCATCCTGGTCACTGTGCTCTATGTCCAGTGCAGTTACTGCCAAGTTTCTCCCATGCAGGATGCAGGTTCACCAAGGGATGGAGAGTGTCCAATTGCCATATGGCATGGTGGTTAAAGCATCATCCTGAAAGGTGGGAAAAAAAGGGTTCTTTTTTATAATGTATGACCCTCCTGAGTGCTTTTAAAAAGGAAGGCTATGTGTAGGAGACTATTCATATCCTAATCTTAGTAAAATTGGTTTATTCTCAGATTTTTTACTCAACATAGGAAAGGAAACGTGTAAATGAATGCCTTTCCTCTGATCTCTGATGGTAGATTTAAGCAGTGTGAAACTACTATTTGTTCAATGAAATCTCCCACAACAATTGTCTTTTAAGGGTCCATTCATCCTCTGGATTAAAGGAAATATTATTAATGTGATTGTTGTTATTTTTATTTTTATTAGTAAGGGCTTTGAGATAGTAGAAAACCACCCAGTGGTTTTGTACATGGACAGAGCAGTTAGGTTAAAGAAGTGAAGGCTTCTTTGTAGGAATGCCAGCAGCATGTCATATGTGGGCAGCCACCATTACTCTCTTCCTCAGCGAAGCCTGGTACTGACTGCTGTTGTCAGTACCTTTCAAATATAAAAATTCCACAGACTTTCCTACATGGTTTTGTTATTATTATTTTTCCGGAAAAAGGAAATAGAGCTAAGTTCCAGCAAGCTACAGAAAATATTATGCAACCCGGTGGAACCCAAGTCATTTGTAATAACATTTTTCATATTTTTAAAAGTGGCATAAACAGTAATGAAGTCTTGGCATATCAACTAGCATGTTGCAGCTGTTGGAAGCCAAGGTGTTACAGATCTTCAAAAGTATGTCTCCAGAGTCCAGTAGGCATAAATAGAGTACAGTATGATCTCATATCATCATGCAAGCAAACTGTCAATTCTCATTCTTCTCTCAGAAGTCCTTAGACAAGAATTTGAGAGGAAAATAAAAGAAATGAGAAATAGTTTATGCACTACACATGCCAACTGGAGTATTTAACTGTAATTTAAGGTTTGAAGAAACCAATGGAAAAAGAAGATCATGTTATGGCTCAAGCTTAACAACACATATAGTGTCATACTCTGCTTTGCTGTGTTGGGCTCCCTAGTTCACTTTTTCCAAAACCATCAAATGCCTACCAGACTGGTATTTCTGCTGTGACATTCATCTGCAGTTCTTGTCTCTTTCCTTTTCTGAGTGCAATATTACTGTACTTCTTGAATCTCCTGTTGTCACTATAAATGCTCATTATAAATATATTGTGCTGAGAAATTAGGTCGTATGGAAAACACTTTTTTTTTGCTTGTTGACAATTTACAACATCATCGAAATATATCCCTTATTGTGCTTATTTTTCAACTTTGGTAGATATCACAAGGAGCATCCCTAAATGATTTGAGGAAAAAGAAGAGGCGTGCCCCTCTTCCCCCAGCTGCATCTGCTCCACCCACTCCTGCCATGCCAAACAGGACAGAAGACAGGGAAGACAAGAGGAAGAGCACAATGGGTGAGAGGCGTTTTCTCCTGAACAATCCTATTCATGTGCTTTCACTGCTCGCTGTTTGAAGTTGCCTTAATTCTGTTATGCTGTGAGTTTGGAAACTTTTGTAACTTGGGGAAAAAAACTACATTTCTCTGCAGAATGAAAGTCTGGAAATAAGTGTTTGTATATTACCTCCTTTTTTTTTTTTTTAATGGCACCATACCGAGTACCACAGGGTAGTAAAATGTAAATAACACTCATCAGATCATTTTAATATTTGGCACCAACTTTATATACAAAAGCACTAGCCCTGGGCCTATTCTGCACCTTGAAGGTCATGATTGGTTTGCTAGTAAATGGAAATACAGAAATAGTAAATGGAAATGCTAATAAATGGAGATCAGCCAGGCAATACTGAATGCATCAGAAGCCATGAAGTTCTGCTAGAACCAAAGTACAGTCAGGTTGGTTCAGTGTCTCCATGTTTCTAAAACCTGAAGGCACTTGATTTTCATATAGTCCTCCAACAGTTTGACATCAACTGCCCATATAGAGTAAAGTTGGTTTTTTTTAAATTTCATTCTCACTTTCATTATAAATCAATATCTGCTGAATCTTTAGCTAATCAGTAGAAGAAAACAACTAATGCTCTCAAAGGAATGCCATACATGCCTAGAGATGGCAAAAGAAACTGTAGCTTCAGCTGCATGTGGCACCACGTTTGCTTATACAGGAAAACTGAAAAACATTCTCCCAGACCTCTGTTTTTATCTGCCTGGTAGCTTGTTCAGATTAGTGAGAGCTTTGCCTGAGTGAGGACACCAGGATTATGCTTCTAGCAAGCAAACTGATTTTATAATGGGTAAAGATATGAGATAATGACCCCGCATATTGGAACTCATTTTTCAGTACATTAAGAGAATCATTCTTCAAGTGCCATAATGCACTCAGTGCACTTCAGTTCATGCCTTTGACCTCATGTTTCATCAAAATGCCTAAGACATACAGATATGACATTCTGTCATACATAATTGCTTACATTACAAATGCCTTACAGTTTAGAAAGAAACCTCTTGGCTTTGTTCCAACATTTATTTTCAGTAAATGCTTCACATTTAATGCCTCAGCATTTATGTACCAGCAGGAGTCCATTATCATGTGACATATTCGACTCCATTGACATCTCTTATTTAAACTCTCTAAGGGCAATGTTATTACTGGGCCTTATAACACAGAAGTTTTCAGCAAATTGGCTTACTTTTAACCACTACAGATGTCACACTCTACCGCTTCTCACGCTTTGCCCTACTGCTGGTCACTTTTTGATGACATTTGTTGCTTTAACTTTTTATAAGTGTTCTTTTTTTTGTATTGGTGCTCTAATGTTACAGATGAGATATAGCAGAGGTACTTCTAGTCTGTTCAATACTGCGTACATAAGTGCCTGCTGGCCAGGCTCTGCTCATGTGGGATTCTGTAGTATCGTTTGCTTTAATGGAGCCTTATTATTTTACTCTGACAAAGAACTCGTCCCACAGTAGCCCTGTCTTCAGTGCTTTTCGTTTTCTGCTACTTTCTTGAATGAATGTGTTCATTAAAAAGAAAAAATGTTACAGCCGGAGAGGGTTGGTAAAACAGCCTCTCTTCGGGGCCCTTGCAAGAAAACAATGAGAAAGCACAGATGGCTCTGAAAGCATGAGAGAAAAGCTGTGAAAAAAGCAAGACTCTAGTGAGGGGAAAAACGTGCTGCAAGAAATAGTCAGCCACATGATGGAAAAAGTATTAAAAGTACCTATGTAGCTCTCAAGTTAGCCATGTGAATCAAAGCAGAAGATCCTATCAAAAATATTCTCAAACTGGCAAATTCACTCTACTATTGAATACCGAATCATTTATTGTGATACCCAAGTGTTGTGCCAAATTTCCTCAAAGCAGTAAAAAAAGGGCTTGCACATTTGCCAGCGTTAAAATGTGTCTCTGGAAGATACTCCTCTGGAAGCTAGTGACTCCCAAACAGAAAATCATAATGGTTTAATCCTTTTTCTCCCCCCTTGGTGCTGCTTCCCTTCTCAGCAGCCCCAAAGCGCAAGCCTGAGAGTGTAGGAATGGATCAGGCCAAAGATCTATCTCTGCCAGCATCCATCTTCCGCAATGGCCGCATGCTTGAGGCAGGGTATGAGAGCAGAACGAGCAGGTAGTCGTGGTTCCTCAGTGCACTTTCAGCTTCTAAGGACTTTCCAAGTAGCAGTAGCTCAAGTTCTGTACCCTACAAACTGGCTGCAGCTTTTTAACTTTGCGAGTGGTTCACAGAGTACAGTGCAAAGACGTGTATTTGTTTAGTTATTGCACATAGTGTTGAAATAATCCCCCAGACAAAGCTATGGGCATTTCCTTTGATGGCTTCAAACACTGTTTTGCAAAAAACAACTTAATCATCTGCTTCTCTACAATGTCAAAATAATGAAAAACAACTCAAAAAAAAAAGAACAGAAAAACATGTAAGATACCTACTTCAAAATACTGACCCTAAGGCGTCTTCCTCTTTCTCTCAGGAAGAGTCAGGAAAATGTAAAGTATCTGAGAGGTCAGCAAATTCAGGCAGTTTGACACTTCAGAAAATAAAAATAAAACATATTTTTCATATTTTCTTACACTGCTTTTTAAAAATTTTTTTTATTTTACTCAATTACTTTTTCTCTGTCCTTATGTCTGCCAAAACCGGTGATTTTAACTGTTAGTTGTAATGTACATGTGTGTACTGGGCTCAATTCTGGTCCCACTGCTGTTGGTTTAAGACCCACCTTTTCCTTCTGCCTCAATTATTTGGATGTAAATAAGAGCAGAAGTAGATCCAGAGAGACTTTGGATGTGGGTAAGGGAAAATCAATGTGTATTTTTTAAAAAATAACAATAAACAGAGCGATCATTATCTTGCAATGAAGTAACAAGTTAATTGATCCCCCTGTAGGTGATGGACGGCAGGTGCCACAAAAGCCTCCTAGGGGCACCATTCGTGGTCCCCCCCAGTTAGTGATACCCCCACCCCCACCTTACCCTCCTCCTGGCAGTGACATTGTGGATCCAACTGTGTGTTACAGAGAAGCAGATGTTACAGCACCAACAGAGCTGGTACCTAAACGTATGTTTGAAAATATATGTATTTGCATTTCAATTCTTTTGATGATTACTCTCAGGGATAGCTTTTCCAGACTTTCCTCTCTGCTCTCTAGACATCCGTGTCTGGTTTTCCCCCTTTTCCCAGCCTGTTGTCTTTCAAAATGTCCAATGCAGTGTAACTAACTAGTATCAAGTAAACAAAACACTTGTTTGGAGAGAGTTTTGCACGTGATACCTGGTCATCGTACAGAAGCATTCAAAAAGTAACCATCAAGCTTTTTTGTTTTGTTCAACTGAAAAAAAAAAAAAATCTGTTGTCTTGTATTAATTCCCCAAGTTTGTTGTTCTGTACTAACAATTTTTTTGTCTGCAGAGACAAGTTCCATTGAGAGTCAATGGGTCTGTCAGTCTGAGTTGAAAACTGCAGTGTCTTCCTTAGGAAAATTAAACCATTTACAGGAGCTGTATATTGTTAAAGGCTGTCCTGTCCTAATGGGTACATCTTTCTTGGCGTCTCTGGGTAGTCCTTTGTGTGCTGTTCACCCTGGGGCATAACAGTTATCAGAGAAAGAAGTACAATATTTTCCACATCCCCGTGTACTTGTGAAAAGCATGTTTTCATGCTACTTTTTTGTGCTTATCCATTGACTGCTTTTAAATCTTTGTACACAATCCAAGTCTTTGATCATGTATTATGTTCCCTGTGGGCTTGCCCTGCACACCCATGTAGGGCCGATAAAAGCAGCAAAGCTCTGCACGTTATGACATCTCATGGATGCACTTCCTTTGAAGACTAGGAGGGTGTCTCCTAACCATGGGGTAGAGAAATGTCTCCATTAGCTACTAATCTGACAGAAGGTCTCTTTCCAGGACCTTATGTTTACCAAAAGTACTCTGCAGGTTGCAGCTACTCTGATACATTAATGTGGGTGTGTTTGCTGTTGGTTACCAGCTAAATCTAAAGCAATATTTTGCAAATCTGTGCTGAGGAAATACAATTGATAAGTTTTATTGGAGCTAGTGATGGAAATTAAGGAGGTCATACTAACAGAATACCTGAATCTTATTGAGGATTAACCCTAAGACATCTTTACCAGCTTATGCGCAGAAATCATATCACACTTAAAATCTTCTTTTTGTTCTAGATACCATCAGCTTGCCTACAATGTTTTCTTTATTAAAAATCCACTGTGGCCTTCTTTGCATTAATATTTCTGCTTCATTTGAGTTTCTATCACTGTTATTTTGCAATGCTTTCCTGATCTACCTTGCTGATCAAATACCCTTTAATCAATGCAGCCCTGATTTAATCAGTGTGATCATTTGCTCTTAAACAAACACAGTATCTCAGCCAAAAGTATTTGATTAAGCTTGTACATAGAAATGAAACATGAGTTTTTATTATCCTCAATTTACTGAGAGCAAGAGCTTAGTGGGTACTTATTTTAGACTTAAAGCATCAGTGTTGGAGAGGGACAAGTTTTAGCTTTGTAATTATGCTGTGTCCTAGCTAGATAAAGATAAGTGTGTAGATTTACACAAGAGAAGTGTGTGTAGATGTACCCATGAGAGACAGCAGCGTGTAGGACAGATGCTAATTACATTGCTTAATGCCACTCTGAAAGGTGCTTAGATACCGTAGCTATTGAGCTATGTAAGAACAAGGTTTTGCAACGATGTCTTTTATTGCCTGAGAATGCCTCAAGCAGTGCAAATAAGATTTGGGTGATAGATTCAAAGAACAACAAAATTTTTAATCTTCCCAACTCTAACTTCAGTAAATGTGTTTTCTCATAGAACAAGGTGGGGAGGAGGATGTTCTGAAATCATTCTCAAAACAGCTTTCTGTGATGAGGATTGTGGTCTTCCTTTGCTGGGTGGGTGACTGTCAACAGCAATATGTCATCCACGAGAAAAAATTCTCATTTATAAATTCTGTGATAATGTGGAGTTTAAATTCTCACTCCTTATGATCTGCCACTGTCTGTGAAGGACTGTCCTTCACCCTTCCTTCCTTCCTTCCTTCCTTCCTCACAGTTGTCTCCTTGTGCTCTGGGAAACACACATTGAGGGATTTTCATTTCATAGAGAATGGTGGCAATCACTCTTCACTGAGTTTTCCAAACTTATGTGGAGTGTAAGTAATTCATGAGTATGAGTAAGATACTTCAGCTTTTCTGTATCAAATGGTAATAATCTCTTCCATAAACAAGAGTACAAAAGTTCCTCACAGTTTTTGCTCTTAAATATTTTTATTCCAATTACATGACCTTTTCACTAACATTTGGTTTGGTAGAACCTTAGCTGCATGTTGTGTGCAGGTTTAAATTGATGTGTTTATGGGATCCTTTCTCCTTCCTTATCTTACTAATCAGATTGTTCACGGCCTGATTCTAAGATTGAGTGTACTTTGAGAATGCAGAGATGGAGATTATTGCATGGTGTTTGGTTATGTCACATTGCCTGTGAAGTTCTCAGTATGTGAGTTGATGGTAAGCTCTGTGCTACTTACCTGAGGTAAAGAATGCATGTATTGAAAGGCTGCTGCACCTAGACAAGCAACTGAAACACGCTGCCTTGAAATGTCAGCCAGCTCATTAGAGTAAATGCAGTATTCCTGTGAAACTCCACGATTAGCTCTTTATTTGGCTAGTTACGAGCTATCATTATGATAAGCAGTAAGAAATTGAAAGCTCTGTGAAAAAGAATATACAATTCACCCCCCTGTAGAGTGAGATCCTGAAGTTAGAATTTTCACTGGATAAAGTACTAGTGCTCTCAGAGTTCACACTGGGTAAGGGCTTGACAACTAATTGATTTGTAAATTTCAGAAAGTGCTCTGTCTTTGAAGAAACAAAATCTTGATTTGAACCTGTCCTTGCTTGTAACTATATCTCAAAATAGTCAATCATCACTTAATTGGAAGGTTTTTAAGGGGTGAAGGTGTGGGTACAAGCATTTTATTTTCTGTAAATGACATACATACTACCAGTTGAATAAAACCAGGTTAATTTTAAGGAACCAGGAGAACAGAAAAGAGCCTTATCCCTATATCTAATTTTTAAATTTTTTTCATTGTATCACTGATAAATGAGCAGGTAATACAAGCCAGTTGGCAAAGGCAATGGCAGTTTCACAAGCAGTTCAGTCGTATTTCTTCAGTCACATTAGATATATATCTGGTCTTTCACAGGGCTAGATTCTAAGGCTTGGGTTTTGTTAGCTTGAACCAAAAATGGGTAGAAACAGAGAGGAAACTTCACTCTCTTACATGTGACTCTAAATCAGTTGAGAACTGAGGGCTGCTGTGCAGGGAGTTTTGCTGGCTTGTCATGGTACACTGCTTCATAAGGCACGTGTCAAGTGACCCAGCCTTTTCTTCCTTAGAGGTGGTCTTTAAAGCAAGAACACCTGCAGGTGTGGTGTAGGAGGCTTTTATTGCCCTCACTGTTCTTACTCATTCAGGCAATCTGAGGCTAAACAATGGAGTTGAATCTCCAACCTCATCTGTCTTGCACCTTCTGGAGAATTAAAATTCAGGCCAGGTAAAACAGAATTCGTAGGCATACTGCATATCGGTAGGTCTTGTGCTGTTAGGATTGAGTTAGCTTATGCATGAACCTGGGGAGTTAGTCTCAGAGCATCTGTGGGATTCCAAATTTTAACACACGTGCCCATGCACCTACACCTCCTTTGGGTGGCTGATTTTTTAATGTTACTGAGCATGCTAGCCATTCTGCTGACTGACCTACACAATACTTATAATTTTATTCTTTCACTCTTTTCCCCCGACAGTTTACTGTTGTGCATCATTCCCTTCATACTCCAAGCGTGTCTGACAGACCTTGCCTCTCTTCCTATGACCTTCATACTTCTGAACCTCCCGTTGCCTCTGCTACCCTGATTCTTCTGTTGCCTTCCTTCCACCCCTGCTGGAAAAAAAACCCCTTTTCTTCTGACTGAGATTTTGGCTTCTTTTCTTTTTAAACTCGCACATTCTCTTTTAATTACTATTGATTATTTTTGGCTGTGGTTCATACTCATTTGTGAGATGTATGCTCCAGAACTGAATGGTGTGTTATATAAATCTATATACCAGCCTCAGAAAGATTATCTGTCATTCTTTTCCAAAAGATTCTCTTTATTTTGAGCCATGGTTCAATTTGATTTGATGTTGCAAAAGAGTGTGGGTTTGGGACAGGGTGTCTTACTTTTCATATTGTTAAAAATTTTAATGAAAAGTTTCTAAAAACATTTTTTTTGTTTTTTCTTTCTGTTACTCTAGGTATAAAATTTTGTATTCTCTATTGTTCTATCTTCCTCTTATTGCATCTATTTTGTTCCTTTGGAACAAAACTAGAACTGGGCATGGCCTAGTCAAGTTGAAGTGCAAGATTCTTTCTATATCTTGGCTATCAATCAAGCTGTCAAGAAAAAAAGAAACAGGAAGATCTGTTGCAACTATAAGGGGCTTAAAAGGAATACCAAGAACCAATACCAAATGCACTTATTCATATTCTTTACTTCTGCTTTCATCCTGATGCTTAATATGAATAATTTTATCTTGATACTGGAGACATCCTGTGGAAATCAAGGTGTGTGTTCTATTTCTGTAACAAAAGATGCAAACACGGTTTGCTCAAGATAAATCTCGTTCCACAAGTCTCCTTGTTGCACTTGTACTAGGAACAGTCAGTGAGTTTTAATTAAAATATCATGTGTAAGTTTGTACTTAGCAAAAACTTCTTTGTGCTGAAGGAAGTTCTTCATGAGAACGGCCCATAAGACATATATTTTTAATAATACTGAACTACAAACATAGGCTTTATGAGTTGTAATGTAATGGTGCACACACCCAGAACTATTCTGACCTCGCATGTACTGTGCTTTAAGACATTCATGTTATTTAAATGAGTGACTTGCAATACATAACTCTAATTTAAATGATGAAAAATTATTATTTTACCCTCAAGCAAATAATCATGTTAATCTTGAATCTTTTCCAGGTAGGCAAAATGGAGAATAAGAAAGCAAAGCATTACTACAGATAATATGAGATATTACTAAAATGGGGTTTGACAGTTTTTAATACAAATATGATATGTAGTTAATAAGTTTTAAGTGATTCTTTAGAAAATATACTTAGTACCCTAAGGGTCTTCGAATAAAAGTGGAGTAGATTTGAGCTCTCTGAGCTGCCAGGTGCTTTGTAATACCTTCTTAAGACAGGACAATGGTTTAATTGTAAGTCTTCTCTTAAAAAAAAAAAAAAACAAGTAGGTGTTCACAATGTGAAGATTAAGAACCTAATTTGCCCATTCTCATTACTCTATTTACATCCTATTTGTAACTCTACAGAGTTACATGGCCCATGGAGTTCAGACTAGGGTAAAAGTAATGAAGTGGTGAAACAAAGTGTTTTATATTGAGTACAACGTACTGTGTATTGTCAAAGCAGTTCTTTCCATTGACAGCATTTTCCCTGAAAGGTGGCACAAGTTTTCAACAAAATCACATTTTTAAAGGAAAAATTTCCTTGCTTTGAAAGGATACAGCTATGGCTCCTCTCCACATAGCTGGCATGTTTCCTATGAAAAGCAGTCCCTTCAGGTAGCCTCCTCAAGCTCTTAAAAGCTGTAGGTGAAAACTCAAAAAGTTAATTATTTATACTTAATTTACCTTTTCTTTTATTAAAATGCAAAATTTACCTCTAAAATATGTTTGTGGGAATTAACACTTTTTGTGAAATCCTAGGTAAAATATTTTAGAGACCAGCTTAAGCTAGCCAGCTCTGCCTTTCAGGATTTAAAAAAAATGATTGCTTATATTCACTCCTATCCTTTGTTTATTATGATTTCATAAGTTACAGATACATATATACTATTAAACAGAACTTACAAAAAAAATAGAATAAAACTTTTTGCATCTTTACAAGAAATCATCCTAGTTGTAAGAAATTATCCCGACATTAGCATAGCTTGAAACCTCCCAGTACTGTGCATGTTGTCATAAAAAAGTTTCAGTGACACTCAATGAAATCCAAGTCTGTGGAGTGGAATTGCACAGATACTCTGTCTCAGAACTGTTAATTCATAATAGCATGTGTGCAAGGAGGTAAAGGGGTTAAGCAAAGTGTGATTGCAGGACTGGGAGCTCACTGGGAGTTTGTTCATGAGCACCAGCTCAGCCCTGAGGTACAGTTGGGGAATTCCTGTTTGTTCCAAGCTTCAGCTCAGGATTTGTAAGGGCTCCTCAACTTGGCTTCTGAAAGAGAATGAGTTTTTCTGTCATTTGCAGTAACAGGAAGGAGTATCAGTTTAGGTCTGTTTGATGGAGTCTTAGGTTAGCAGTGATATGAAAGGACATTGGCTTGGTTTTACTCCTTCTATTTTAATCTTGGAGACATTGGAAGGGTAGTGAGAATGACGTGGAGAAGTTGATAACAAATTGACCACTATAATACAATTTTTCACCAAAATACTATTATCAGAGTTAGTAAGAAACACATTTGATATACTCAGGATTTATCTGCATTGCCAAACAGCCTTGTTCAAGTTAAGATATCTGGGGTGAAAATCAAATAAGCAATCCAAAAAAATGGAAAATATCATTGAGCCATTTCTGGAGGACAAATAAATTCAGAGGTAACATATAAATCAAAACGAATTCCTGTCATACAACTCCAATGTCAGTGACATTCAGTGCTCTTAGGGAATAAGGACAGATGTATAATTTATGTTTAAACCTATTCTGATGAATTTTCTCAACTCACATGAAATCCAGTGAATTAGATTAAGCTTCGTGGTGCGCAAGATTTCACTGAAATCCTTTTGTACATTGGCCACCAGAGGGAGCCGGTGTTGTCCCAGATTCACGGTAGAGCGCAAGCAAGAATAACACTAAAAGTGAATTTTAACGTGATGGATCCCACACTTACAAAAAGTTTTTCAGTTTTTAGTTTTTTGGAGTAGGTGTTTTTTTCTGCAACTAAAAAGAAAAAATACATTTTATTTCTAGATTTTTTAAAAATCAGTTTCATCACAAATAAGAAAATTAAGATAAAATTATATTTTCAGGTGATGCTACTGTGATGGCATCTTCCAGATGCAAGCTCAAATCTTTACTCTAAGCTTTCTCAGAGGATGGTGGCTGGATATTGGGTTGGCTATTGTATTGCGTAGAAATTTCCTCTGTATCTATGGCAGCTGTGTCCAAATGGTAATTAGTGCATGTGGCTGGTATACGTGCTTAAAATGTGCTTAAGTGCATAGGAGCAGGTCAGGTTTAGTGCCAGTACAGAAAGGCTGTGTTCTCCCTGGTGGATTTTATCAGCTTGAGTCTTAGAATTTTAAAATCATGACCAGATCAGTTTAGTACCCATCTTCTTTCACATACAAATTACTTCATTACCAGCAATCCAGTCACTCAGAGACTAAAATCTCTGATTCTCAAAACATCCTTAAATATCTTTTCTACATGTAATGCTTTCATTTTTTTCCTTACAGTTGGAATCTTTGAGGATTGAAATTAATGTTGTCTTTTTTCACTGGGCAGATGGATTTTTTTTCCTTTTCTAATGACAAGGTTGTAGAATAGTACTAAACTTTGAACTCATTCCTTTTTTGTCTTCAGAAAATGTGCTACTGGTCCAGCACTGAAAATTATTCTGGGCAGGTAAAATATGGAGAAAAATATTCTAAATACATGAATGGAAAAAGGAAATATTTCTCTTCTTGTTGTTTTTCAACTGGAATTATTTAAAGCTGTCCATGGCATCTAGAGTGGTCCAGTAAGTGCCAAGGGAGAATGATTGGTAGAGAAATCATCCAGTTCAAATTGTGTGATGAATTGCAAAGACTTATGATGCATTTGTTTATTAAACATATGGGCATCCAATCTATCATATGCCCATCTTCTGTCCCTTTATTATGCTTTTTTAAAGTAAACTCTGTGGTCATGATTCTCATACCCTCATCATTTATGTTTACAGCCAGTTTAAGCCCTCTTTATTGTTCTATCCCAGTATAAAAGTGCCCTTTTTTGAGAGCTGGTCTGTGTGTGTGTGTATGTATGACAGCAGTTCTGTCTTCTGAGCTTGGCTTCCAGTCACTACCATGACTCTCAATATATATTTAGTACATGCAGTAGGCACCATTTAACGTTCCATACAAAAATACATGTTATTTTAGAAGACAGAATGGAACTTATTCCATCCCTCGAAAATTACAGCCATGTTGTTTTCTGATGTCATTGCAAAACTATGGACTCCCCCCTCAAGGACAGTGAAACAAAATTGCTGTCTCTGTTTACACACTTCTTATTCATAAGCTTCTGCTATAGCAGCTCCTTGGGTGGAAAAGTCCACTGTTAAAATTCACAAGTTGACAAAACAAAAAGTGACATCATTAATTCTTTGTTTATCCAGAAGAGCTTACAGGTAATAAATGCTGATTTTTGCTGAGGTGGATGCGGAGAAAGGTGATCTTGTGTATTTCTCTGCAAGAATCCCCTGTTTTGTTCCTTTTTTATTGCATATTCTTCTGTAGTGCTCTGGCTCCAAGTGGTAAATGACTGTTGAAAGCACCAAGCCTAAAGAAAGAATGAATGACTGTAGAAGCTGGTAACATACGGAATAGGTATCAACCACTGAGTCCTTTATATTCCTTAAATGTACCTTGAACATGAAAGATTTTTTTTTCTTTCTGTTCACTTCTAATAAGAAAATTGTAAATTTGGGTCACCAGATCTACTTCATTTTGTCATGCCTTGAGAAAGTTCTAAGGAAGGAGTCAGTCCTGGGTACAGGAAACTCTGGTTGGAAAGTGGGGGTATTTTGTATTCCCTTACATTCACTTACACTACGCTGCCTGCCTGTATTGGAAATAAAAGTTGTGATTTTGCAGACTTTGAGCCAGAGAAGTCAGTCTGACTGTAAGGGAGCACACTCACTTTGAATAATCGAAGAAAATATTTTCTGGTTGCATAAGTGTGGGACTGGACCCCAGTAAATCCAGTAGTCTTTCTAGCCTCATTTCCTGGTATTTAGATTTTTAACTGGCTATTTACCTATTTCATGTAGTGGGGAATAAACCTGAGCTTCCCTTTTCCCATCCTGACTGAATGTAAAGACATTTCTTCTCTAATTCCCTTGCAGACCAGCTTTGCAATGCAAGTGGTCTGTGGATAAACTGTGAATGTTTCTTCCAAGTGAAACAAAATTCTGTTTTCTTCTTCCTTAGTCAAAATAAGAGCAATTTTAACTACCAGAACTGTACTTTTAATAACTGAGTGGCATCTTGGACACACTCTGCTGCCCTTGAATGGTGGAATGTGAGGAAGTCATCACGCCCATACACATAGAACAACTTACGTTTTATCAGCAACAAGCAGGTCTAAACATCTGTGTTCAACCAAATACGTGTGTGTGGTGCAAGTGTGTGTGAGACAATGTTCATCCTGGGTGTGAATTTGAAGTTATGCCAGGTTTACACATAAGGTATGGGCCAAATCAAACTGGAAGGTTGGTATTTGAAGTGGCATTTGCAGCACCAGATCCTACTGATTCAAATGCAGGCAATGCTCAGGGAGCTACAGTAAACAAACTGCTGAAAATTTTTCTCTGTTCCAGGTAGGTGATGATTCTCATACCAAAGTGCTTTTCCATCCTTGGAGATGCTCATACTCAGCTATTCCTATTACCACTTCTAAGTCAGTAAACACTGACTAAAATGCCTGCCCACTTTCTTCTAAGAAACTGAGAATTCTGGCCATGCACATTCACTTCTGGGTTTTCGGGCATGAGGGAACAAAAGGCTGAGAGCAGAGACAGCGTTTCTTTTGTCAGCTCCTTTTGTGGATTCCATAATTGGTTCCTGGCATGGATAAAATAATTACTTTCTAACCATAAGCAAAGGTGGGGTGTAATGGAGGACAAAGACCTAAAACAAAAGAAGATGGAGGAAAGAACGAGAAAGGAGGACTATAGCAGACAAATACTTTTTTTTCTTCTAAGACTGTTGTGATTGAAAGGTGTAAATAAAGTTGCTAAATATATGGTGCCCTCCCATACACAGTGAAAGACTGGTAGGGGATTATCTGCTTACTTGTTAGAGCAAACAAAACAACTAATTTTTCAGCTTCAAACATCTAATAAAAATTGTTATTGATTTCTGATTTTTATAACATGTAGGTAAGCATTTTTCTTTTCTCTTCCATGTTTGTTTTTTTTTCTCAATTTTTTCACTTGACAGAAAGTTAAAAACTAAAGGGGAAATATTTTTACAGTTTGTAGAAGCATAAAACTTAATGGAGAAATAGTTTCAACATTTTTTTCTAAACTTATGGAAGCATGCAACAGCTCTATTTTTAAGGCGTGTCTATGGATGAAACAGTCAAGACCTGAATGAATATACTTCTTAAAACATAAGAATTATGATTAATTATATAAGAATTATAAAGATTGTATGAAAAAAATAATTACCGGCTTTAAGTTCAAGATAAGAGCTTTGTTTACTTAACTTTTACTTGTAAAAGATGGAGCATTTTGGAGGGCAAACGAACTCTTACATGACTTGTTCTCCGGAAAACCTCACAGTGGATTGCCAAAGACTGTAGAAGGGCCACCCTATATAACTTCCTGATGTTATTGGAAGTAGATGACACTTTGGGAACTACTGCATGAATGTATTGGTATCTTGGTTTTGTTCTGAAACCCTTTTTCGGTGCTACCAGTCTCAGACATGTTAAATCAATGCTTAGGAGTGACATAATTGTTTTTTGCCAAGTAAAACTTATGCCACTGTTCTCCCCTAAAATAAGCAACGTCTTTTTTTTTTTTCCCCAGAAGTGATCTTATCCCAATTAAACATAATGTATGCAAATATTTCATTGATTACTTATAGTTTAAAACCGTATTTTTTCACTTCTAAAACCCTTCTTTTCTTGCCTTCAGAGAATTAGAGCAATATGCCGATTAACTGACCAGTCAGTTAAAGAAACTTAGAGGTTTAAGTGTCCAAGTTTTCCAAATGAAAACATTTGGGTAAGGAAAAAAAAAAAAAAGCATGCATATGCTGTAATTTGCTTGTTTGCTCCACTCCCTTGTGGACATGCCCAGCTTCCTCTGTACCTGGCAGCTTTCCTGTTCTGTATTCATCATGCTAATCAATGGGATTCAGATGTTCCTGAAATAAAATCATTTGTCTTCAGTCTGCTCTTACAAAGGACACGGACTGTACTTAAAAGGGCTTTTCTTCACTTTCAGAGTACATTAAATACATGTTCATAATACAAGGCTTTGGCAATGTATCGATTGCATTCTTTCACACAAAAAAAATCCTTGCACGGGGAAACTCCTTGCGGTTTTTTTCCACAGACTTAAATTAGTGCCTGTGAGAAAATTAGCAGGCTGAAAGCAATTGAGACAGAAATCTTTAAACTTGCAAGCTGTCATGGGAAGAGTAATAACAAACCACCAGCTTGATTCTGTGCTGGTTTGGTAGGGGCTGCTCTGAGGTGAATGGAGAGTTTTATAATACCATGCTGAAATTATGAGCAATCAGGAGAATTAAGGTAATGTTTGAGCATTACTGTACAAACTGTACTGTACAAAGTAGAACAGTGGCCAGTCACACCTGCTAAAAAATTTTCCAAACGCACTCCTTGTATAGTGGTTTTAGGAAAAGAAATTAACTGGCTTTTTGGAGTTTAAAAGACAAGGTACCTTTTTTTTTTTTTAATTGCCATTTTGGTTTTTTTAATTAGGGATAAGAACAGGAAAGACAGAGGGTAATAATGAATAAAAAAGGGAAAAAATAGAAAATAGAAGATAAAAATCACAGGAGCTTGAGGTTCTAGCTTTTCAAAACCAAAATGGATGTTAGGATTTGAGAATTTCTCCCTTTTTTCTTTTTTCTTTGTTTTCTTATTTTCTTCCCCCAGACCCCATCAAGTAATTCCTTAAGCATTTCTTTTGAACTTCTGCATTAATGACTGAGTTCTCTGGTATCTAAACCCCACCATGCTTGGAGTTGAAGTTTTGCTATTGTTCGTAGCATCCTTCCCTCAGTATCCCTGGTAGATTATAGAGAATGAGCTTTTATGTCAACACATGAAGAAAGTCTCTGTGCTCTGTTCTACCTCTTTATTAAACTTTTGGAACTGAATGTCAGACTGTTATTCTTCCTGACTCATTCAGGAGAAGCTGGTAGCCAGTTTAAAAGTTACTAGAGGGTTTCATAGACAAAACCTAAAACAGGGTGACCTTCTCAGCCTAAATTGAGGAGGAACTGAGGCTAAAAAGAAAGAAACTCAAAGACATTTCCAAATTTCCCCCTTTATGCTGATCCTATTTAAGCCCATTAACTCAGGTGAAAAATTCCCCAAACTAGCTTGCCTATTTTGAGGGTGTGATCATAGCAAACCTTCAAATTCTAGAAATGGCCCTGCTCCAGCAAAGCACTTAAGCATGCTTAATCAGGTACCCCATTATACAGCATGCACATTATTATTGAATGAACTGTGTAAATGAAAGCCTTAAAATGCTTCACATGAATAAAAATGCAGACAAATTTTCCCTGTGGGGATTCATCCCATGCAGGAGATATCTGCAGCTTTGCATTTTAATCAGTGAACGGTCTGATCCTGCTGCCATTGAAGTCAGGGGCAAAACCTATCTGCTGCAGTGGAAGCAGGATCTGATACTAACAGCACGTAATATGAAAGGGGAAAATTTTTTCCGAGTGGGCGTTCAGATGATGACCCATTTCTTGCATCGAGCGATTGTTCACCAGAGCACCAGAGATGGCACTGCCATTAACATTTTACTATCCACAAATCAGTACAAAGCGTAACATCCAGTTAGCGCTCTTGCATGTTTGCATTTCTTCAAGTTAATAGGGAAAGAGAGCCCCAGGGCAAAGCATGATTGATGAGATAATTGACTTCACAAGAGGACTGTGGAAGAGCAAGCCAAATTCAGTTGTAACTTAAGTATTTCTATCTCTGCTTGTGTCTGAAATAATCTGATGTAGTCCATCTGCTGTCAAAGAGGAGTGGTGGCATGAGGGCAGTGCTCTTCTGTGAGCAGTTTGTTTTGTACTTGTCCAATAGTCCCCTTCTTACTAGGCTCCCAGGGAGAGCTTCAGTGTGCATTGCCAGAAAAGATAACTCCATGGATGGAGTGTGGAGTTCATAGAATCAAAGAACCATAAGATGGTTTGGATTGGAAGGGACCTTAAAGATCATCTAACACCCCTGCTGTGGGCAGGGATACATTCCATTAGACCAAGTTGCTCAAAGCCCCATCCAACCTGATGTTGAATGCTTCCAGGGATGGGGCATCCATAACTTCTCTGGACAACCTGTTGCAATGTCAAAATGAAGAATTTCTTCCCAATGTCTAATCTAAACCCACCCTGTTCCAGCTTGAAGTCATTCCCTCTTGTCCTATCACTGCATGCCCTTGTAAAAAGTCCCTCTCCAGCTCTCTTGTAAGGCCCCTTTTCAAGGAGCTGAAAGGTGCTGTGAGGTCTCCCCAGAGCCTTCTCTGCTCCAGGCTGAACAAACCCAGCTCTTTCAGCCTGCCTCCACTGGAGAGGTGCTCCAGCCCTCCGATCATCTTCATGGCCCTCCTCTGCAGTCATGACACCCTCCCTGCATTTGATTCTTGTCCCATGCTGTGGTTGCTTGGCCATGTCTGTGTCACTGAAGAAGAAGTCTGTCTCTTGCTATAATTCCATAAAACCAATTGCCCTTATGGGCCTCTGGAGCATATGTGTGCCTGTTTCCTGCTAGCGGAGACCCAGGAGTGCCTGGTGGTGTTTTAGTGGTGAGTGTGATTGGCATGCACTCTCCTGGCCTCCCCTGCTCTTGGTTTGCCCTCATCCCAGCACGGGAGTCTGGTCTTCAAAGGGCCTAGGAAACATCCTTTAAAAATGGTACGATGCCCTTGCGGAGGGTATCACACAAGAACTCCAGAGAGATACTTTAGGTACTCCAGCCCTCAGTTTTCTTCCCTGCAAGAATAAATTTTTCTTTACTGGGCAGACTGTTCAGAAGGCAGACTGTTTTAGTGACAAGAAGTGTTCACGTACTCAAAGTAGTGTCTCACCAAGTATATACTTTTATTGACATAATTGAATGTCTTACAGCCCTGAGAAATATGACAGCAGAGTAATCCAGTGTGTATGTGCAGTAAAATGTGTAATAACTAAACTCAGAAAAGAAACATGCTCTTCTAGGTTAAAATATTTCTGGAAATATGATTGCCAAAGTAAACCACCGACCCAAGTTTATTGAAAAAGCCTCTTGGAGAAGGAAGCAAGTATTTCACTGATCAGGAGGTCCAAGAGGAGTCAGTTAATGTACATCAAAAAAGGTCAGAGTAAAGCTTTGTGTCTTTATACTGTAGAGGTGTGTGAAAATGTTTTCATATCTAAATCTGGAGCTAGCTGCTGAAAATCTTCTGTGTAGGTATTTACATTACTGGTGGTTTGGCTGAAGTATGTTTTGGCCAATTAAATGGAGTTGTTTTGTGCCATTGTAATTGTAAGTTAGAGAGGTGGTTTGTTCACAAAACAATTTTCTCAGGGCTCTGTCTGACTTCAGATTATACTATAGGTACTATCCTATAAAAAGAGAAAGAGATGTAAGGGAAAATGATGGATGCACTGATGGGGGAACTGGAGGGTTCTGCAAGAGTGATGAAATCCCATTTTGTTAACAATCACTCCAGCCTGTAGTTCACTATTAGCTTTTGGTATTAAGTAAAACCAGTATTTGTTGCCATTACTTCCTAGTAAGTCTGCATTGATAGGAAGGTTTTTTTCTCATTTGTGCAGCAGTTCTCAGTAGAAGTGCTTCTGTGCCCAAAACAGGTATACTTTGTCCCCAAAAATAGAAGGCAGCTGTTCAAAATTTTTTATTTGTGTGTGTGTAATACCTAATGGTTTCAGTAATAGATTATTACAGGTTGACCTGATTCTCTTCCACCCTTCCTAACTTCTAAATCACTTTCAATTAGAAATAAATACACAACTGTGAGTAGAGTGGTGTCTCTGTACTATGGAAAGAGCTCTTAAATCCCACAAGGGTGCCTGTACATATGTGTATGTGTGCTGGGTTTAGAGTTGGGTTTTTGTGTCTCTTCTTTGCTGAGCTTGCTGGCAGCCAGTTGCTGGGGAAGGAAAGGATAATTACAATGCAAAAGTGTTTTATGTTTTTCTCCTGTGGATTATGCTATAAATACGAAACTGCAGTACAGATTTTATGGAATTCTTAACAAACTAAGGAAGAGAATGAATTGATACAGAGTGCGCAAGGGGAAAAAGATGGCAAAGTTTAAAAAGAAAAGTTGAGCAAATGCCCTTTTTCTGTGGTCTTAAAAATCACCTAATAAAACATTGGTTTATTGCATAGGTACACTAATCATTTCTGGTTTTAATCATTACACTGCATATGCTTTTCAAACAATTTTATAGAGTGTGTTCTCTAAGGTGGCTCATGAAAATCACCTTCACAGTCCATTTGTTTTGATGCTGCAGCGTGCTTGAGTGGAAGCCGACCACCTCTGAAAAGGATGCGGATTGCCCAAATCTATCACTTCAGACTAATAATTCCCAGCAAAACAGGGAGAGTGGGTTATTTCTTCACCAGGCTCATTATATTGGGCAGTCTCTGGTTTTAGATCTAGATTTTCCTGTCCTGCAAACACCCCCAAAGACCCTTGTTGTTTAACACAGCATGTTACCAGTGTTACACGTGGTGATTTATGAAGTGCAAGTTTGAAGCTATCTATAATTGCTCTTAAATATATTTCTGTGTTATCTTCCTCCTCTAACCTACGTTGTCTGCTAGTTGGTAGTCTTTTTGAACTGCACAGATTAGGCACCCTGCCCCTCTCCTCACCTGAAGTAATGGACTATCTAGAGCCCTGAAATCACCTTGTGAATCATTCTGCCTTGCTGTTAACCTCAGATAGTGAACACCAGGAACTGTTGTGAAACTCTCCCCATCATACTTCATTGCGTATAAAATGAAATGAAAAACGCACACTACTGATGCATTTTCTAAAATCTATCCTTCGCAAAGCCAAGTGACAACGTTCTCCAGTTAATCAGGGAAAGATCTACTTTGACACATGATCCTTTTTCTGTCAAAGAGCATTTTACTCTTTGTGTCACTTTTATGACATCTGATCCCTTTGAATAAGGAAGGCTAGTTACTGGCTACGATGTAGAGTTGTCAGAGAGTCCAAACAAGGCTTTTATAAAAGCAAGGAGCTATTGGGTTCAAGAGGGTGCCAAAAAGAAGAGGATGAAAAGCAGTTCAGCAATAGCAGCAGCATTCTAGGTCAAATGGGCTTTGCAGAGGTCAGAGAGTCTTTTTCAGTCACTGAAGAAAGGATTGTGGGAAAGAAATAGGAATAATAAAGTCCAATATGCTGATCTTCTCCTGTCTGAAAATCTGTGCTGCATTAGTTCAGAAATTTTTCTTTACTTGTTTGGCAGGTGGTAAAAATAAAGGTCTGAAATGGGAGAGGGTAGCAGACATTTACCTGCAGGGGTAGTTTCCTCTGAGTCTTTCAAGAGCCAGCAGACATTTTAGGTAGTGTTGTTTTGAAAGAGAGAGACTTCACAATTGTTTTCAGTATATGTATGAAAGGAAAAGCAAACATTAGCGCACAGATCTTCACAGCTGCTTGTACATGGAAAAAACAATGGAGGTACTGGAACACTCTTCAGTTCTCGTTCCCTGGCTTGATCCTATCTTGTATTGCCTTTGGTGTAGGAAACTCCATTGCCAAAAAAGCTTTTGCAAAAGTTACAATATTCTTCTGTTGTGATATCAACTAACAACAGTCAAGTTTAACCTCAAGGGAAGTGCTTAACTACCTCAAATTCAGAAGGAAGGTTAAATGAGTCCAGATTGCATTTGTTTTTCAACCATAGGAGAGTATACCTAGGTAGCTAAGGTAACTGTCATTAGTTTGGGATTGACTATGGAAATGCTGAAGATTCACAGGGTGTAACTAATAACACTCCATTTGTGCCTTTCTGATGATATGTCTGGGGAGACATGTCCTTTGTGAGTCTTTTAATTTTTGTTATTGGCTAGCATGTAAAGGAATGGATTTACTTCTGTTTGCAGAGTTTGCAGTGAGAATAACTTCAATTAAAGAGCCTATTGGAAAACATGAGGATGGGGCATAAGACTAGGAAGGAGACTGAAAATATCTCATAATGTGAGGCTGGAAGTCGCATGCAGGGCTGTGTGAGTCAGCAACGTGCCCTTGCAGTGGTGAAGCACTAACCACAGGCTGGGTTGCACTACCAAGAGCACAGCCAGCAGATCACAGGAAATGATTATTCCCCTTTACTTGGCTGCCATGAAGCCACATGTGAGTCCATTGTCCAGAAGTGAGTCCAGTTTTGAGTTCTGTGTAACAAGATACCGACACACCAGAGCAGAGGCAACAGAGTCTGGCAGGAAGCATCAAAGATGTACATGAAGGCAACCGGGCTTGTTCAGCCCTCCCCTGCAGAAGGGAAGGGTAAGGAGAATTTGAATGCTGTCTTGCATCTAAAGGAGGAGGAAACACTGAGACAGACTCTTCTCTGAGATTCACTGCAAAAAGATAAGACTGCAACAGTGACAAGTTGCAGCTAGAAATTTTTTAGTTTGACATTAAAATAATATTCTTAAGTGGGA
This sequence comes from Lycocorax pyrrhopterus obiensis, assembly GCA_014706295.1. Taxonomy (NCBI): domain Eukaryota; kingdom Metazoa; phylum Chordata; class Aves; order Passeriformes; family Paradisaeidae; genus Lycocorax; species Lycocorax pyrrhopterus. Next base: position 78,519,923 of record JACSVZ010000002.1, read on the forward strand.
GAAGCATTAGACGTTGCCCAGGGAATGATTCCTGGTTTTTTCCAGAGAGGCTGTTGGGTCTTCATGCTTGGAGATTTTCAAAGCTAAGCTGTTCAAGGCCCTTAGCTACTTTGTCAAAGCTGGAAGATAGCCTTGCTTTGAGGAGGACATTGAACTAGGTGACCTCCAGAGGTTCTTTCCAAATGAAACTGTTCTGTGATTCTGTGACCTAAATAAACTGAGACAACATTAAGCTGCTGTACATCCTCATTTTGGAGGAGGGCTGGAGCTGCAGAGCATGGTATCTCAGCTCAGTATTTCCTGACCTCTTTTTCAGTTTCTGCAAGGCAGTTCTAGGAGCTGGGAGAGGAGTGCTTTGGAATTGATCCATTCCCCCACTCCTCTAATACTATTATTAAGGTATAACAGTGGTCATTTATTTTCTCTTTGTTTCTTTTAATTTTTTAAAAAAGAAGAAAGGATGCATGTGGGCTCAAATATGCTAAGAAGCATGCTGAATTAAAATAATTTTAATTACGATAGGGAGAAGACCACCCATTCTGTCTAGTACTTTATCTACTCACTGAGTGGTCTTTAACACTTATCTCTACATACAGGTTTTTGATCCATGAGCAAAACGAGTTAATTGTAACAAGAACGTATTGTACCTGTGTGAAAACTCCTAAGCTAATCTCGTGTTCTCCATTTTCATAATCTCTGTAAATAATTGCCATAAAAAATGTTTTCTTTTCCCATTTCTTCCATCAGCCTTCTTTTTCAAGTGTATGAATAAAAATGCGCAGTTTTTTAATACTGGTCTTTTGTGATGGTCTTAACTTTTTACTGCCAGGACAAATAATTACAGCAGTGTTTCCTTATCCTTATCCTAAAAGTTTAAAGCACTGTCGGTGAAAGAATTATGTTCTAATTTGGGGATCATTATAAGAATTAATATTCTTTAACATCATGAAGTTTGTGGTAATTTTTTACAACTTCATTACAATAGACCACTTGAACTACAGCAAAGCAATTTTAGTCCATGAAAAGAAAGTTCTTTGGCAGTGGAACAAATGATGAAAGAAATTGTAAAACAATTACAAACCTCTTAGCAAGAGTTAGATGAGTTAGAGAAACTCTGCATCTCTAAAATGATTGTGCACTTCAGGTTACTCATCATGTAGGGGTTGAATCAACTGTTACATCTTCTGCCTGTCCTTATTGACTGTAATAACAAAACATCAGCAGTGCTGTAAAACCAGAATCTAACAGCACTTCCTGAACAGTTAGGATTTACGCCCTGTGCCCATTGGACTCAGAAGAAGTGATCACTTGGGCTTTGGTGACTGATTTTGTAAGCCCAGATGGGATAGGCATCTTTTGAACACTTACGTCCAATTCTAATCTTATTCAAATTCAATGGTGGTTATTTTCGTAGTAGTAATCAAAGTATTTTACCTGTGGAAGTCTTCACATATTGAATTATATGTTCATTTCTGAAGGTGCTGATTCGCATTTAAACCAGGTGAGGTTTATCTGTCTCCCCATCATTGGCATTCTGCATGAGTAATGTGTACATATATGCGATATCAAACTGCACAAGTGCAGATATGACTCCTCTAAACTCGGAGTTCAGTGTTTTCCTAATTACTTAGAGGCTATTGAGATTAAAGCAACAAGATCTCTTTTGTGTTAAACAAGAAGCTCACATTCTTTACTCATGAGCTACTCTCCTCTTTCCCTCATGATGATCACGGGCAGCATTCTTGCAAACAGACGTCCCAGTCCATCCCCCTCTGCAAGAAAGCCTTTGTAACTTGTGGTTGACCTAATTGTGCAGCGACACCACTGCTGCTGCGAATCTGGGGAGATCCCTGGTATGGCACTCGTGTGCTTAGCAGTGTCTGCAGCCTGAAGCAGGATATAGGTAAGCAGCAATGCAAGGCTTTGAAGGACTCTCTCCAGTTTCACGTGGGGGTGAGATGTCCCACGGAGGTTTTAGAATAGCCGTGACCGTGGACCTACTTCTACACGCTTTTCAATATCACACCCCACCTGATGCCAGTGAATGGGGTCACGTTACTGAAAAAACGATCTTGGCATTGTTACAAATTTGAAAACTCAGTCTTCTGAATAGAAATGTTTGAATAATATGTTATCTGTGGCAGTTGTTATTTGTGTGTTCAATCCTGAACTACTTGCTGAATACTCTTTTTTAACCCGGGTATGTCTGCATGAGGTCCTGAGGATCAGAGCCTGAGTTTGTCTTAGTGTTATGATAGAGGAAAGAGAAGAAAATGTTGAGATTTTTCTTTATTCAACCAACAAAAAACCTCAGTAGCACCATCATTGTGGTCACACTGTTAGTGTGGGGTGATTTTCTGCATGTGCATCCCCTTAGAGAAAAAAAATGCAAAAATTGCACATCTACTACTAAATGTTACCCTGTTCTCCATGTAGAATTAGAAAGTTTTATAAAGTATTTTCTGACTCCTGAAGACAAGACCACTCAGTAATGTTGAGGTAGGCTTTTTTCATGTCATGTATCATTACCCAGTAATGCCCATCCCATCTTCACTTTGCACCAGTGAAGACTTAATCAAGCATGTAGGAGGAAGAATAGTTCTTACTTAATCCATCCAAGAATGGCTCAAATTTGAAACAGGGGTGTTTTAGTGCTGCTCTTACCTGAAACAAGGTTGTTAACATGACACAGAGCCATCACAGTCATGTTTTATATGTGTGCTTTCACATTCAGACAAGTAGTCAAGTAGTAGTGGCAATCAAAATGGTTTGTCTCAGCCAATAACTCTGTTCAGTGCCGTGCGTTAGCTGTGTTAAAAATTCATGAATCATCTTGGTGAAGATAAAAGATAGGGAAGCACTTTGTCAAACTGATAGGCTTGAAGAAAGGGAGGCATTTTGGTTTTGCTTGAGCATTGGGAATTCAGTCATTGAGTAGAAAGATGTCTATTTGTATTTCCATGCTTCGGGATAAAGCTGTTAAATGAGGAGGTTCTTGTTCTGGATTGGGTGATTCAGCTGCCAAGATGCCAAGACGTAACAGGGATCAATTCGCCCGTGGACTCTGATAATAAGAGATTGGTTTTCATTTTGTTTTTCAACATGTGGGGACAGTGGGCTGGGAGTTGGGATCCTGCTGCAGAGCAGGGAGAGACTTGGATGTTGTTCTTACTGCAGTAGGCAAGTAGGGCTCTGTGACCAAAAGGATCTAAATCTCTGAGCAGAAAGATGCAGGAAATAGTTACAGGCAGGCAAGAAGAGGATGAGGAAATGCGAGAGACAGCGAGGGAGGAAAAGGCTGCCCCCCTCGTGTCAGGATGTGGGAGTAGGTACTTGGTTATAAATTGCTATGCCAGCTATAGGGTGGAGGTCATTGATGGCATCCATGTGACAATAGATTTGTCATGTATTTCAGAGAGGTCTCTTTGCATCAAGGTATATATACTGCATTGTGCATTACTTCAAAATCTTCCCATGTGCTTTCACTCTTCAATTTCCCCTCTTTAAATTGATTTCTTTGTTATCCTACTTTGTCCTGGTTTTAACATTTTGTAGCTTTTACTAACGTTTGTTACTGGGCTTTTTTTGTTCCTCTAAAAGCCAAGAAGCCATATACTCGTACCTGTTTGTTCACTGTCTGTTTTTGTGGGGTTTTATTATTTGATGTTCAATGTCAAATTATTCATATTTATCCTTCATGTTGGTGTTCTCCTAACTGCAGTTCTGTCTTGAGCATACTCAAATCCGTTCAGTGGCACATCCTTAGTTCCTGTAATTGCCGTTCTAAAATGGAACAGTCTCTGAGACTATATTCAGAATCTAGAACTAATGTTACAGAAAATAAGGTCAAAGAAATCAAATAACATTGCTTCCAAAGTTGCAATAGAGTCTTTGGATCATCTTCCATCATTAATATCAATGCTTGACAGCACTTAAAAGTTTAATCATGATTTGTAACCCTCTGAATTTTATTGCTTCTGCTGTCGGAAATCAATTTCAGTACTTAATGGCATCTCGTAACCTCAGTCAAGGAGAATGTTGGCTGGATTTTTATTCTAGTTTTACTCGAAGCTTCACTGCTAAGCTATTTCCTGACAAAATTATTTCAGTGACATTCTTTGACAAAGTTGTTTTCAGTTCTCTGACTTAAAGAAAATACTTTTGTCTATACAACATAATTCAGAAGTATTTCTCTCTGTTGATAATTTTATTGAGCTATAACTTCATGTATGCTTCAAAAAGTTGTAGATTCTGAGCCTAAAATACAGTGAAGTGTATGTTTAATCTTAGTCACACTTGCAGACCTTGGACTTCTCATGTAATTAACATCCACCACAAGTGTCTGGAAGATCAGACCATAAACTGTTGTTTAATCTTCCTTCTTGCTTACTGAGGTTCACGAAGAGAATGGAGCACACTTATGATTCCAAATTAAACATTTAGATTAGTCTTTATTGATTCCTTTTGATCAGGAGAAGTGTGTTTAGACTTGATTCTGTGTTTTGTCACTGAGTAATTTCAGTCATTGAAATTATTGACCTGGTTGGGAGCTCTCCTTCATGGCATAATTGGCAGGATGAAGTTGAGTACATTTCTTAAGGGAAATGTAAATTGTATTTTTTACCAAAAAACACAAAAGGGGGTAGCTCATGGGAATCAAACTAAAACAGGGTACAAGAAACTGTACTGTGTCTAATCTCCTCTCAAAATTTGCAGCTTTTAATAGAATTAAACATGCAAAGGGCATCTCCCTTGATCTCCTTTATAAACAACTAAACATGGGAAAAGTTTCTGCTTTAAGCATAGTACTGTCTACTTTTCTGTACACTTATTAGCAGATTTTATAGCTTTGAAGAATAGAAAATTGTTATTCTCCCACTTAACACGAAATCAAAATTGAAGGGTGATAAAATCAGTGACACTCAATGGGCCAGCAGTAGATCTAGGGTACCAGTTAAGTGTCCTGACTGGGAAATGCTGCCTATTTTTACCTGTACATAGACTTCTTATTGGAAATGTCATCTGCTTGACAGAATAGAAGAGAAATAATAAGATTATGTTGCCATAAGTAATAACAGGAGTGATTTCTTGAACCACGTCATTTAAACTTGAGTCTAATTCTTCAAAAAACTGTCCCTGGAAAATTGTTTCTTCAGAGAATTAAGGAAACTGATTTGCTATAAAATTTGTAAGACCCAAACTCCACAGGACCAGCATAGCAAACCACTTCTCTAAAAGCAAAGGACATAATTTTTGTCACTTTTCAAATCATCTTTATCTTTTATACAAATACTGAGCGCCCTCCCACCATTTCTAATGTATTTCATGTGGGTTTTCTCAATTACAAAGGGAGAGCTCTCTGATTTATGTACTGATGACTTCCAGCTAACTTTCCTTGTTATATTTCATTTAGAGAGCCTGCTGTCTGCACACGATAATGTTTATGTAGTGGATGACACGGTTCTGGAGCTATCGGAGGTGGAAGAAACGGCGTCAGAAAGCAGCTGTTTTGCATCAGAGGACACCGCAGAGGACTCGGGTGTTGTGAGCTCCCCGTCTGACATTGTATCTCTGGATTCCCAAAATGACAGTATGAAGTTGAGAGACATCAAGCTGGTCAATGGCTACATGGAGCCAGCTGAGGCGGATGCGATGTGTGGCTCAGAGACGTGCCCTGTTCGGAACGCCTACTGCGACAGTGTGGGACCTGACAGTGCTCCTCTGAGGTAAGTATTTACTTGCCACCAGCACTTGGAAAACATCTTGCATGTCCTCCTGGTAGGGACTCATTTAAGAAAACCAACTTATACTTTCTTCTGCTCTTTCATAAACCAGTACCAATGCCAAGTGACTCCTCCCAGTGAAAAGCTCACTGCCAAATCCCCTCCAGCGACATACTTGTAGCAACAGGCAAAGGTCACTTTTTTGTTTGAACTTGTAGTTACATTTCTTGCAAAATACCACTGCCCTCCAGAGTTGATTTGTTCAAGGAGTCTGAAATAATTTTGTTACAGTTTGGTTTATTTTGTACTTCTGATAGCACCTGAAGTGTTTAAAATATTACCATTTATTGATCCAGAAAAATGACATGCAGGCCATATAACAGAAAATTCAAGCCACCGAAAGCCAGGTGGAAAAGGACTGTATGCAGTGAACTTTGGAGATTGGTTTGGAAATGTTTGCATGCATATATATGCGTATATATATATATCTATTCACCTAATGCTAACCTCCACTGGTGTTGTACTTTGGGCTGGGTTTTTTTCCAGCATATTTCCTTTTTTTTACCTTTTTTTTTTTTTTAGCATAAACAAACATTTTTCTGCAGTTTTTGCAAGAAAATACGAGAACTTGGAATTTAACTAGGAACTGCCTTCAAGCACAAATGACTCTGACACTGTTTGTTTGCCAAAACTCACATAGTTGATGGCAGGGCTGCAAAGGGAACCCAAAATTTATAGGACTTTGCAAATACAAACTGGCCAAATAGGAAGCCGTGCCTCCAGCAAGGAGGGTGGCCTGGTAATACTGACAGGGATCTGCTCTGTGTGATGCTGCAGAGTCATGGGACAGGGGCCAGAAATTCCTCTGAATTCTCAGTTGACACGAAGTCTGTGCTTTCTGGTCTCTCTCCATTCAGCTGCTAATCTGTAGCCCCTTCATAAAAGCGTGTATCATGACCTAGTTGTTTCCATCCACACATTTCTGAGTGAGAACTTCATCTTGGATCATGCAGTGGGTGATAACTTAGGGAGAAATTAGACCAAAGTCAGTATTTAACCTACTGGAATGATCTTGGGGTTTTTCTTTATCCATCAGTGTCAATGGGGACAAGGTCAAGCCTCGCTTAGATACTTGCTCAACAACACATTTTTCTTGTGATTTTTCCTTTTGCAGTGTCTTAGGTCCTGATGCAGTTTCTATTGGAAGGATTAGATAGGCTGGTATCGTAACTGCAATTAACATTCCAGACCTGATCCAAAAAAGCAACCCATTAATTTCAGTAGGCTTAGATTGGTCCTTTTGAGGTAAATAGGCTATCCCAACTTTCCTCAAAATGCGGGATCTAAAGTGGTTTGAAAAACACACATGCACATTCGGTGGGGGAGGAAGAAGTTAGCATTTTGTTGACCAAAGACATCAAAGCAAAGCCCTGTAATAACAATACTAATCAGCTACAGTTTCGGGGGGGAACTTTTTCTGGTTTTTTAATCAAATAAAATACTGACCACAGGTCACTGTGATGCACTCCCTCTTGAAAGTCAGTATTCCCTCCATCTTTCACCTCGGCCAGAGATATATATTATGTCCATGGCATTTAGATTTACCTTTGCCACACACACAAAATTTTTATCAGTTGGAAAGAGTGCGCAGAGAAGAGACAGCAGGATGTTTCATAAGCTGTCCAGCAGGAGTGCTGTCCAGGGGTCTTGCTGAGCCAAAGGAGAGGAAGCTGGAAGGATAGTGTGATGCACTGCCCACTGCAGTCAGGGAGGTGCTGAGAGGCCAGTGCTGTAGTGTCCTGTCTTGGGCCCCCAGTTCTAGAGAGAGACTGGAAAACTGGAGAGGGTCCAGAGGAGAGCCACTGAGGGGGCTGGGGCACTGGAGCATGCAAGGTATGAGGGGGATGGGAGGCAGCTGGGTTGTTCACCTTGGGAAAGCAATGTTGGTAAGGAGGGACCTGGTTGCAGTCTTTCCCTAACAAAAGGAGGACTATGAGGCTTCTCAGGCATACACTGCGAAAGGACAAGAAGCAACTGTCACCAGCTGCTCTAAAGGAAATAAATATGAGGAAATTCCTCAAAATGGGAATGGCTAAGCAGTGGAAGAGGCTCCCCAGAGAAGTCAAGGAATCTCCGTGTCTGGAGATTCTCAGAACTCAGCCAGGCAAAACTCTGGGCAGCCTGTTCTGGCTTTGAAATTAGCCCTGCTTGGAGCAGGAGGTTGGGCTAGGCTTCCAACTTGCTTTTATTCTGTGATTTTATCATGCTAAATATTCTCTATTTAGCTAATATATCTGTAATTTTAAAAATGTGTTTGGGACTGAAATAGGAGACAGTTGTTGTTTTTTGGGGAATGCAGTTATTTTTCATCAATACTATTTATTTTTTACCTTCTGGGACAGCAAAATTGCTCCAGATCAGCTTAACGATATAGCAAAAAACTTAACATTTGTGATATATTTTAATTTTATGTCAGCAGCCACTTAGATTGACACTACAGCGATGCTGGGAGTAATATGTTTTAAAATGTTATGCTCTGAATGTTCCAGTAATATTTGAAGGTAAATCCAATTCCACTCCTAACCTATCTTTGTAAACAAAACAGCTTTGAAAATTGTGCTACTCTAAATCCTTTTGAGGTCAAGCTGCTAAGTTTTTAAAAGCCACTTCCTAAGTGTTAGGAAAAGGGAAAAAAAGTAGGTTTTTAGAAGTATTTGCACGAAATTCTTGTTTTAATCAGATATAAATCAATTCTTAGTACAGTTTTGAGTACAGCCAAATTTGAAGAACATCAGTTTCCATTTTCACTGTCAGAACAACTGCCACCCCACTAGTAAAATGTGTTGGGAACTCAGAAATTTTACATAGTTCTTTGATGAATGGGCTACTTTCAGGACCAAACCAGCCTCTTAAATCCCCAGACAAGTCAAAATGCACTTCATGTGAACAACCAATACCAAGCTATACAGAGTTTTAAGTACATTTCATAAGCTACAAAATTTAAAGGAAAATTTTACAGAGTTTACTCATTCCTTTCTATCTTCTACTTGGTACACTAGTGATCTAAACTCAATTCTAAAAGGAAGATAAGAACAAAGAAATTGGAGGAACATGCTGCTACTGTAAAGTAGTAGGGGTTAGCAGCAGTGAGACTGAGTTCTCCTTGAATCTGAGCTCCACTGAAGCCAGAAATTTTACTTAGTGACTAATTTGGCTAAGGCTTGGGAAAAAAAGGTTAATAAGAATAATGGAAACATTTAGGTTGTCATTTTAAATTGTAAAGCTGACTAAAAATTGGGCTTTTCACCCAGTGAAATAACGAATTCCTAGGAATTAATAATGCTATGTACTAAAATCATTTTGTACTCTGTGGATTGTGAAAAGTACCCTTAAAGTGGAATCTGATTATATTTGGAGTGTGAAGGGCTGTGAAAAAAGTCCAGGCAGTATTTTGCCCATTCATAGTGGAGAACTGTGATGAAGAGCAGAATCAAGTCCACAGTTCTAACCTAGGTTTGCTCCAAAGGGTTAGCCTCTGCTCCAGGAGATCAAGGATATTTTGCCATGTTGCTTCCTTTAATTACTTGTATGTTTAGTTTTAAATTAATTTTTCTTAGAGTTTCTGGAGTTGTTTTCTGGGTGTTCTGGGTGGTCTCTGTGTGGCTGTAATGCCTGATAGCATTAAAATATCACAGCAGGGTCTTCATCTGCTGCTGAAGTCAAGGAAACTCATGAGCATTTAAGGGTACAGTCTCTGACATGGGATTTGTTTGTCAGCACATTGCAGGGTAAGAGCGTGGCCGGGTCAGAAATTACACCAGCCACGGGCTTTGCACAAACAAATATGACAGCACAGCAGAGTTCAAATCTCCTTCAGTTCCCAGAGCACAGAAACAGAAATTTCTAAAAGAAGGTACATGTATTCCAGGGTTTCCAAGCTGGGGTTTTTCCTCCACAGTTTTGTTTTCCTGTACATGGGAGCAGCTTGCAAATGCACTCTTTTTTGTTTGGTTTGGTTTGGTTTGGTTTGGGGATTCTTGTTCAAGCCATCATAATCTAAATACACATACTAATTAGCAATTAGAATATCAAAACAAATGCCAAAACACTCTAGTCCTACTCTTAGCTCTGCCTCTAACCTGTTAAACCATCTTGGTCTCTCCTCCTGTGAGATCCCCTGCTGCCACTGACTGGTTTTATACAGTAAAAATTAACACAGCTATCATATCTCACAATACATTTGTACAGTGCCTGGTGGAGCAGAATCCAGACCTCAGCTGGAGGTGCCAAGGGCTAAACCCATATAAATAATTGACTACATGCAACGTTCAGCTGTGAATGTTTTAATATTAACTGCTGAGTCTGAACATTGTACTACATAGTTCTCTTTATTCATATCCTTTCTTACAGTTGATGTCTTTGTATTATGTATCTGTTCACCAAATTTTAATATATAGTGTTAAATGAGTAACAAGAAAACCACAGAGAAGCTGAAATGTTGCTTATGTAGCAGTAAGTACATCTCATGATCTCACAGTGTTGCAACCCTGTCCTCCCATACCCCCTCTTTTCCCATCCCTTGTGTGGTGTCATCACGCAAGCTCCTAGGGGCAGGGATCAGACAGTTTTATACGCCTGTAAAGCATCATGCACACCTACTGTCTGGAGCTTTATAAATAATTACACATTAAAAATTATGTTAAAATAATATTATTAGGGATGCTGGGTCATGTGCTCGAAGTTAGGTAACTTCAATATTAAGGCTCTGTGTGTAATCTTAGATTCCCCCCTTTTAACCTCAGTTCTCCCCCCTTTTGTACAGTATGATAACGTCTCTGCTTAAAGTGATGGGACTCAATTTTATTTTCTTTCTAAGTTTCAGAGCTCAGTTAATAAAACAGACATACCAATGTTCACTCAGTTCAAATTCTCTTCTGGAGACAGGACTACTTAATTTCCTTTGGCTCCTTTTATCTTACTCATTGCAGTAGTATTCACATGCCATGCAGACTTTAATTCATTTCTCTGCACAGTGCTCGTGTGATATGAAGAGGTGGCATTTTCCTGTTTTAGGGAAGGAGAGCTGATGGGCAGACAGTCAAGGCAGAGTAGTGAACAGTTAGAGCATGAAGGACTACCTTTTTTTCAGAGGACTGAGCTTTAAATAGAATTTCATGTATCAGAATGCAGCTCTCCTTTTCCTCCAAACTCTGTTCTTGGAAGAAATTTAAACATTTTGGTTGGAATAAAATAACAGTACAATTATGGGCATGATATAAATTGTCCTGTGGACTGTCACCTCGCAGAGGTGTGTAGTTTCTCAAATTTATAAGCAACTGAAATCAGTGTTTTAAAGGGGGTCGCTCTTAAGAGTGGTTCTGCTGGTCTGTCTCAGATAAGGAAAAACACTTTAAAATACCAGACATTTTTTTTAATTCTGAAAATATTTTAAGTGTATTGAAATGTTTAGGAAATAAAAGGATTTTAAAATGTGAAGGGAACTTTGTAGTTATAAAGATAGAAATAAATACAGGCTTGTGTGGGACGAAAAGACAAAATACCTTCTAAATGTCTGAAAGGGATTTTCCCCTCCCTTGAGTGTCTGCTTCGGTAGCCATGAGAGAGGAATATTTTTTCACGTACAGCTAGTAGAGGACATAGGGTGGGGGTGGGGGAGCCCTCCAGAGATCAGTTCGTGCTGTGGGTCTGGCCAGAGATAATCCCATTTCCTCCCTTTCTCTTGGAAGAATTTGTTACCTTTGGCTCTGGTCAGGGTAGCCGAAGCTACTGGGAGGACATTCGTCTTAGTTACCAACCTGAGAAGTACTTGCTGTTTGCTACTGAACTGTTCGGGTTTTGAGGAGTTAGTTTAAAACAAAAGCTTGAAACGATAGGGGTGGGTGAACCTGTTCTGCTTAATTTTCACTCCATTCAAATTCAAATGTTACAGGGTTTTGTGTTCCACTTGGGAAGGACAGGACAGAAGGAGAAGTCAGTAGCTGGAGAGAATTCAGCATGGGAGCTGGTCAGAGGAAATAAAAATAGTGAATGGCAGAAGGCAGGAAGGAAAGAAAAACTGCAGTGAAAAATAGCAGTGTGTGTGTGTATATTATATATACCTCTGTGCACAAACACATTCTGTATAATTACTTGTCACTTGTAACTGTCTCTGAGAAACGGGAGAAAGTTTAATTCTGTTATTTCTCCTTAGGATAGGTTTTATTTTAACTGAGTAGACATGTTTTACTTTTTTGAAAACAGTTTCAAGGGGTAGGAAGGTAGAGAAAGGGTTAAAGTGACAGGGAGAACCTCAGGGATGAAAAATTATTTAATTAAGACCCAGATGTCTGACAGATTTGCAAGCCTCTGCTTCTTACATAGTTTTCCTTCCTTATCTCTGGCTTTCCCTTTCCCCTTGTTCCAGAAAACTCTTTAAATTTGGATACCTTTGTGCACTTTTTTGCTGGCAGATCTTCATGGAGGAAAGATATTGTGCCTATTATGGTTAAGTAGTAGATACTCGCAGTCGTTCTAGGGCAAGAATACTGATTAGCCTTTCTGTTAAACTCATCCATTGAAAAAATACTGTATGCTTTGGAGCTGTAGAGTATTTTAAATATTAGAGAGCAGCTTGGGTTGCTAAAGGCCTGGTGCTGGTTTCCAGGAGAGAAGGGCTCTGGTCCTTTTCTGTTTCTCTTTTTCTATGTAAATCAAGAGAAGTTATTTAACTGTGCCATCTTTTAACTTGCAATGTTACGTTGCACAGGTAATGTGGCTGTATTAAGGTCTAAATCATGCTAGTCCACTTTTCTGACTATTTCTGGCAGTGCTGTCTGCCTGCGGGCTTTCCTGTTGAGAAGCTGTTGCCAGAGGAGGGGGAGTGGGGGCATGCATCCAGCTGTATAGCAACTACAAGCTGCTGCTTATGCAGCAGGACCCTGGCACTGACATATGTCGGGGCACTCTGGAAGCTTAAATCACCCTGGTATGTAACAAGCTTAGAGATTTCTAGCATTAAAACACAAAATGATACTATGCAAAGGCATATTCATTTGTTTTCTGTTAAGATTCTTGACCAGTGACCATGGAGGAAAATTGTAAAAGGACCATAAACCTGGCTGCTGTTGAAAAATTGCTTCATTTTCCTCCTTTCCTCTATTTGCAAGTTCTTGTTGTTAATTGGGAGTATATCTGAAGCCTGTGTATTACCAGACTGAAAAATTGTTAAATTCAATATCTGATGACTTTTATTGAGCACAGATATAAATGCAGTGTAAAGACTTTTGTTTGATTTAGTCCCACAGACCTAGAAACAGAACACAAACTAAAAATGGAATGGAAATGATACCTGTACCTTGCTCTCAAAAATATGCGCAGCCTTTTTTTATCGCCTATCTAAGAACATAAAAAAGAAGGTTATCTGGTATTCAACAGAATACGGCCATGTGCTTTTTCCCTTTCGTAGTTGCCTGCCCCTTTCACAACTCATGCTTCTAACACAAGTGATGACTTTGCTGTCTAACCTAAATTGGTTGTTCAGTCTACAATTTTTGAATTTTAACAGGCTTTGGTTAAAAATTCATTCTCAAGTTCACAGGAGGCAGTAGAAATGGAAAATATCACTGGTCAGGTCATGGCTTAGGTGACTAGAAAGTCCAGCACTTACACTAGCTGCTCTCCTGCTGCAGTTATATTATTTCCTTGAAAAGAAAGGAAAAAAAGTTACCTAGCCTAAGAAATGCAAAGAATGGAAAAATGGTCTCTAAGATTGTGGAAACCATGGGTTACTCCAGAAAACAGTTACCTCCACTTTTGAAGAGTACTTTGCTGCATCACTCACAAAAATGAATATATAAACATCCTGAGTTTACTTAATGCCATCTTTCTGGCCTGATTGAATAGCAAGTTGTTTTCAAAAAGGATCTTTTAGCCATAGCCATAGCATTTAGCCATTTAACATTTTAGCCATACTTTCTACAACTTAAAATCCTTCAGTATCAGTCTCTTCTTTAACACCCACCTTGATTTATACACAAGGTAGAAGCATTTCTCTCTGCAGCATTTGTGTATGAGGTGAATATCACGAATTCATTTTAAAGAGGACAAATTTGGATACAAAAAGATGGGTTAATGTAATTCCCCAGTACCAGACTGGGACGACTGTCAGAGCTGGGAGGGGAGCCTGAATGCTTCAAAGCCCTCTCCTTGGAACTGGAGTAACCATGTCAGTTTTCCATGTTGGTCAGTCTCTCTTAGCTGCCCAAGGCTCATGTGAGAAGCTGAATGCTCTCAATGTGCCTCACAGCTGTCACTACATCCCTGCATGTCCTTCTGCACAGTGTGCCTGTATGGATTTGACTAATTTGCAATGGCTCTGTCTTCCGACCCCTCCTAGTAACAGGTTCACAGGAGCCATGTTCTCAAGGCTTTCAGTATAGCAAATATTGTGCAAAACGAGTGAGATTGCAAATCACATTCAGTTAACCTGAGATATGTCTACTACTAGGTTTCTTCTTGCCTGCTACCATTCAGATAGGACACAAATTTCCCTGTCTTCCATGTTATGTCTAAGAGACCCAGACAGGTGTCTTGAATATCCTACAGCATTTAAAATGGCATATCTGTATTTGGGTAATTGAATGCCTTCCTCTGTCCCTTCTCTGCGGTTTACATGGGTCTATGTTGTATTTAAACAGTTATAATGGGATTTGTGGTACCTCTGGTGCCATACATGAGGCTCACCAGAACTCCCAAGAAGTGCTCAGAGAGACTTGGGTCAGTTTTATCATTTATGGACCCATGGGTAAAGCTGCTTTGACTATAACAAAATGGCAGCTTCTCCCATTGCAAATCCCTTGTCTTACCACCAGTTTGGGTTTATTTTAATGCAGCATTTCCAGCGAGTTTTGTCAGAGACATTTCTCTCTTTCTTAGAATGTAAACCTTCTCATAAATGTATGTCTCCCATGGCACTAATTTGGTAAAATGCTGCTGTAAGTTTCATTTTGTCTCCAACTGCGCAAATGACTGCCAAGGCGTAATTAGGTGTTGTAGCCTGAGCTCAGTGGAACATTAAATGCTGTAGTTTAGTAGTCACTTTGCTTCGTTCTGTGCTCTTGCACAAATCTCTGCTAATCTACATAAGTAATATGTGCGCAGGCTTCCAGGAACTGTGCACATTTGCCATTTTGAGCTTGGGCTAAATGCTCACCAGTGCTGTATTTTTAGCACCTCATGTTTTAACCAGGAAGGCAGCATAAAGGTTATCAAGTTCTTCCCTAAGTCAAAAAAAAAAAAAAAAAAAGCATGTATGAGAAAATACCACTGGTAATGTTTATCCAGAATGTAAAACATGGTATCGGAATAAGCCGTATTTTTCTTGGCTTCTGGCCAGAACAGCTGTCAACAAAAGAAAAGTGTATGGGGTTAGAAGGGAAGAAGACTATGGAAAAAAAATTTGAGGCCCTTTTGTTTTCCTTTTCCTGTGAGAAAGAGTCTTCTTAGACATATTTGTGAGTCATGTGAGCTACTGGAAACTACCAGACCTTCACCTCACAAAACACATAGCCCATTCTAAATTCCCAGTGGTAAGAATTTTAAGAAAAGCCCTTGTGATTAATCTATACCTTCTGGCTTGTTTTTGTAGGTGAGTTTGGAGATGCATTGAACAGTAGCTCTTTTAGAGATTTAGAAATGCAAAAGAAAAGATCTGCTTTTTCTGAAGCTCTCTCTGTAGCAGCAAATAA
The DNA here is from genome assembly GCA_014706295.1 of Lycocorax pyrrhopterus obiensis. Lineage (NCBI taxonomy): Eukaryota > Metazoa > Chordata > Aves > Passeriformes > Paradisaeidae > Lycocorax > Lycocorax pyrrhopterus. Next base: position 78,535,392 of record JACSVZ010000002.1, read on the forward strand.
GAATCCTTTCATTTGCACTGCATTGTTATCTTTCCTTCAGAACAATTCTGTGAATTGGATAATATTATCCCAGTTGTCTAAGTAAGGAGATTGAAGCAGAGATTGAGAGGCAAATTATGTATAGTCACTGCATAAGTGGACAGAGGATAATGAAAGAGACCACTGCTGACTGTTGTGCCCAGCAAGGAGAGGATAATTTTGCTATGAGGAGTCATTGAAAGATTCCCACTGATAGACGTGAGAAAAGAACTGGTCAGTGCAGTGCAGTGGACCTACACTCTGTGTTTGAAGCCCAGGAATGCTTGTTCCCATCCCAAATATGTTTTTCTAGATAAATTTCCCATACAATTCTCAACCCTATTATTTCCTGTAGAAACTCCTGCACAGACAACCCTAGTAGTACAGATTTTGGCTATATTGTAGAACAGTCAGGCAATAGAGAGCAAAATACGATCAGGTACCAAAAAGGTGGTGAGCTGTCGTAGCCTCCATGAAATTAGGTCTCGTGAGTTTACAAATTTTTCTTCCAAGGCTTTGGAAACAACTTCTCCACAACAGGTCAGAGACAGAGTCTCAATGGGTGTCACTCATTTGCCTCCATCTGTGAACAACTATTCTGCAAGACCAGCTTTGTAAGGAAGAAAGTGGTATTTGCTTTCCATGATGGATAGACCTGTTGCTTTGCTGGTGCACAGTTTGAATGATTCTCTCATTCAAAATGCTCTCTCTGAGTTTGCAAATAAATTGTTTTAAAATGCACTCAGAGGAGAGCATTTTTTAATAATTTTATTAAATTTTCCACTGCAAGAACAATATGAAATTCAATTAGTTCATTCTTTCTGCCATCTTCACATTGAGGGTTTTGTTTGCCAGTCTTCTTTCCCAATTTGAATGCTGCAGTAAGCGTAAATCTTTTTGTCAGATGGCTCAGATGAGTAATCTCATTGATTTATATGTGTGTGTGTGTGTGTGTGAGTGTGCACCTCAGGGTACAGAGGGACTGCAGTCCTACAGCACCAGGTGCCTGCACTGGAGACTTTAACTGATTTGCACCACCATCCTCTTAATCCGTCAGGGGGAAAACTCAGTTCACCATGAATCTTGTGGTGTGGATGTTGAGCCTGAGCATCATTAGATCACATTTGCTTGTGGGCATGTTCAGGGCCTGTCAAAGCTCAGGTCAGTGGCAGATACTGGAAAAAAGATTTATTCCAGTCACAGAGCACCCTGTCTCTTCCTATGTATTTAAAAACAACCCATTCTGATTTCTCTCTTAGATTCCAGTTTAGGAAACCTCTTAGTCATATATCAAGCCTTGTTGTCTTGAGTTAATCCCATCTGTGTATTCAGATGCACAAGAATGTGTGTATGGCGGTTTTGGAAGGCTTTCTTGGAGGTGCACCTTGTTGTTTTCATTGATACTGCATACATAAACTCAGCTTTGTAAGTGCAAGGCAGTTTAAGTAAAAGTAGAAGGATCAGGCTGCAGGACTACTACAAAAGACATAAAGGAGAGTTGAATGCTAAATAAATAATGAAGTAAAATAAAATAAAATAAAACACCTGATGCTTCAACATGTGCTTTCAGTTGCTCCTGGTATGAACAAGGGAAAAGTCAAACACTAAAATAGCAAAAAATTAAGCTACATTGTTGGACAAAATATAAATCAATGTCAGGAAATTTCCCTGAAGTTTTATTCAGATTGCTGTCTTAAAGGGAAGAAGAAATATGTCGTTTTTCAGGTAGTGTTTGGTGAACTAACAAAAAGATCTGTCATCTGTTACTGTATCTATGCCATTAAGGGTATGATCTTGAAAAGGGCGAATCTGCTTCACCCAGCCAGGGTTAGTTGTAAGTGTGGCTAGAACGGAAAGCTACTTTTTCAATAGGCTAATCACAAGGGCAAAACTTAGATACAGTGTCATAGACCACAATGTCTTAAATTCAGGTTAAGTAACTTAAAGAAATAAATTGACCAATGTGAAATCCTCGTTTCAATGATTTAGGTAAAAATGTTCTGCTGATCAAGATTTTTCTCTCTAAGAAAAAGGAGGACTGTTGTGTACCAGGTTGCCATACGGGTTGTTTTTTGGTTAAGTTTTAGTAATTTTTGTTAGGATTTTAGTTTGTTTCATTTTTTCTTTTCTTCTTTTAATAGGCCAAAGCAACACTTGGCAGTCATTCTGATTTCAGACTTGTCTTAGGTCATTGTACAGCTTCATCAGTTTTCTGGCAAAATGAGATCCCTTGACGTGTTTCATTAGAAACTGCTCTCATTCCCTCCCACACCTCAAGATGCAGAACAGTACTTTGACTGTATTTATTTTTCATTACCATGCAATTTTTATTTAATTAAGGTGCATATGTATTGTTACAGTGGGTGCACAGGATGGTTAGTGGTCTGCCTTAAAATTGTATGGATATGCAAAACCTTTGTCCTGGCGTATGCTGTGTTTCTGCAGTCCAGCTGAAATGCGTACTTCACACTGAAGCCAGACCATTTCTTTGCAGGCTTTATTAATCATAATCTTTTGATTGCCAGCACACTGAGTATGCTCAGGCACCACCAAGATCCTTCCTAGATGTGGATGTGTCAGTGTGGTGGCATGTATCTCTAAGGCTACACATTTTTCTAACTTCGGGGAATGAGTTTCAGACCCCAGTGGAAGCAAAGGGGCTGAAATTATAGTGTGTTTCAGAGCAGCAGTGCAAAGTGAAACAAAGGGGAGAGACCCAGTGATTTTCTCCTCTGTCCTTTAGCAGGCAAGATGAAGCCATGGCTTTGGCTAAGCATGAGAATGAAGATCCATTCATTGCAGCGCAGCTGCAGCAGACTTTGGCTGACCTGGATGAAGATTTAGAAGGTAGGAAAGCATGTGTTGCCTCTGAAGTACAAAAGACAGAGACACAGCTAGTAGATGCAGCATCAAACCGTACTCTCGAGACAGCCTGTATGTTTCTCACTAAGATTACTGGGAACAGCTCATGGTAGAATGTGGTCCCCCCAAAGTGGCTCCTTTGTTTCAGGAGCAGACACCCTTTATAGGCTCACACTGAATATTTTTCAAACTGCATATCAGATTGTCATTGTATTTCAGTGTCTTTTACCAAAAACAGATAACAGCAGTCAATGGACATGTTTTATAGGCTAAATTTAGTATAATTTCATTGACTTCAGTGACGCTAAATCAGTTGTGAATTTAGCTCTGTGTTTAATGAAGAATCTCTCTGTTTTTATTTTATCACAATGAAGTGGAAAAGGATGGAACATTTTTGTATCCAGTGCCTCCTCTGTGTTAACAGGCATATTTAAAAGTTAAAAATGGAAAAACATGAAAGAGTGGGAAGAGATAAAATGTCATATTGTGTTCCTCTTTTTCCTACTGTGAATTAAAAATACTTCTCTATTATTGGTTTGTCAACAAGTGACATTGAATACTTTTTTTTTTTACTTCCCATCTTCCTTTCAATACTTCTGCAGTGGACTTGAGTCTGATTTGATTTCTTGTGAGTTCTCAGACACAGCCATTCCTTAGCTTCTGTGTTGTAACCTTTGATTTATACCAGCAAATTTGAGAGGATATATAGCCCTCTTGCACAATGAGGCTTCTGGAGTCACTGGTAATAAAGGGTGAGAAGAATGGAGAAAAAATAAAAGTACCGTTTCTTTGTTTGCTTGCTTAAGGAAATCCTTCAGCTGGGCTGTTATTGCTAACCAGGTCTGGGAAACATAATTTGGAGTTGCTTGCTGTTTGTGAGAAATGTTTCTCCTTTGGAGTCGTGTGGTGAAATGTTTATCACTGAGATAAGTTAGTCAAAGATAAGGTATGAACAATAGATGAAATCCTGCTTTCAGCTGCATTTGTGTGTTTCCCAGTGGCTGAAGCAGGAGGACTGCAGGAATATTTTGCCGATCCTAATCAGCAACCAGACAATAAGACGGACCCAGAAATCTCCTTTTTTTGTAATAAAGGCATAAAACATTGCCTGTTACTTTTAGTGTAACTAAAATAGCTGGTTTGCTTAAGCTTGTACTGGCTGTTTGTGTAATTTATAGTCATGTTGCTTAAATACTGCCTATATGTAACATTGTATGTGTATTTTGCAGCGGTGGATGGTGTCAGTAACTCTGACTCCGACTACACCAGTGAAGCCTTGAACCTACATATAAGAAAAGTTGAGGCCACCCAAGATGTTTCCATTTCTGTTCCAGTAACAATCATAGACGATGCTCCAGAAGTTAGCACCTCTAACTCAGATGAAAATCAAGAGGTGGAGATTAGGGTTTCACAGAATATCTCAGCTGACTCTGTTAGTGCAAGAAACTTCACAAATAAAAACAACAATGCAGGTTCCTTTGATAAGGGACACACAGATGGTGGAGCTGTATGCAAGGACCTAATATATCAGCAACCATCTGAAAATGAATTCAGTCACTTGCCTGTGGAACAGAGGAGAGATATGTTTGAATCTCTCACATCCTCCTTTGAAAAAAGAAGTGAAAAGAACTTAAGACTGCAACTCTCTCCTAAACATGGTGTGAAGTCTGAGGAATGTAAATCTAAGCTGAGTCCATCTCACTCCAAGGCCACGACTGAAATCAGTACAGCAAAAGAGAAGCTAAATCCATTTAATGAATGTAGTAGCAGGGATAGATCTCTGAAAAAAAGTAAATCAGAATTAGAAATCAAATGGCCACCAGCAAAAAAAGCAGAAGCAGAAGAAGTCCCATCAACACCCACATGGTGTCATCGTGCCCAGAATTCAGGATCAAGCTACGAACCTAAAATGGGTTTGACAACCTTTAAAGTTGTCCCTCCCAAACCTGAAGTAAGACATTTTGATAGAGGAGTTTCACTCTCCACTGGTGCCATTAAGATAGATGAATTAGGCAATCTTATAGGCCCGAACACCAGTGTTAGTAAGCAAGTACAAAGCTCTTCTTCTGCTGAAAGTGAGGAAATTCATATTGGGAAAGTGAAGGCATTTTGGAGGTCAAGTTCTATGGAAAAGCAAAGTGATGACCCCACTGAGCATTTTCCTAAAAAGTCAAAGTCAGCAGTCACCACAAACTCTAAGCACTTTACTATAAAACATGAACACAAACCTGTCTGTCTTGCAGCTCCAAAACCTGCAGCACCACAAACTGTTACTACCCAGATAGCTGAAAGACAATCTGAGAATGAAAGGACCAAACCAACTCTTTCAGTTACACAGTCTCAGGTTACACCATTAGCAGCCCCAACCATTAGTAAGGACAAGCTGGAACTCCCATTTGTAAAGCCACACAGGAGAACTTCAAGTCAGTATGTTGCCTCTGCCATTGCAAGACACATCAGTGCAACTACCTTTAAATCTGACACTATGGAATATCATGAGAAAGATGAAAACAAGCAAGGGGCAGGAGAGGTTAAGAATGAAGCAGAAGTTTCACCAAAAAGATGTATTATTGTGGCCAAATATAGCCCTGTGGAAACAGAATCAGCAGAAACAAGAGAAACACTTTCAAGTATTTTTGCTTCCAGTCAGAAAGCGTCCCACAGATTTACACCAGGTGATAATTCTGGCATGGAAAACAAAGTTGTTAATATCAGGGCACCAAATCAAGCAACTCCTCTGAGTTTCTATAAAAAGAATGCCAGTGTCCCACTTACTAAATCCTCTTCAAAGGATAACAACAGTGCAGAAGATGATCATGGTTTAAACAGCAAACAAAGTATAGCAGAGAAAAAGACACGTTTTGTGTTTGACCAGAAATGTGAGACTTTGACCCACACTAATTCAGCCTCATCCCTCAAGTCTCCTGATCTCCAAGGAGTCCCATCCTCTTCCAGCTCATCTTTGCGAGTCACTAAATGGCGTCCTGCTAATGGTGTACAAGTTAGTTCACTTAAAGCTTCGCCTGAGCTAAATGGGGCAGCAGCAAATGTGGAGTCAGAACAGGAGGAGAAACCTGATGATTCAGATATTAATACTGCCAGTGAACTGGATGTTAATGTGCAGACCAATATCTTCGGACCAAAGAAGAAGTTCAAGCCTGTCATCCAAAAGCCGGTTCCAAAAGACACATCATTGCACAGTGCCCTAATGGAAGCCATTCAAACAGGAGGGGGAAAGGAGAAACTCAGAAAGGTAAAGTGGAAACTTTTTTTAACCTGTTCAGGCTGCAGAGCCCTGTATTCATTCTGTCAGACACCAGAGGTTTGGTAACTTGTACAGTTGCTGGTGAGCTGGAGAACACAAGGCATTTGAAAAATGTATAATGGCAAAATTCAGACCAAGCTGCTGCTTATTCTGCACATCCTGTATATTATGCAACATCATGGCTACTGCACTAGCTGGAAGAGGCAGAGGGTGCAGAGACAAAGGTAAAGGACAAGTAATTGAGGTTAGTCTAAGAGCCAAACCCTCATTTCAGTGCGTTGTGTAAAAAGAGGAACACACGGTATGGAGAAAACTTGTAAATACCTGCAGTGAAAGAAAATTGCATTTTGTATCACTAGGGGATAATAGTATGCCACTGACTTCATGCTCAGGGGATACGGACTGCATCTCTAAGTACAGCATTACTATCTGCACATACCCTCACTGTTCAGTGTGAATGAGGTTTTACAAGCAGGCTCCAAAAAAGATGAACTGATTAGTCTTCATAGTTTGCATTCTGGTAAAAGTGCCAAAAAGTGTTTCCAAGTTATCTCTAAGTAAATATCTAATAACAATGTGAGGTTTATTCCCTTCATATTCCAGGTTTCAAACAGTGCACTAAATGGAAATCACAGGAAACCCTCATATGCTGAGCCAGAGAATGAGCGTTCAGCCCTACTAGCAGCAATTAGAGGCCACAGTGGCACCTCAAAGCTAAAAAAGGTAAGAAGTCAAGATGGTAAGTGATCTTTGTAGTTCAGTCTGTTCCTACTGAGTGTTTTGAATAAACCCAAATATCCCACAAACGAAACGTTGTGCTGCAAAGAGAGAAGTTGAGGGAAGTAACCATATGACAGAAGACCAGATCTGACTTAGGCAGAGAGCATAGCAGGTTCAATCCTATCCTCTGCCATAAAAATTAAAACTCTTTCAAATAGTGTGCTTTTAGCTTAGAAAGAAGCACATAGAAATCCAAACCAATTACAGGGAGTGTCCATAGAAGATATCAAATGTTAATCATTTTCACATTTAGGTGGGGTCTTTCTGTAGAACGGTTTTGATTGGAAAGGACTTAAGCATTATCTAGTTCCAAACCCTCTGCCTTGGGCAGGGACAGCTCCCATTAGACCAGGTTGCTCAAGGCCCCATCCAACCAGGCCTTGAACACCAACAGGGATGGGGCATTCACAGCTTCTCTGCACAGAGAATCTGTACTTTAGGAGTTTGCAGTCAGATTAATATATTTGCATTACATAGCATATATATCCAATCCCAGCTTCCTGAAAACACACTAGGGCTTCTTCATACATGCTGTTTATCTACTAACGTGGTACAAGTTGTATGCAGGTAATCAATGTTGATGTTTCATCAGCGTTCATCACAGCAGGATGATTCCTTCTCTCTGAAAGATTTATCTAATCATTAAAGTATCTCTTATTCCTAATAGCCAAAACCTGCATTGTTCTAGCCTTAGTTTTCACTCAGTTGACTAATCCGGCTAAAGATGTGTCCTTGGCAAGGAGGTTCCCATTTCCCTTGTGCAATGACTCAGTTCATTAGCACGTATCCAGATAGCTGGCATTAGATAGAAAAATTCTCGTGTTAGGGAATTACTTCACCCCTCAAATATCCTACTGCCCTTGCTGCAGGTAGAGCACAGCTTCCTCTGAGCCTGTGAGCAGGATATGCTAAGCAGCAACAATCTTCACATGTACTTAACTGCATTCTGCATTCATTAGGAATAAATAGCAATTTGTGTAAAAGAGGCTCTGACAATGAAGTCATCACAGAGACCTTTTGGAATACTTTCCTCTGGCAGAGAAGTTTTTGCCATGATTTTAAGGGAAGTTGCTTAGAAACCATATGCTTTTTCACTCCGTGTCACCTGTGCTAGTTAAATCAGTTTGTGCGTGTACAGAGCCCAATACAGATGTGCTGTGATGAAAGAGCTGTCCCTTTCATGTCTCAAATGTTCATCTTTTATCTAACATGACATGATGCTTATATATATATTGTATATATATGTATAGGGAAGGAATATAATACAGGAGCTCTCTGTGGATTATTTGATAGGAGATGAATCCTTTAATTTTTCACCACAGAAGCTCTGTTCTCAGTTTGTCTGAGAAATGAATTATAATGGATCTGCTTGGAAACCTCCTATTTGGCCCATAGTACTGAATTTCCTAATAATTGCTGAATCATTGTGATTACTAACAATTCATCATGATTATTACTAGTGATGGTATTAATGGCAAAAGTATCTCTTGACATAGTTGATGGAAGAGCTGGCTTAGTCTGAAAGGCTATCTTCTTGTCCTGCGTGCATTTAAAGTAGGATGAGTTTCCAGGCTGATAATTTGTGCAGAAATTTTAGTTTCAGAAATTCCACAGAAACGTACTTGGAAGAATAATCAATTGATTTCGTTCTCAGTGCTTTCACATAGTTCTCTCTGGTCTTTTTTTTTTTTTTTTCCTTAAGTATGGCTGGAAACTTTAGGTTTAATGGCTTTTTTTTCCAGTGAAGCTATGTCTGAGAGCTCAGATCTGGAAGAGCTTCCCTGTCATCTGAGATTATTTCTGTGCAGCCCAGACTGCAAAATGTAATCATATTCCTGGGTGGCTACTGCAGCCTTAATATATCTTCCTGATTCCAAAACCCTTGTGGTTGTTTCCAAATTAATACCAAGTCCAACTTTCTCTCTTACCTTACATGCCAAGAAGAGTTACAGGATGCTGAAGCTCACAGTAAATAAAGATTGAGTTTCTGAGACAGACTCAGTGCCAAGTCCTCGATGCTGGTAATCAGCCCAGCTGAGTGATGTGAGTGAGTAGTAACAGATGTTCAACCTCATGAGCAAACAAAAGTTCTATGTGTTTTACATCATCCAAGAAAAGTGAAATCGGCATACTGAAAGTGCATCAAGTGTCAAATAATTACAGTTTAGCTATGCTTGATATTAACCACCTTCTTTCAACTGCATGATGAGCAGATCTCCTCGTCGGCCTCCGAAGAGCTGCAGCGTTTTAGGGACGCAGAACTGTCCTTGCAGAAGGCAGAAGGCCTTCAGGAAGAGCAGCTGTGTATCCCACCTGCCCCTGCCCAGCCGCCACCACCACCTCCCATTCAGCTGGCAGCAGCAGCTCCTAAGTCCTCTGCCACAGCTACAGGTAACCCAGAGGAGGCAAGGCAAGCCCTAATGGAGGCCATTCGCTCTGGTGCTGGAGCAGCAAAGTTAAGGAAGGTAAATGCACTTTTATATTTTACTGGGCATGAAACAGCTTATGCTTGCTGTGTTTTCAGAACCATTTTTAAGACGTTCTAGGCACACATTTCTTTCTTCCATCAGAAGAAGCTACATGCACTATTTCCTCTAACTGAATCAAAGATCAGAAATATATTTGAAACCTTTGAACGGCTAATGAAACACACCTGTGTACATATGCAACCATGTGAACAGACAATACTTTTTATTAAAGAGACTATCAAGAGCATGACTACAGTTTCAGAAAGCATTTTCATGACCTTTTCGTTCTCTGTTATCTGAGATAATACTGGATGTCCTTTAGACAAGGTGAGCCTAAGAAAGATCAGATATGAGACCCTGACGCGAATTTATAAATAAATATTCTCTCCTAATTTCAGTATTGTGTCCTAGACCTTGATTCCCAACACTTAAACCTTGATCACATGTGCTGAGAGCTGTCAGTAAAACTGTGAGGTCAATTTAATGTCTGCCTGAACTTTATTAATTGAATGACGTGTGTTTCACTTTTCTGGTTAGATGTGAATTGGTCAACTCCCAGATGGCAAAATGCTCAGTTGCCTGTGTGTGATTTTTGGAGTAACTTCACTTATCTCTGATCAAAGTTTGTTGTTCCCAATCTCAAGTTACACTGTGTTTCTTGGTAAAGAGAAGCAGATCAATTGTCCTTAGTGGAGGCATCCCAATTACACTGCAGTATCCAAGAATAGATTTTGATCCAAGGACTTAAGGGAATGTAGAAAAGCAGATGTAGTTTTCCCAACGCATGATTTAGCTGATGCCAATCATAAGTATGTAAATAGACTTTAACCTTGCTCACTTGTCCTCTTTTAAATAATTGTAAAATGCACTCAAATTTTAACATTCAAAAGTTGTCCAAAAAATCTGGTTTCTGATAAACCAGAAATTCCACAGAATCATACAAATGGCACAAACAAATCAGTGTTTCGTGGAAATTTACATCAGCATGTTCTGATTACATGAAGAATCCGGATGGGCAGTTAATTTTTCATGTGAAAAATTACGTCTATGTTATGCATACGATTATGAGGAGCAGCTGAGTTCACACTTGGTTTGTTCAGCTTGGACAAGGCTGAGGAGCAACCTCATCGCAGTCAGTGCCTTCCTTGAGGAGGGCAGCTGCAGAGTGCGCATGGTTTCCTCTCTGTGGCGGCCAGCAATAGATCCCAAGGGAATGGAATGCAGCTGTGTCAGGGGAAGTTCATATGGCTTTCCTTTTCAGTAGGAAAAAGTTCTTCACCCGGAGGGTGGTCAGTCACTGGAACAGGCTCCCCAGGGAAGTGGTCGCAGCACCAAGCTTGACAGCGTTCAAGGAGCAGCTGGACAATGCTCTTAGCCATATGGTTTAGTTTGAGGCAGTCCTGGGAGGAGCAGGGAGTTGGACTCAGTGATCCTTATGGGTCCCTTCCAATTTGAGAAATTCTATGATTCCAAGACTACAAATTATGGAGAAGTCAGGTCTTTATTTTCCCACTTCACCAATTGACAGAAGAAAATGGGACTTGGACATTCAAGGGTTCTTCATGCAGTTGTTTTCTAGATACTTCCAAATTTCTTATTCTTCCAACTGCGTTGCTCTTGCAGAAGTCTCTGAGGGGATCCATAGCTCTACTCATGAAAACAAGTCTTTATCATATCTTTGGGGGATTTATTTCAAAACACTTGGATAACCAGTGCAAGTCATGAAAGTACACCAGATATACTGATGTGTTCTGCTAAATACTATGCCTGTCTTATCTCATTTCCAAGACAGAGTAATTTTTGCTAGTTTTGACGTTGGAACAACAGAAGAGTACATCTCATTATATAGGTCTCTTATGAAAATAAGAGAGCAGTGTTTTGTCCAAGACAGAGTATGATTTTCTTATTACTCTGCTGTCCTTCCAGATATTGGATATGCAAGCTAGTCTTGTATACGCCAAAGTCATCATGACACTTTGACATCTGAGATCTCATGCCCTTGATAACTGACTAAAGTAAAAATGTTGTCAGATTTCTGAAAAGACTTTCTATCCAGTCTGTTTTAATAGCTCTTCTAGTTTTCTGCATTATATTGAGAGCCAAATTCTGATCCTTCCCTGCAGTTAGACAAGTTGTGGCAGCAAAAGTTGAATCCACGGAGGAGAGAGAGTACATGATAGCTGAATATCAGGGTTTTCTTCCTTTACTCGTGTCTAAGGAACACAGATTTTTGTAGGCAGTGGCTGACAGGTTGCTTTGTGCCAAGGCTGAAGCAAACCTTTTTCTTTGTTTTGCCTCTTCTGTCAAAGTTCTATGATGTTGTGATTTGGAGATGTGAGCACAGGGCTGGTTTTGGCTTTGCTTTCTGGAAGATTTTGGTTGCTGCAACTAGACAGCGGACTAGGTAGTTCAGTTCAGTAATGGCATCTGTTTCTCTTCCATTGTCTTCTCAAAGTCTTCTGGGACAAGGGCTTCTGACAGCAAAGACATTTGTTTAGCTAATATTGTGGAGAACTGGGAAAAATCTGTGTTGCTGACAACAAAGTCATTTATTTAGGTAATATTGTAGAGAACTGGGAAGAATCTGTGTTGCACAGTTATGTGTGACTCGATGCTTATTTATATGGGGTTAGTTGCAATGGAAGTAGATCAAACAGAGCTGTCAGGGGAAGCAAATGTAAAAAGCAACCAATTGCCTAGATAAGGAGCATCTCAACAAACATTTGAGCTCAAGTAATATCTGTGAAAAGGCAGCTCCTCCACTCCTCCCCTGATTACACAGCTGTTTGCTAAAGTCATGAACTTTAAGGTTAAAAGATTCACTGTGCAGGAAGTGAGGAGAGAATTTTCTGCAGGCTGACCTTGCCTAGCTGAGAGTCAGGGTCTGCACAGCCTCTAATTGGGTCAGCCAAATCAAACCAGACCAGAAATAGATGCTTGAGGGAAATGCCAAGTATAGGTAAGGTAGTATGTGCATAGCTCTCCTGACTCTTCCTTAATCCATTTTTTCGAGTACTGTGCCTGTTTTGGCAAATAAATGACTCTCTGTTTTGAAGAAATGGCTTCTGTTTTATTGCACACTGTTGCTGTCCACAGACTCCTGAAGAAAAATTCTTGCAGGTGCCAGGCCCAGTTGAGCCTGCTCAACTGTGGTGTCAAGTAAAGCCACCAGCCACGATGGCTGCCCTGGTGCCTTTGGTGGTTTCTTGTCTCAAGAAATGAACATGCCTCACTAAGAGAGGAGGCTGCATCCCAGCCATGGGGTCTGCTGCATGTGCAAAGGAGAATCAGTTGATCTAGGAAGCAAACAGCTCATCTGAGACCAAATTTTGGCTAATTCTGGTGGGCAAAACTCATAGAGCTGTACCATTTGACGTTCTGATTTTAAAAGTGAACTAGTGTTTTCCTTAAATTGTGTCAAACAGTATCGTATAGTTAATATCTATATGTCCAGTTTTTAACTTCCTATTTGCCATCTCAGAAAATGCAAAATAGCATAGCTAGATTTCTGAAATTCTGTGTATCAATACATGAGTATTTTTTGTGTTTGTGTAACTTGCCTTGGGATTTACCATGATTATCTGTGGAAAAAACCATAACTACACATGCAAATAACCTGTTAGATGTCTAGCTGTAGGTATAGTTGCAGCACAAGTCCATGCAAGATTAAAAATCTTACTCAACAAAGAGAAACTATAAAAGTTGCTTTAGCTTATACGCCATCCACTCACTTTAGGTAGAGTTGTACCCAGGGATTTGGTAGAAATATTGCAGGGGAAGGTGTCTGCACAGAGTGGAGAAAGCAAGTTATATCTCTGTAGAACAGGCTGTTGCTCTTGGTAAAATCATTGCTTTAGACCACTTTTTAATGGTATGTGCAAGGGAGATTCTGCAGATTCCGTGTATTTTCCAATAAAGATTGGAGTTGCACCGAAGTGGCCTTTTCTGTTTGTTCACTGAGATTTTAAAAATGAGTTTGGCTCCATCACAGTTCGCACAAGCATTCATGGCGATGTTTGGCATCAGCTTTAGGTCACGTCAGCTCTTGATACGTGCAGTGTCTCATTCTGTTGTCAATCAAAGGAGCCAGATAAGGTAATTACTGCACCAACTGCAATGAGTCCCTGGTGTTCTCTGGGATAATTTGGAGTTGGTTGTCAACAAGTAACGCATCAATCGGAATTATGACATGTTGAGTGTCTTCTAGGAAGCATGGCCTAGTTCCATACCTTTATGTCAAGCAGTGGGCTATTCTTCTCACATAAGCAGAGAAGCGTAATTGTGAATGAGCAAATACAGTTTGTTATCATCAGTATCTGTGGGTCAATGACAGAAATTACAGACTCAAAGCCACAGCTGATGTAGGCTTTGGTATGCTGGAAATGGGGCAGGAGGCCCCATGATAAGGTTGGCCAAGCTTGATATACAGGTAGTAAAATGAGCCTGTAAAGTGATTCTAGTTCCCATGCAGAGTGAGAGGCAGGTATTTGCATGCTGTTACTCTGTTTGAATTTGAAGATAAAACTTAATCTGAACTCTTCACCTTGCTAATAATTAATACCATGACCTATTTTTTTCCTCAAGAATAAAGGCCAAAATGGAAAATTTAGACTTGATTAAATGCATTATTCCTGTTTAGCTTTTGTGGTGACCTTAATGTATGTCTCTCTGATAGAATCAAAGCTCAGTAACTTTGAATTTGGAAGGGCACCTTAGCATATGTATTTAAAATTAAGCATACACGTAGATGACCTGAGGACTGGGAAGGAAGATAAGCATTTGTTTTAAGTGTTTTCCTGAATCAAAGCCATTGGGAGTTTCCTTCATCCAATCAGGAAGCAAAGTACTCATCAATTGATTTTTATGGCCAGTGATAGCTAACCAATACAGAACAGATTTTGACTGTCAGATGTTGCATACTTCCAGCCTGGGCTTCTGTTCATTCCACAAAAGGCAGAAATTTCACGGAAAAATGCATCACCTATGCTCCAGAAACAATACAATTGCAACCATACTTCCTTTGGACTTTTAGGTGGGTTTTTTATAGAAGGATAGCACTTTTCAGTAGACCAAGTGATATAGCTAGAAAAAAAACAGATAAGCTTAAGTAGTCTCAAGGAGCAGATGAAGAGACCAAACTTGAAAACAGCCCCATGGGAGAATGTTTGGTTAACAATGTCAACAGTTGGAGGTTTAAAAATATCTTGAATGATCATGTGCTTTTCTTTGTTACAGGTCCCTCTGCTCGTTTGAACAATGTAAAAAGAATAGGTAACTGGAAAATCTAACCCCGTATGCACCCATAATCATCATTCAGAGTCTGAAGTGGCAAAAAACATCAAGAAGTTTAGTTTATTCTCTTGACTACAAGCCAAAATAAGTTGTAGTTAATTTTCTGTGTGTTCTTGCATAATGGTTCTAAGGGGAAAATATGTTGCTCTGCTGTAAAGCTTCTGTGCCAAGGAATTGTGTTTTGCCTCTGAATATTTAAGGTTGCCAATAAACTATTCTTGTTGGCAGGTTAATAAGAATATAAACACTGTGCAGTTCTGTGTTAATACTTAATTGTGTTTATGGGCAAAATTAAAAACTTTGCTAGCTATCTGAAAAGTAATACTCATTTCAAGCTGTTAAAAATATGTAACTATTTCAAACTATTTACTTGCTTCTTTTTTGATTTCAAAAAGGGCTGTAAGTGATTAGGGTGAAACCAGAATAAAGGTCTATAGAAAACAATCACAAGAAAAAAGTTATGATACCTAAGTTGTCATATGCTGGGGTCATTGGTTTTTAAAATTAAATGAACTATGTGTCTCTGCTGGAGCTCTGAGAAAGCAGGCAATCAATAATGAATGTGGGACAGTGTCTATGGAAAAGTTACTTATGGGATATGACGTATAGAATGCTAATGTGCAGAGATATGCTGAACCCTGGTAATATTCATGGCACTTCAAAAATATTGAGCCACCTTAAAGGATCTCTATTTGCAACAGACTGTGAAGGTTATAAACAAGAGTCAGAGTATAGAGGTCCAAGATGTAGAATTCATTCTGCATTGCAAAATGAAGTGAAGCTGCTTTCTATCAGTGACCAGGACTTTTGTGGTCTATTGTTCAGGTCATGCATAAGTTGGCCCTTGGTTTCTAATTCATATGGCTGTTGTATGTTGTCTCACAAGTATTTATAGCAGCATCTTTTTCAAATGTTAACTACTTTGGTAGTTGTTGTTGTACATATTTTGAAAATATTTTGTTAAATTGATTAACTTAAAAAGGACAAATGAAAATGCTTTTTCACGTTTCCTATATTGTAATGAAACTGAAGAAGAGGAAGTTTGTACATTTACATTTTTATAATCAGACTAGAGTGGTGGCATTTTTTTTTTTTGAGCTGGAATTTGAAATGTATAGCTATGGACTGTGGAAAGCACGAGAATATTTAGCCATCTGCATTTAATGTGACTATATATTATATATTGTAAAATACTGATGTCTGTTAGTGCCACGAATAAAAACAAAATCAAAACCTGACATGACTTTAAAGGCTCTTTTTTTGCCAAATATTTTCTATTTACTGAAAGAAATTAGATCTAGAGATGGACTTAAGCAAACCAGTATTCTGTGCTCAGTATCTCAAGTCTAAGGTAAAATATCTCAAGCCAGGAAAGTGCTCACAACTAACAGTTTAAAAATGCAGTAGAAATCACCAGCTAGGATCAATATGTGAGTTATATACATTTCAACAATAATGGAGTACTGATAATGTTCCATTTCCTCATTAGGGAAGCTAATATATTCTGAATTAAGGTGCTCTGTCGCACCCTAGGATAATTAAGATCACCTTTTTTGATTGTGATTATCCTTCTTTTGCCTTCAAAGTCTTCTCAGTATGCTGAAGATCATAAACATTAGCATGTTGAAAATGCTATCCCAGGAAAAGATTCAGTCACTCATAGGTTTGATGCTATAAGATACTCCCACCAGCGGCAAATACTGCTTCCTTGGCTGGCTGCTGCAAGACGAAATTCAGGGCATCTCTCCTTCTTCTTGTTCTTAGTGTTGCCTGGAGGCCCTGGGTGCATAGCCCTTCCTTACTAACAGCCTTTTAGTGTAGTAAGTTATATAAGTACTTACTTTTCAATGTAAGGGATTCAAAACTGGATTTTTGGACAATAACATCCTCTGTGTTTCACAGTGCAAAGGTTCTGGTTCTGGGTGCTGGCACTATGTAGAACTAAAGTTTCTACGTTTCATTCATGGATAAATTTCTGAGTAAAAGCTATCAAAAGCTATAAAAACAGCTACAAGATGAGATGTCATCTTGACTTTGACAGCAAAAATATTGCGAAAAATCCTGATGTCTCAGTCACACTTCAAACTAAAAATGGAGGGGGAGTTCAGCTACCTACAGTAGGAAGCCTAGGCTGGGTGTTCATTCCTTTCTCATGTTAATGGGAGTTGTGTCTACTCTTAAACTGTCGTCCTGGTGCTGTTGAACTCTTGGTAGGAGCTCAATTAAACCCCAGGTGAATGCAGATCTTACTGTAAACCCATTTTTAATGAAATCTAGTTACAGGTATGACCCTTCCATGCAGTAACTTTCTGTTCATGCTTTTAGTAGTAATATTGGTTAGCTCATCCTGAGTTAAAAGAGAAACCCTGAAACGTGTCTGGTAAAGACATGGTGTTCTCAGCACCAAGTATTTTCATCTACATGGCTGCTCTTACTGTCCCACACTGTTTGCTAGTGCAGACACAGCCTGTGTCTAGAGATGTGCATGTCACCCAGGTTAGACCCTGACACGTCCTGTCATAGCGCAGTCTGCAAGCTCCTTTATTTTTTGAAGGACTTCAAGAAGGACAGGGAGCTCCCCCTTTCCTTAGTGTCTCTCACCCTGGATTGTCCCCACATGCTCTTGCCTCAGTTCAGCCAGAGGAAAGACTCGGATATATGCCTGATTCATCCAGCCCTTTGTATTTTCTTTTTAGTAAGAGATTGAAATTAAGTGGGAAAATGGTATCACCACGGAAACTGAATTGAGAGTTTGGATTTGGTATCTTTATTTTTTTGTACAGGTATAATTCAATGTTTAGGGCTTAGAAAAATCTAATCTCATGTCTCAAATAAAAATTTCTGCTTCTTCTCTCCCCTTTTTTTACATGTTTTTATTAACTTTTTTAACTTTTTTTTTTTTTAAACTTGAGTTCAGACCATTATTCAACCATTAAGTCACCATTAAATCTCTCTGATTAGATATTTAATTTTAATAATACTGGTTGTCTGCATGAGCTGTTTGACTTACAGGACTCCATTATAGATTCTTTTTTTTTTTTTTTTTTTTTTTGTAGAGACAGCCTGTTAACGTTAGTCATGCAAAGTATTGGACCAAAAGACCTCTTGACATGCACATCAATCTACGGAGTTCCAAACATGGCAGGGTTCAACTTCCCTAGCTCATACAAGTGATTTGCACTATTTATGCTACATTTGCCACAGCCAAAAATTGGCACTTCATCAGTGTGAAGGAGAAAGAAAGAGAACAAGAGATTCATTTATGAAACAATGGAAAATGACACCCCAAGATAGTTTTCCCTCTAACCTCTCCAGAAAAGAAAGAAGCAGTTCTATTGTTGAGTGCTGCTTAGCTTGAAGCACAAGATTTAATTTGAATCCAAAGATTTGCACAAATCTTGATTTTAATCAGTTTGTCTGAATGGGATGTTTATAAATTGGTTCTTTGTTGGTGCAATATGAAAAGTAGTTGTCTTCTGCAACCATTAATTAGCAACTTTTACATATTTAAAGTATTTATTTGTGTGTATTGTTTCTCATCTCTAATCCTCTGTTGGGCTACATATGCGTTATGTGTACCAATGTGCTTTGCCTGTGAGACTTCTGGTAAGATTTATTAGACCATTCCCATTGTTACTCCGTTTGTTGCTGCTGAGCACACACAATAAAATACACCATGCCCCTGCTATAGCTTTAGCTTCCATAATGGTTGCATTTTCTCGCTTGCAGAAAATGACCTTTGCAATAAGAAAGTTCTTTTTTAAACATAAAATGAAACAAATTCCTGGTTTTTTAGTAATGTTCACCTGGATTTTGTGCATCACTGTTTTGATCTGCTTTTCTTTTTTGTTGCTGAGTAGGGCGTGGAGTTTGATTCATAGCTCATGTCTTCCTTTGGCTGGAGAAAGTTTCTGTGTAGTTGCATTCTCAGGGTTGTTCATCAAAGTATGGTAAGATGGATGACCCTTTCTAAAAGCAAAAAGGTATTTTTTTTTATTATTGTTACCAAATATTATTAAGTATTTGTTAAATAAATATAATTTGCTTAAGTACTAGCAGGTTACATGATGCTGCACCAGATATCAAAGTCCCACTATCCTGTGTTTGTCTACCAACTTTTTGTTCTTGTTTAAACAGTTTCTGATTTATTGCAGTATTGAAGACTTCAAAAAGAGAGAGAAAATAGAACTACTTAACAGGAATATTGTGTTTTTCACACTTAAGGAGTTTAGGAACAAGCTCGCTTCCATAGTCTGTTCCCTCCCATCACTCATTCCATATGTACAGGAGCACGCGCGCACACAGAGTCTCCTTCGTCATTTCAGAAGGTCAGGAATAGTTAAAAAAGCATCTTTACCACGGGATCCTTTTCCATTTTTAACAGAAGCTTTTTTTGTCCTGTAAAATAGAAACTTCCAGAAAGTCAGGGACTAAGTTTTGGTGCAGTCACAGCAGCTATACGCAGTCCCTGCTGGAAGCAATGTCAAATCGAGCTCCAGATAATGCTATCTTCAGCCTATTTCTTTTCCTTTGGTTTTTTTTTCTTCTTTGCTTTTTTGTCTGTGAACTGATAAAAACATGTACGTGCCATGTCTCTTTTCTGAGGTCATTATTGTGCTTGAAGCCCTAAAAGGTTTTCCCCTGAACAAAGCATAGTGGTGTTGCAGTTGAACACCAGACTGAAAGAGGA
Organism: Lycocorax pyrrhopterus obiensis; assembly: GCA_014706295.1. Taxonomy (NCBI): domain Eukaryota; kingdom Metazoa; phylum Chordata; class Aves; order Passeriformes; family Paradisaeidae; genus Lycocorax; species Lycocorax pyrrhopterus. Next base: position 78,554,767 of record JACSVZ010000002.1, read on the forward strand.
CATTTATTCATACACAAACGCCACTGTCCAGTTTGCAAGTCAGGAGCTGGAAGAGGAAACCTTATTGAAAGAACAAGACTGTGGAACATCATTGTCTTCTACACCAGAACCTGTGTTTACTGTAACCGGAACAAAGCAAACACAGTGCAAATAGGCGTGGGCTTCCTTTGTCTTGTTCCATGCATTCAACAGAAGGGTTTCTGTCAGAAGCACTGGCATCTGTCCCTAGTAGTGCTTGGCACGGGTGAGTGGGTCACAACTTGAGGGTGCTGATTTGGGGTGGCACCACTGCTGGGTTGTGTCTCTGGTTTGGGCTTTTTTCGCCTCTTGATAAGCCAAAATGTGGTTTGATTTAGCCAGTACTCAAGACTGCAAACCAAGTGCTTGTGCTGCGGCGATGAGCAAAGGCTCCACACGTGGACTGCAGCTGGAGTGGAGAGTGATCCATGACCCAGTGTTTGCCAACTACAGCACCCAGATGCCAGTAGTCAGTGCAATCTCATCTTCTTAAGCCAGAGGTAATGATAATGTTGAAGGGAGAGGGAAATGGATGCATCTGCCCTCTGACAGAACCTAGGAGTGAGGCATATGTAATTCAAAGAGCTGCAGCCCTCCCTGCCCCAGCAACATCTAACAATGCGAAGGACATGCAGGAGGTCCCTCAGGAAGCAGCAGGCCCACCAAAACTACTGATAGATCTGAATTTTACCAACGAGATTCTGAGGCTGCACCTATCTCTGCTGATACAGCTACCTGCTGGGTTAACATGCTCAAGACCTGACTCCAACTCTCCCCAGTATAGACCCTTTGCTGATAAAATCCAGCCCTCAGTCCTTCAGTCAGCCCAGGAGGTGGGTGTACCTGGCATGTTCCCAGCCAGCAGCACCAAACACAGAGCTGTGGTTTGGCTGCCTGCACAGTGCATGCCTCCTCATTCATTAGCCTTGCTGCTAATGTTCCAAACTTCCCAACTTATGGAAGGAACTGTCAGAGGCAATTTGCCGACAGCCAGTGCTGCAGAACTGCAAAGAGTTATATTTTTATGTGTTGATGAATAATTTAGCAACAATTCTGTGTTATGTAAAATTACTGCTTTACTGCTACTGGGGCCAGTGTTCGTACAAAGTGTTCTAAGCCCAGTTACACAAGTTAAAGCTTGCTAGTTTTATCCTATGCATCTGTCATTACAGATAATTTTTCCAGGTTCAAACTGGGAAACAGAGCAGGTCTTTGATTCCAGGAGAGGGAAGTTCCACATCCTCATTTTCCTTTATAGTCCTGATCATCCTACCTATTTCCAAATAGTCCATTTTGCACTAAGTTGTGCAGTAGTGCTGGTTTTCCCCACAGAGGAGGATGCTATGTAATTCATTTCCATATAAACGCCGTGGAAATCATCAATCCTCCAGACCTTTGCTTTATATCACAGAGCAACCTAAGGCATATTTTCATGCAGAGTGGCCACAAGTTTCATCCCCCTACCCTTGTGGATGAAGCCTGGGCACTTAATGTGGGCAGGGAACACGGAATATGGGCAGATGTAGATATATCTGGTTTTGCTTTCAGGTTGGAAATTGTGCCTTTGAGATTCCGCCTTTTCTATTCTCAGAGTAGGATTAAAAGGTTAGGGAAAGAAAGGAGTATTATTGCCACCCAAAAGCATGCTTGTAAGGGTAAAGTGAGATTGAAAACCTGCAGTAACTCAACATGGTCCACATCCAGAAAGGGACAAACTCACAGGCTTCCTTAGGACTCTGCACCTCAGTGACTGCCTCTGCCGTATTCTACAAGTGTTGCCAAGAGATGCTTAGTTGCAAATGCAAATATGTTCAAGGCTGAAGGATCAAAGAGCAATTAAATTAAAAACTGCTGACAGGTCAATCTTAATAGTCATTTCCATGCTGAAATAAGTCAATAAATCTTAGCATGCAATAAATCTTACCACATAAAGGTGGGCTTGCACAACAGGAAAATGTAGTAAAATATAGCAATATATTTTATGCAAATGCTTTTTAAAAGTAATGAGTAGCATGTTTTATTCATCTTGTCCTGGCATCAAAGCGGTCAAGAAGACATTGGACTTCTGGAATGGGTTAATCCTCTGCAGCAGCAGTATGCTGAGCAGGCAGAATGCCTTCTATTTATATTACTATTTACTTATATTTGTAAATACAAGCGTTAATTGAGCTCCTGAGTCCTGCTGTGTTTGGTACTGTGCAGTCACCACATAAGTGACTGTGCCTGCCCCAAAGACCTTTATAAACTTGAAAAGTCAGAAGAAGAGGATGGGAGCAAAGCAGTCGTGTGACTTGCCTGAGGTCACCCAAGTTGTTAGTGGCAGAGCTGGAGCTGGAGCCCAGGATTCCTGTGCCATTCTCTAGCTCTGTTTTCCAAGTCATACAGCTTCCTGGCCTATATACTAAATATGGTAAGTATGGATCAAATAAGAAACAAACTCAACCTCTCTTGGTATCGTTCAAGCTTCAGAGAGGCAAAGAAAACTGCTGTTCCCCCGGCTTTCATACCAGATACCTTAACATGCCATTGTGTTTTCATCTGTTCTCCCAAATGCATTAAGTATGAAATATTAGATAATGCTCCTAGGTACTCGTGTCTATAATGAGACACATCTCCAACAAACACATAGTACAAGAGGGATTTGGAATCCAGCTGCTAAATTTAAAACAGATTTTCTGCGTGGTAGAAGTTCCCTGATAGTTAAATAGCCAATATCTCCATTACAGCTTCCTGCCCACCTGTAGCTGTGCTGCCCACTATCCCCAAGGGAAGATCCAAGAGGAAAAGGTTCCTGATACTGCCGCTTCAGCAGCGCCCGAGTGCTTTAACAAGGATCTTTCTATTAGCCCCTGTATAAACACAGGATGGCAGCCCAGGCAGGCAACTCTGCGTGGAGGGAGCACAGATCGTTTTAAATCATTGGCACGTTCTAAATCACCGGGCACAATCTGCAAAGAGTGCATCTTGTGTTACACACTGCACTTGGGAGGCAATGGAGACTATGCCCAGGTAATAAAATTCACAACAAATGACCCAGCACAGGAGAAGTCCTGTTCTCAAGGAAAAGCCTTACATCAGCACAGGCTCACAACTTGCCCTTCTTTTCACAGTGGAAAGACTGAGGATTTTAATCCCAATTCTAAAACAAGTCAGAACTTGGTGAGCACAGTAACTGCATAGACAAAAAAAAAAGGGGTTGGGGACAACGTGTACTTCCCTCCATCCCCCCCTTTTTTTTTGCCTTGATTCAGAAGAGCTGTTCTTAGGCTTGTGTGGTCTATGGCAAGATGCAATACATTTCCAGAGTGCTTTTCCTGGCACTAACTGACAGCGTAGAGCCCAACCCAGGGCAATAACATGCTGCGTGTTCCCAAAACTGGGAACAAAAGGTGAGGATTTCTTGTTTTCCTCGGAATACAGGTCTCATGTTATGTCTAAGGATGCTATGCAAGTGAGATTTCAAAACTAATTTCAACCAGTTCCCTTTGCATACCTTTAACCAGAAGAAAGTTTTCCACTGTTACCAAAAATGGCAAAAATGCTCTTTTGCCTCATATGCCTGGGACAGTAAATTGTCACCAATAATCCAAGGTAGCATTAGAAAAAGTTTAACTTGCCAAGGGAGGTTTCTTCCAAGAGCACGTAACGTTATTCTCCACAGCCGCAAACCAGTCCAGCACTGAAGTCCGCCAGTGAAATATCAAATGGAAGACATAAACCTGGTTTTATAAAAAATACAACCCAGCTCTACCTGACCCATGCCTAGGAGCAGATTTTATTTTTCAGTGTGTGAGGCAGAATTTTCAGCGATGAAGAATGATGAGTCAGACCCACAAAATCATGAGACCAGTATCCAGTATGATGAGGGTTGCATTTTTCTGTTTTTAAGGGAACAGGTTCTGCCGTGTGGTTTGGTCTGCCTGATTTCTGAAACTCCTTTGTCTGTCTGTGGGGTGTGGATACAGCTGTCAGCACCGTCCTCTCCCGCCTTGTCCCCCCAGCTGTGCTGCGGGGTCAGGCAGGGAAACACAAACTGGCCCCAAAGGCAATGAGCAGTTCCAGGAGAAGGGATGTTGAGTCAGCACAGTGCTCGGGCAGCCCTGATGAGCACAGCTTCTCACTCAGCCCCTGTCCACACCAGTATCTCTACACAGGGCATTAATTGCTGCTTAAAAAGTAAAAGAATGAGAATAAGAAGGATTAAAATACAATATTCCCTGCAAGCACTGTCATTCATGCTATTAGCCTACTGAATATTTGACCCACATTTGCCAGTGAGTACTGAAAGGCAGTTCAAGCCAATGCTCAAAATATATCCAGCCAGATTACTTATTAAGACAGTTTTTATAGTATTGAGGGGGGAAAAAAGGAGACTGTCTGAAGTTTTTGCTCAGGCCTGTTCGACTCAGGTTTTGTACTGGTACAGCTATTTCCATTTGAGGTGTGATATTTTTTACTGAAATAGATAAACCAATAGAACCACCAGTTGGGGACACTTGTACTGGCACAACAGTGCTTTATGCTAGTACAGCTTATTCACCTACTTGTATGGAAATAGAAATTTAAGCATAAATAAGCTTTTTTATACTGGTGTAACTGTTTCTACCCTACGGAAATTAAACCATTTTTACTACACCAGTGTAGTTACAATTCTGTGTGCAGCCAAGCCTTTGCAGTAGGACACCTTCTGTGTAGAAAAGCCCTTATGGCGACCAGTGCCTTGCTGCGCCAAAAAGCTGCAGAAAGTCAATGAGATTATTCAGGTATTAGTTATTTCACTGGATCAGGCTATCAAAACCTGGTGAAGGAGGAGGAGTGCTTTCATTTACTGTGGTTGTCTGCTAAAACAGTCCATGTATCTGGCATGGACTGGCAATGGTTTTGCTGATATCTAGAGGCAGCAGACAACAGAAATGAGAGGCAATTTTTTGTAACACATTGCAACAAGAAGAGTTGCTTTTACAATGCCTTCTTAAATTCATTTCACAGGAGAGGAATAAAGCTTTGGTAGCAGAAGCCTGTCACTGTGTGGCTCTCTGCTTTGGAAATGAACATCCTTCCCTTGCTCACACCTGGGTATCTCCAATTTAACAGCACGCTGTAGAAGCAGAAAGCCATTATCCTGTGAGATAATAGCCTATTCAGTTGTCATCACTTACAGACAGTGTATGTTAAGCAAAAAAAAAGAAGAAATACAACTTTTAAGGGTAGTCAGCAGTTATGTGAAGCTTTTCACCTTAGAATGCCTTGCAAACTCTAGTTATATTTAACCTCATATCACTGGAATATGTCTGTGCAAGTCTATCTGTGTGCGTGCTCTGTCCTTTTTTCTATGCTCTGTGTAAACATACCAGGAAGATAGGCAACACTCACAGGTCAGTGTATGTAAAAGGAAAATGAGGGAGCTGTGCATAGCAGTGGTTGGGAAACAGTAGAGCTCCTGCTGTCGGGACTCCTGTGGGAGGGGAGGGGAGGGGAGGGGAGGGGAGGGGAGGGGAGGGGGGAGGGGGGAGGGGAGGGGAGGGGAGGGGAGGGGAGGGCTGGACTTTTGTTTCTCACAGCCTCTACTTGTTCTCAGAAATGGAGTCGGCCTCTCCGTTTAGGTGATAAGAAAAGTAACTTAAAGAATGGCGTGGAAATGATTTTTAAATGCCTGCTGACAGTATGATTACTTATGGCATTATTGATAGAGTATGCAAGCTGGTGACCCAAGTCTTTTCCCACTGAATACAAATTCACAGTCTTCCTCTCTTTGTCTGTAATAATTTAGAGGTCGTTTTGGCAGTGTGAAAAATGTATTAATTCACCTGCTATCCTGATGGCCATTATGGGAAAATCACAAAGTCAGAGAAGTTCCTTGATTTTTATGACTGAAGTCTTCTGCAGACATGAGTCTATTATTCAGCTGCAGAGCTCTGTGGCCCTTGAAGCTGAGTTGCAGGGGTGAAGGTCACTGTTCTGCCAGTAATCACATTGCCATTACATGAAGTTTTAATCAGCAAATACTGGGCAGATACAGCTCCGGTACCATACTGTTAAATACAATGGAATTTGCCCCACAGATGACTGTAGGTCCTTGTTGTTAAATCAACTCTGCCTGTTTACCTTTCAGCTGCAGATTAAACACATGAAATATGCCATAATCCAGCTTTTCCCACATCAGAGGCTTGAAGAAACCTCTTTCCTGCAGCATTGCATATAAAGAGGTAACGTTTCTTCATTTGCCTCACATATCAAGATTCAAGGTAATCAGTCATTCATTCTACATCATAAATAATACATGTACCCAACCAAACACAAAAGGCTGTACTTCTGTCTGTTTTCCCTCCACACTTTAATAAGATCGTCTGAATTTCAAGATGAAATGTGCAGTCTCATATTTAAATCATTAGGTCCCTGTGTGGTATTTTGTCTCATTTTTGCAAGGTCAGGGTGCCCAATGTGGTCAAAGAAAGAAAGAAAGATAATGACTTTATCAGCAGAACAAAAAAACTGATTCAGGGTGAAGAGGAAATAGGGGACCCATAGAGGGTAAGGGCTTGCGGGGGATTTGTAAGGGAGCTGTATGTCAGTGGTTTCAGACTATAGTGAGATGCACCTTCCCTGTGGTACAGTGTCCTGCCATAATGAGCCCTCAGCTCCTCTCGCAGCCCTTTCCCAGGCTTCGATGTGAAAGGCTTTGCTGAAAGGGTAGCAGTCCGACTTCCAAAATATGTGTGGCAATTTTAGGGAATCTGGAACAGTTACCCAAACAAAACAAAATTTCACAATATCAGTATGTATCCAATAGCTAAAACTTCCTGGTTTCTGTGCAGTTTCTGGCCATGATTCCCTGTTTGGAACAGAGGGTGGTCCTGAGACCCAATAAGCCTGGGTTACATTTTTGCCTCCTCACAGACTTCCTCCGTGACCCTGGGCAAGTCACACTATTCTTGCACGTCCCGGTTTCCAGGCCTGTGTTAATACAGGATATCCTCTCTGCTGGCCTCCCCTGTCCTGTCTGCTTCAAAGGAAACCTGCCAGAGGACGAGGAGGGGGCTGGATTGGCGTGCATTAGTTAAGCACGGGGGAGGTACAAATCTTGGGCAGCAGTTGTGGTCCCCCTAATATATGACCATTACAATAATGTGATTATTTAACCCATCTAGCTTCCCTGGCTATCGAACTGCAGATGTTTATGGTGAGTTGCCACCTCAGAAAGGTGGTGTGGGTAATGTTTGTGAGGCACTGCTTAGATTAAAGGTGCTCAGTTGTCTTTACTGCCAGGTCCCAGCAAGTGCCCATATAAATGCATTGGTCACAGAAGGATTAAAGTAAATGCTATAACTCTAATTAGTCTTAGCACAAGCAGAAGTAGGACCTCAATCACAATCCAAGAAAGAGTGAGACAAAAATTTGGCAGGCAAAGTACACTATATTCTCATGTCATCTTTAAATAACCATTTCACCACAAAAAAGGTCACCTATAAATCCAGATAGAGACAGACGATTGAACTCCAAAGCTAGTTTATAAAAAAGGTTTCCAAAGCCCACATGCTTATGTGTTATCTTGGACCACAATAACCTGGGCAGTACCAGGACCACTCTCAGCAGTGAGAGTTTAGGCACAGAACAGCTACAGAAGTGCATGATTAAATGTAGAGTGTTGAATGAGTAACACTTGCAGAAGTGTCATGCCTTTCCCCTAGTTATACCCATGGTAAATTTTGTCCAGCTAATTAAGTCTTCTATGATGCTCAAAGCTGCTCTCCCTCTTCTGTGCTGCCCCTTACAGGACCTTTCAGTAAGAAGCAAGGAGATCATAAAGGACCTTTACAGGGAGTTTTAACCAAGCCGTGGGGGTGGTCCAGCAAGTGCAACCACATGACAACTTTAACACAAGTAATCTCATTCAGTAATCGTCCAGTCTGGGCTAATTGTGCTCTTTTGGCAGGTTGCTTCTCCTACCAAGTCAGCTGTCCCAGGCACCCACTGCAGCGCCGAGCTCTGGCATATCATGCTTTGCTCCCACCATCTCCCAGGCCCTATTTCCAGCTGCGGTGCTGGGGGCAAGAGCAGACTTGGCAGCTGGCATGGAGCTCATGGCATCACTGCTTGGCAAAGAGGTCAGAGATTTTCAGAATCTAGAGTCTCCTCACAGCCAGCACAGCCAGACCATAATGGTCAACAAACCGCTGACCACGGAGCAGTCATAGACCCAAGCTGAAGATTATTCATGAGAGGAATAGATTGTTTCTCCCTTCAATTATCTTTTTACTGCTGAAAGAAAAAAAAACAAGCAACAACAACAAAAAAACCCCAACAACAACAACAAAAACAAAAATCTTTTAATTATATGGGTTTTTTCCAAGTCCAAGGTTCAGGATAAACTAGTGGGCTTAAGGAAGAAAATGTCCATACAGGACAAAATTAAGAATTCTGACTATTCAAAACACATATTCTTTCCTAAAGATTTTCCTCTCTTCTCTAAGCTGCTGAAAGAAGATGGGCTGATAGACACTTTCCTGAACAACCCTTTGTACATGACATATCTAGAAATTAAAATATATACAATGTGTTATATTGACTGCCTTGTACTTAAATTAATCACAACCCAGATGGAATGAGAAAGATTTTACACACATACACACACACACACACACACATATACACACAAGCAGGTGTCTTACCTCCTGAGGAGGTTAAAAAAGAAACCTGTAAAGTGATAGATGAAAAAATAAGAGTTCTCCCTATGTCAGTTTAAATATGCATCCTCTGCAGTGCTTATCTAAACCTAGAGCTCTTAGAGATGCTGATAAGCATGACAGACCTATTAAAGCTTCATTTGAAAATCTCCAGAACATGCACCCAGCCCCATGTGGATTGAAACCCTGCTGTCCACAGAGCCCCCAGGCTCATGCAGAAACATTAGTGATGTCTGAAAAAACATGGTGTGTTGCATCTCTGTGCCTCATCACTTCCAGGCATAACTGGTAAGAGTCCACAGCTCCTCTCTCTCCTCTGTAAATGCTGCTCAAGCATCAACAAATATTTTGTCTTCAGGTCCTGACTCACAGCCCAACTTCATCCCTGGGTCCTGTGCCACACATTTTAAGCCAAATACTGAGGTTTTCCTTAGAAACTCCCTTCCTAGCTTCCCTTGCTCCTCCTGGCAAGGAACCAGCTCAACTGCTAGGATAACCCTGGCTCCTCCTGAAAAACAACTGAATGAGCTTGGCTTTCTTCCTCCCACAGAGCACGGGTCTTTCCAGCTGCCAAGATGGCTCAGGCTACCTAGAGGGATTTTTCTGATGCTCAAGCAAATCTTATGAAGGGAAGAAGAAGCCACAAAGAGGGCAGGGGCAGGGAGCCACCTTTCAAAAGCAGCCTGGTGCAGTGTGCCTCCCGGAGTGTGGCGAATGAATTCACTGGTGATGGCCTTAAGCCCTTTTTACACATGCAGTCCTAGAGATGGGATCTGGGCCAGTTTCTGGAGTAATTATGGTCCTATGGAGTCATTTGACTGAAGACAGTCAAAGGTGCACAGCAGGAACCTGCTCATACTTGGTTTCATTTAAGCACAGTCCCAGTAGCCGGGCGTTATTGAAGGAATAACCGTAAGCGCTCTGCATGTCCTGGGGCCTCCCTTTTCCTACCCCACCATAGGCTATTGAGTTAAAAGTCCACCATGACTTGTTTGTCTCACAAACCTGCTCCCCCAATCTTGCCCTCAGATCACGAACAAAAGTTTGTCAGTCACACAGCTCAAATTTTGCTCCAGCTCTATGGATGGTTTATGAGCTGTCACTCTCTTTTGCCAGGTCTTGTCTATGTGATTGTCATTAGCTTGTGAACTTCCTAAAGAAAAACTTCCCATGAGGATATAGAGCTGGAAGTGGTCTTTTTGCTCTGCTGCTGCAAGCTACACTTTTCCCTTCACAGACCATCACTTTTCCAGGACTAGGGTTTGGAGCCTTAATAGCAGCTGAAAGGCAGTTGCAGTCCTTCTGTCCCTTGTTTAAGCCTAGTCAACATGTGTTCCTGGGCAGCTTATAGTTCCTCTCCCCTTGGAAATGTTGGAGAAATGCTGTAAATCTTGTGAGTTGAGAAAAGGGGCTAAACATTGACTTCCATTGACTTCATGTTCAACCACAGCAAGCTCTTAGGTATACTCCTGCCTCTCTCTCCTCTGCAAGTTCAAACCACATCCCCGTGTCAGGCAACTGCTGTAGAAGGACCAAAGGGGTGTTTTCTCCCTTCTGCTGAGATATGAGCTTGCTTGCAGCCATGTAGCTGAAGAGTGTATTTGCACAACAGAATAGCTGGTAGCTATTGTGGTAGGAATGGGCTCTGTAGCCTGCTCAGCCTTACAGGTAAGTACCTGCCTGCTTAACAAGCTGTTGTTTTGGGGCAATTTTTAGGATCATCTTGCATTACAATAGCTCAGGCTTAAAAGCTTTGATGTCTCTGCGATAGCAACTTCTGTTTAAGACAAGTTTTTTCCTCTGTTATTACTCTAAAAGTGCATGAAGAAGTACTAGACAGTTTGCTTCATTTTTTTGACCTGTAAGGTAGTTTTCTGATAGCCTTGTTCATGCCTGTCAAGAGGACTAATGAAGTGGATTGTGACATTTCTCGACCATTTTCTGAAGAGACACGGTCGTATGATTTTTAACAAACTATCTCTCTACTGCTGGGAGTTCAATGGGTAGAAGCAAAGAGCTGAGAACATTTGGGTTCTCCTGCATGGTTGCTTTGCTAGTGGTAGTGGTACTCCACAGGCTCTCCTGCTACAAGGCACAGGTGGATGGCTTCCTCCAAGTCCTCAGTGCTCACATCAAGTATGATAGCAAGAGGCATGCCTGAAAGTCTGAGATGGAAGAAGAAAAAGAGAAAGAGAGAAAGAGAACCTGAATTTCTGAGCTAAAGTTTAAAGAAAATACATAAACAGCTTTCCTATCTTTTATGAGATGAGAGAAGCGGTCAGGCAGGTAGACTGGACTTTTTGTTATGGTTCTCTTTAAGGCCTTAAAGGGGTTGAATAAAAGGCACAACCTCATGCCTTTCTTTTCTAAGGACACTGAATAGAATACGTGGTTTTATCTGATTAGAGAAGCAAGATCCTGACAGAAGGGGGAAAGATGTATCATTTTCTGCGGGAATGCTTCCTGCTGGTTTTTGTAGCCCCTGGGCCAGGCTGTAAGCCTTTGGACGTGATAAACTCTGTGACCTCCTCATGGGAATGAAAGGTGGTTTGATTTTTTTGCCACTTTTCTTTTCCTTACTGCTCCAAGTGATATGCAGCCTGGCTGGAGACATTAAAGGACATTAAATTACTTGGTTTCCAGAGCTCACTTTCCTTCTTAGAAGGACTGCTTCTCTTTTTTTTCAGCTTGATAATTTGATGCTGCTGTCTGGGAAAAGGTCAGGCTTGCTGTCATTGTGCAGCATTTCTGGGTATTTTCTTAGATAGGAAAAGGCTGGGTGCTGTCACCCTCCATGCTATACAGGTCCCGTCTTGCACTGAATATTGCAAAAACTTCTCACAATTTCATTAACAGAACTGAGGTGCATTTGTAGGGAAAAATTACTCTGTAGAGCATTTGCAGGGGTGATTTCTGTATCAAATAGAGATGACATCTTAATTGCTGGTTGTGGACGAGTCCTTCCGGAGCAAAGGCAGCCCCTGCTGAGTCAGCGATCAGAGCTCTCCTGTGCTGAGACAGAATGCAACGGCCTGAGTTTCTCTCTCTGAAATACTCCTCAATTATTCATGTGACATCAGCTAAGCTAAAGTAGGAGCTCCTGCTAGGTGGAGGGAGTGGTGGAGTCCTTTCCTTCTAACACCAAACAAGGAATTGTATCAGGAGAAGGAAAACTGTGACATCCCCAAACTCGCTGTTTCCCTGCAGCTCTATAGGACCAGAGCTTTCCTGGACTTTCCCTGGGTATCCTTTGCACTACTGTATAATTCACATCTCCAAGACAGGCCTTTCAACATATATTCAGCATGCCCCCCCATCCATGGCCATGCTGGTTACAGGACAGGACTTCTTGGAGCATAATGGGTTTTTTCCACAAGCTCTTGGGTCACGTTGGCAAAGCCCTGGCAGCTCTCTCTCTCACCCAGCTGGGCCTTGTGGTGCAGCACTGCCCATTGCTCCATGAAGCAGCTCTGCAAACAGAGCTCAGCCTCCTGCAAAGCACCTTGCTGGACCCCCTTACAGGGGTATGTTGTTGGAGGCACAGCTATAGCTGTGGTTTAGAAAGGGGGAGAGAGAGGGCTGTTTCTCAAGAGAGCTTGAGGAAGAGGCAGAAACTAGAGCCAGGTGCTCTCATGCCCATCTCCACAGCAGCTTAGATGCACCCCAGGTGACTGTCAGGTGTTTGTTCAAGGGGGCTATACGATGCCTGAAGGCCAGCAGATGCTGCTGACAGGGCTGAGCTGGGCAGGGCTGTCAGGATTACCATGGTCTGCTGTGTCATTTCCAGCCTGAGCCAGCACCATGGGATGACCTATCAGTCCCACGGCTCTAGGGAGATCACGCGGTCCAAACAGGGATTTGCCCAACCCAACACAAATTTTCAGCTTAGGAGATGTGGCCCAATGAGGGAAGAGCTGCACAGCTCTGTGTCTCTTGTCTTGTCCTTCCAAGCTGCCCTCAGATGCCCCATCACTTCTTACAGCCATGTCACTCTTTTGCCTTGGGTATATTGACTCTTTCTTCCACTTCCTTCAGACAGTGTCCCCCACTCTCCCACCCCTCCCACCTCATCAACCTGTGTCTGCTCCTTCTGTGAAACCCTGCACCAGTCCTTCCCTGCCACCCAAACCAACAGGGATGCCTGCCCCATGCAGTAGCAAAACCTCCCTGACTAAAGAAGCACACCAAAACCTCCTGGCTTTTTCCTGGTGTTTCTGGCACTTAGCTGCAATAAAAGGGGCTTTTGCCATTTTTCCTTCCCCCCATACTCAAGAAGTGCTTCCCCCTGTGCATCCTCCTGCACTCAGGGGCGTGTTCCCTTGCAAGGTCACAGTTCCTGCCACACACACATGCACACGCACATGCAAACACACACCTCGTGCCCCTGCACAGCCATCCTCTGCTCACTGTCCCTCCCTCTCCAGAGGAGCTCCAGGGCCTGTCACAGGGGTCTGCCCTTGAGTCCACCCACATCTCCTGCCCGTGGCTGCCCTGGTGGCTGGGTCACCTCTCATCCCACCAATGTGCCCTGACTCCTACTGTCTCACTTTCCCCAGGACTGCTGGAACATGGTTTCCAGTAATCCTGGATGAATACTCATATTTCTTGCATGATTCAGTCTCATCAGGAAAATACTTGAGCTTCTGCAATGAGCTTGAGATGTACACATCATTTCACCAGCCCAAGTAAATAAAAAGTACATTGAGATTTTTTCTACCAAATTAATAAGGTTAATTTAAACCTCTGCAAAATGTTTAAAAAATTTAAACCTCATGTACTTTGGATTCTCTGTCTCTTTTCTCATTTTAGAGTCCTTTCAGTGCAATTGGGAAGACTCAGAACTACTATTTCAAAAATTACTATCAGCCTTCAAATGATATCACTACGTCCAGGCAACAGGCTGAGAATAGAAAAAGGAGAAGAAAACTAACATAATGCAAAACTTGTGATGAGATCCCGAGCTGTCAACATCAAATACTTCAAGATAATTAGAAGACCAGCCATGACTTGCCCAAATGGATATTTGATTTACTGCATACCACCACAAATACATACTCGTGGGTCATTTAATCCCTGCTTCAGAAGCAAGGTAGAGACAGTAGCAATGGCAGGCGGAGAGACTGTTGTGCTGGGGATGGGGATGGGGATGGGGTTGGGAAGTCCTTATCTTTGTTGGCTTCCAAGAGAGAAACCACCAGGAAGCACAATGAGAGTCAGGAAATCTTGTTCCCATCATCTTTCACTGGCACTTCTCACATCTTTGGTATCCAGATAACCGTGTTTTGCAGCTAAAGCAGTTTGGGTGGGTCTTGGTGCTGTTGCCTGTGCATTGGGACAAGAAACAGTGGTTGCTTTGGAGTTCTGTTACATGGAGCATCTGCCCAGACTTACTCCTCATGGCAGGACTGTACAGTTTACAAGCAGCAATAGAAAAAGTCACCACTCAAGAAATACAGTGCTCTGTGGCATCCCAGCTCTGCTCTACTGCCCCTTCTTCAAGACCACAAAAAGCAGGGAGATGCTCTGGGGTAGGTGAAGCATTTCTGCACCAGGAGGAGGTTGGAGGCATGGGCAGGGGCTGGGCATGCAGTCTTGGAGAGGGCTTGGGGTCAGACACAGGGGCTAAATGAAGGAAGAAGGTTTTCCACCTCCTAAGACAGTTAAGTGAGAAATTAAACTCCCATGTGAGCTGAGGAAGAGCAGAGTGATGCTGGGACAGGGCAAGACTGGGAAGTCACTGATTGTGCCTCAGCCCTGAGTGACCTCCCCTTTCTCCCCTGGGGAAATGCAGGGAGAGGGCAGGAAATGGGCAGGCAGTTTTGTCACTGTGTCTGTGTGACACCAGCCCTCTGGCCCTGACAGCTGTGTCCTAGGGGGAAGCAAACAGGAGCCCTGGCCCAAGAGGGCAGTGGGAAGGCCAGGGGAGCTGGTGGGAGGGGAGAGACTCCAGCGAGGGTCATGGAAGGAGGCAAGCCCCAGCAAAGCACTATTTTCAGTCTGTACTGGCAGGCAGGATTTGTTCAGGGACAATATATTTCCCCATTGTGACAGCTCTGGCAGACGGTGCAAGTGTGGCTAGTCCCAAAGCTCTGCTCAGGGGCTCACTTCCTAATTAGGAAGAGAATTTAGGAAGAGTTCCTGAATTTTTGTTGTTGTTTACCAACATCCTGGTGGTCACCTTGCTAGGGCAAAGCAACTCTGCAGCCAGAGGATGGCTGATGGAGAAAGTATCCGTGGTACGAATGGTCACACAAAGGTTCTGTCTGTGCAGAAAGCGATGCACAAGCTTGGAGCTGACAAAGAAGACAAATGAGCAATGATTTTTGAGAATGTATTTAAAGCAGAAAAATGAACCTTGTAGAGGAAGTTTTCATAGTCAGAGTGCAGGAACAAGAGAGGATCAAGCAAATTAGGAGGCAAATGTAAGTAAAATACAATGCTTTTAAGGAAGGGCCTTTATACACAACCAATAATTAACTTGTGAAACTTACTGCCCCAGCTGCTATTATTGAGGTCAGCAAAGAAATAAGATTTAAAAAGGCCCATGAATAATAAAAAACACCAAGCGTTGCACTCAGTAGAATAACAAATTACAAGGGATATAAATCACCATGCTTTAGATCTTAAATAACAATAAATTGCCCAGTGATTAGAAGGCAACTTTTGCTAGGGGCAGGTTCCTTGGTAATTGCTCATTTTAGCACTTCTTGCCCTTTTTTTTCCCTGAGTGTGTGGAGCTGGCCACTGCCTCAACAAGAGAAATGAGTTTAGATGGCAAGCAGACATTTTCTCTGCATAGTGTATTATAGTGAAGAATTTCAGCTTCTTCTCTTAAATAAGAATGACTTAAAAGGGAGTTTCCCTTGCATAAACAGTATGATAGCAGCAGAAAACCTGCAGTATGCCATTGTATTCTGCATTGTTGGGAAAATAGCTTAAAATAAATAAATTTTAAATTATTTTAGTATTTTTAGCCTTCCCAGACTAGTTCTTAGGTTTTGTCATAGTTTTGTTTGCTTACTTGTTTTGGGCTTTTTTAAGGAGATCATAAAAAAATTCAGGATAAACATTTTGCTTAGACTATTGCATTTTTGTGGCACCTCCTTTTGGCTGGTCTGCCAGACAAACTGATTTATAGATTGGATAAATGCATGTTGCTTCAGTTGACACACCAGAAAGCCTAGGTTTGAGCTATTTAGACTCCAGCTCCTTCCTAATAGAGATTAATACAGTTCTCTGAGTTAACATTTAATTTCTGAACTGCCAAAAAGAAAGTAATTTGAAGCAGCTAAGAGACAGTCATGGAGCTGAGCTGGGTACAAATTGAATCAAGGCTTTCAGAGCTCCTCTCACTGAGGCATTGCTCCCTGGCTTGCTTCCTAGCAGGATGCAGGGCAGTGTTACTGGCACAGGCACTCTACAAAGACATTTTGTGCTGCTTCCCCATCCTGAGGTTTTCCATATGTTTTTTCCTTACTCAGTAATTAAGCAGGGCTCAGGCAGCACCACCTCACCACCCTTGGGATGAGGAACTTGTGCTTGGGTAAGAGGTTTTGTAGCTTAAGTCTGTCTGTACAGGCCAGTGGTCATTCTGCTACCACTCAGCTCTGCTGGGCATCTCTGTGGGCTTTCCACAGGCAGAGTCCTTTATTCTAAAACGGGTTTTTCCCTGGAACAATTCAGGAAAATTGAATTGCCTTCATTTTTGAAGAAAAGGCAATTGCATTACTTTTCTGTCTCCCCTCACCACAACACACCCTGAAATGCAACACCTCACCCTTCTGAGTATCCCTAACCCTTTTCTCAAGCTCAGTCTGCCACCACAGCAAGATATGGCTGGCTGAAACCAAGTTTGGTCATCTCCCCTTCTCTGGGCAGTCCCATTGTTGGTACAGTGCAAACTAGACTCCTGGCTGACACCAAAGCTGCTCCTAAGCCACATCTGCCCCTTCTCTCCATGGGAAAGCATGATCAGTCCTGCCCCAGAGAGAGAGACTAATAATACAGTCTCCACTGTTTTGGACCAGCTGCTTCCCTAAAATTAAATGCATTGGAGTGCCTGGCGTTTCTTCTGAGGAAGTGTTTATAAATGTTAGGCAAGGACTTTACACCACGGTTATCACTTTGCAGGATGTGCTAATAAGGCAATGCTCAATGGGGCACAGACATTGGTCACACTGCACAAGCAAAAGCGGTGGCAACGTTCATCTCCTCAGAGGGAAGAAAGGAAACAGCCTGCTGGGTTTAGATTCAGAGGGCAAAGAAACTAGAAAAGATGTATTTGCACTAAAGGCAGCCTACATCTTAACTCTGTACTGAGGACATGATTTTCAGGTTTTCCATAGGATTTTTCACACCTGTCCTATTTTGCCTACACAAACACACACACACATATTTACCGCTTGGAAAAATTTGGATAGTCACAATTCTTTAACAACTTTTTGCGATTCAGGCCAGTGTGGGATGGTACTCCCCTAGCACAGCCCTGGCCAAGGTCAGCAGCTTGCCCCTGTGGTCTCAGTGGGAAGGGGACACCAAGGGCAATGGCCATGCTCGGCACAGTAACCTCCTGGTGCCACCTTATGAATGGACAGCCTGTGGCCACATGATATTTATCTGTGAACACAAATGTTTAGCAAGAGCCTTTGGTTTGTTTTACGTCATATTTCTGTCTCACCACAAGGCACTTATCATCATTTATCTGATTATTTAGTGTCAAATTGTTCTGCTAACTTTATTCAGCTGGGTTCTTCTCAGGGAAGGATGGCTGTTCCCATCCACTGAGTCCTTGACGGAGCAGTTAAGCCCGCATGATCCAGCCTATTTTCTGGGCCTCCAGACAGAGAGAAAGTAGATGAAAAGTCATAGAGCCTTGAGACCAAAGGGACAAGACAATTATTGAGGTTAATGATGTCTTGGATTGAATCGACACAATTTTGGCTGATCTTAGAAAGAATTTATGGTACTCAGAGATGAGACTCTGCACCCACATAGACAACTGGGCATTCCTCCCACAACTGTATTATCTGGCCTGCTGCATAAGCACATAAATCTGCTGCTGGTATTTTGTGCAAGGAATCCCAGGACCAAAACACACAGGACCAAAAGGGCTTGTGGTGGTCATTTTCCTGGCCTGCTCCTCCTTCTCTGAGGTGCTCAGCTTTCGGTGGCACTGGCAAAGCACTTGGCACCATGGTGTGCACACAGGCCTGTGTGTGCAAGCATGCACAGGCACATGGCAGAAGGAGTGTATAGAGGGGTTCTGTCCCAAATGCTTCCTGGAGACTCTTCCCTCCTCTGCCACTGCATTTCACTGCAGCTCAAGAAAATCTTTTGCACTGTTGGCTGAAAGTTATTAGGAATGTTAACATTGACAATTACTGTGAAAAGGAGCCCTTCCTCTACGGCACTGCAAACTAACTTGGAGAATATATAGATAAAAAAGACCCTCCAAAAATCAAGTAAAGGAGATGATTCAAAATAATAAAGTTAAGAACTTCCCCCCTCCCTCCCCAACTGTTTTAAAATGAGGTTTTCTTCATGACGGAGTTCTGCTGGAAAAAATACTCACCTCAGCTATTGATTGCAAACAATTACCCAAAAATGCTCTCTTGTTTGTTTGCTTGCAGACAGAACCTCATTCTTCACCCTAGAGAACAGGTAAAATGGCAAACCACTCACCATGACTATTTGCTCATCCTCATTTAAGGCCTGTAATTGATACACTAAATGACGTGATATGTTTCTATTCCCTTGGTGCTGTGATTAGATGAGTGGATCTCTTTTAAACAGAAGAATAATGAAATAATGACTAGCGAATAATAAATCTTTGTTTGCATGCTAATACTCTGTGGAATATCAGGTGTGGTATAAAAAGTGGCTATCCCCCAAACAATTTGCTCAAACAAAACCCTTGTTCTGAATTCAAATGCTGTTTCTGCCATATCCAGTCATCTGTAGCCAGAGGCTTTGCAGAGAAAGTGTGTTTCAAGGAATGATTTAAATGAAAATGGGCGGCTGCTTGGATCATAAAAGAGGGAAGGAGTTCCAAGAATGAGAAAGTGCAGAAAAAGGGCCAAAATCATAAAATGTAAATTTGTGTTTTTAGGAATTGTTCAGTACTTTTCAGACAAAGGGAACCGCTTATCCTCCACTCACTGAGAAGCTTGTCTCCGGCTCTGGGAGAAGGGGAGGTTGTGAGTTTGGTGGGAAGACGCTGGATATCATAAAGAAGCAGCTCCAACCCCAGCATGTGCTGCCTTGTCATTGCTGAATTCCGGCTGTTCCCAAGGCCCCGTGCTGCTGACAGGCCAAGGATAGGCTCCAGTGCAAGGCCAAGGGCCTTTGCTGCTTGAGGAGAAGGGCACGAATTCTGCACCAGCATGACCTGCAAGGATTTCACTGCCGATATTATCGTGGAGATCAAGGAAGAGCACAGCTCTTGAAAAGAATTGCAGAATAGGTACATGTACACAAGCACCCTGCATACAGGTAGCAGCTGTGATGGAATGCCAATGGCTTGTGGGTGCATGTGTGTGCACACGTGTGCATAAAGCATCAGACTGACAATTGAAGTTGGTTTCTAAGAAACAGTTTGTTTCTAACACAGTTTGGGGACGTGATAAGCCTGACTGCTTGCTGAGGCTGAAGAGTTAAAACCATTGCATGCTGTGCAAAGGATTTTTGTATTGTTATATTAATCTTAAATTAATTTTAATAGTTTTATTAGATTTACTTAGGTATCTGCTTTGTTTGCTTCATTGGATTACCCATTATGAGGGCTAGATTTCCCTCAAACGTGGCTATATGCACGTTGCTATAGCTACCCCAGTTCTGGCTATTTTTTCCATAAAGCCAGAGTTCTGAACAGCCTTCCTGTTCTAGCATCTGAAATGGTTCATCCATAGTTTCTGTATTCATGTATATCTTGCATTTAAGACCACAGAATCTTCTGTTTCATTCTCCTCTGGTGAAACAGTAAGGACCTTTATCTGAGGACAATTAAGCTTCAGTTAGGTAGGGGAGGGAACAAAAGGTCTTTGAAGAACACCTTTGAAATTAAGAATTTACAAAAGGCACAGTGAGGAAAGCTTGGAGAAGGAAACATAAAAGAAATAACTCCTCTGCAAGAAATAACTAGCAGGAAACTAAAGAGGAGAGGCCAAAAACTAAAATGCAGCAGAGATCCTGGAGATGGAGAAAACATGTAAAACTTTCTTGTGTGTGCTCTTCTGCTGATGGAGGACATCACTGGAAATTGCTTCCTACCACGGCCAGGTGAGAAATCTGACCTGAGGCTCAGTTTCTCCATGAAAAGTCTCACAGGAAAGAGTACTTTTGAGAACAAATACCATCTGTGTAGAGTGGTCCAGGGGCACAGTGCAGTCCACATTCACAAACAACCTTCTGACACTTGTGCTCAGGTGAGACTCAAAGGGAGAATGGAGGGACATGCAGGCAGGTGGGTGAAGTCAGATGTGAGAAAGATGTTTTGTTGTGCAGACAGGGCAGATGAAATTTTACTGCCTTGGCAACCACCATATATCCTATCTGACAAAAATTACATCTAAGCAATCCTTCTTACATGGTTCCTAATGTTTCTTCACCTAGAAGCAAACACAATTTATAGCTCAGAGTTTCTTATGCAATGTTCATACCACCAGGCTGACTGAGAAATAGTGAAGAGTTGGTGGCACGAATGCAGAGCATGGGGTCAGGGGGTGCACCAGAGTTTCCCTATTTGTGCTTGACAAGCTGTGTAGACATAGCCTAGAATTATCACCATCCTCTACTCCATCGACATCTCTGGTATTTCCTCCAGGCCCTGCAACTGGCAGCACTGGATTCTTATTTTACCTGGCATCTGTTGTTTCCTTCAGACCAAATGGTAGTCAGTGTGTCTCATGCACTTTAATATCATATTAGCAAAGTCCCAAAATATGTTCGAACACTGAGAATGTGGTTTCCTAAGGTTACACATTGTCAACTATTTTAAAGTGCAATTCAAGGTTTTTGAGTGAGGTAAACAAAACAGGGGAGTGAAGTTTCTACCCAAGTAGGAGTGTTTAGCTTTCCGTCTGCCTGAAAATCCTTGAAGTTGGTTCAAAAAATAGGGAAGAAATGGCTGGTTCTGTGAGGCATCCCTACGTCCTTGCAGTGACTGATTGCCTCACCTCAACCAGCCCCAAGTGTTTGGACTGAAGAACTGGCATTTAACCTCGATTTCACATTTCATTGGATGCCAAGTCCAAAGGCTTTTATTATTCAACAGTTCATTGAAGCAGAAGGGCGCGACTCTTTGCAGAAATTGAGATTTCATACTTGATGAGTATCAAGCTACTCCCTTATCACATATTGAATTACTTTATGATTTCTAACAGCACAGGATAGACTGTGCAGGCTATACAGTAAAACCTTGCCATTCATCAGCAAATACTATAAATGTGACCTTATGTTCCTCGAATGAGCTGTAGATGCAGTTCACATTTCCCTGACCCCAGCTGTCGCCTATCTTGCCTCTCCTGAGACCTCTCTTAGCTCCCTAAGGGCACCCTTTCCAAGAAGTGGTTGGGTCCCTTCACTTCTTTCTTGGTGTAATGAACTAATGTGTCTTTACTTCAATCTGCAGGCTATACCTTCATGCCAGCTGAGCACGATGCCCTTTAGATGCAGTGGGACCTCCTCTGAAATTAAATGCATGCTTTGTGGGTGCATAACTCAAGCAGCCCCTTCTCTGGTGAACTGAGCCCTGGTTTCACTTTGGGCTCAGCTCCTCTGCATGCCAGCTTTTGCAAGTGAGAATTTCCTCTCTTCCCTGCTCCAGGAATCAGGCCCTGAGCAGATTGCTGTCTTTCGACTGCTCTCCTCTAAGCTTTGGCAAACAACCCTGTTGCTGGGCTGAGAAGCACAGACTGAGGAGTCACCTTGAGACTGTAAATGTGTTTGAGGGGATGCTGCTTAATTAGGGCACTGTTTTGATCTTTCCTGCACCTTTTTTTAGCCACCACTCATGATCTAGTGTTAATCATTTAGATAAGGATAGTCTGCAACACAGACTCACTGAGGTTATATGATATGCAGCTAAGTAATACATATTAAAGCTGAAACTTTGTGCTAAGAAGCTAATGATCAAGTTATCTACGTCAAGGACACCTTGACCTGGTAACCTGAACAGAGACAGCTTCTGTTTTACTGTGGGCAGATGCAAAGGGCTGTGCTCGTGTGACGGTGACTAACAACATTAAAGCAGTGTTTTGCCCAGAGATTTCTGTTCTTCCTTCATCTCCTACAGCACAATCTTGGTCATTTCCCACTGCTCTATTAGTCAAATGCCTTCTGGATATCAAGATTCAAAGTATCCAGAACGTGCATAAAAAGTCAATGCCCTGACAAAATATAGCAAAGACTAACCTCTGTAATCTCTTCTATACAGAGGCATCGTGTTTGAAAATCAAAGGTAAGAAGGAAGGGCTACCTTTCCCAGCCACTGATGACCTTTTGTCATGAGAGCTATTGCCTTCCCTTCTTTACCCATGATAATTTCATGTTCACTGCTCTCCCACTTCCATCCTTCACTGGCATCATTTTCTTTGAAACCAGCTGATCTTGCTGTTACCCTCTTTTATTTTTTTTTTTTAATTTTTCCTGTACACACAGTCTTCTAGTACGGAGAAACTTACCTCTCTTATATGTTCAGGAGAGGATCTTTGAATAAGAAAGGATTAAAAAGCTTGACCTTCCATTTCTCCAGCTCCATGGATTTTAATCTGTTTATACTCATGGTGTGTCCAGCACAACACATCTGCTATCTGCTGACTTTGCTCATCTGGGTCTTTGCTTTGTGATCTGTATTTTGAGAACTAGCATTTTGCCACTATCAAGAAACTATGCTTAAGTAGGGAAATATGACTTATTTTGAACTCCAGCAGTATGAGATATTCATCACTAAACCATGCAGGAGTAAATTTGTTTACCTGAAGTTTTAGAAACAAAGAAAGATATTCTTCATATTTTCTTGAAGTAACCCATTCTGCAATCCAACTAATGGTACCAAAATAGCAGAGTAATAACATTAAATTACACTAGGATACCCTAAACTCCCAGCACATTTGTTTAATCAAAAGTAAATGTTGTAACTACAGAAAATTTTTAACAATGTGTTATGACTACAGCACATCTTATAATATGTTATTAAACACAATAAAGAAAGTAATATAAAAACATCTGTTCCAAGGAGCAGTGGTATTTTAATGCAAATATCTTTCTATATTACCAGGCTGCTACGGATAATAAAAACTATACTAAATAGGACTGAATTATCTAATGTTTTATCTCCTTATTTTCAAATTTGGCTTGGGCATCTTTCAGTGTTCAACTACTGACTGCTCAGCACGATATTTAAGTTACCCAAAGACATATTATATAATTTATTTATATAATTGGTTCCAGCAATATGCTGAGTGTTGTTTGAAGCACAGTGACAAAAACAGCTCTCACTGCGAATTATTTACAGTCTAGGGAGAGAGGCATGGTCCAATTCCCTCACAGTTTAAATGCTCAGGACACAAACATCCTTTCTAAATGTTAAGGATCGCGGTATTTTCCAGAAATTTCCCTCAGTAGTAGCAAGCTAACTGTGCACTTTTTGCTCAAAGTGCTCTCTGTTGTGGCTGGCAGTGTTACATGGGGTTACCTTCCACTCTGCCTGGAATCTTCAGGCACCCTCAGCCTGTTGCTGATGGGCTCCAGATCTGGACAAAAGTGATTTTGCTTGTGATTTGCCTTGTCTCCAGTTCTCACACATTGGAGTACTGGAGTTTGCCAGCTCAGGTACAAGACAAGGGACTTTCTCTGCTCCTTACACCAGTGAGGAAAAACCTGGTAAATCATAAAGGGAAGGATCGGTCCCTGCCCCGGAAAAGGAATCTTCTGTTAAGCACAGAATTCTGTGAATCACATTAAATGCAGTAACATGATGGTTGTTAATTAAACCATCATATAAAAAGGGGTTGCTTTAGCAATTTACTTGCATCAGGCGTTTCTAAAATATATGCTGTCCCACCCAGATTTTTCATGAGCTGCGATCTCAGGACATGTCTCTATTCCCAGCTGTGCAGGGGAGATAGCATTTGTCACGCAGTGAATCAGGGGCAGATGAGACAGAGCTGATTCCTGCAACGCAGCTTAAACAGGTTACAGCACCTCACACACGAGAAAGCCTAACCACAAGCAGAGCTCTGCACAAAGCAAAGCTTCAGGATTGCTGCTGCTTTATTTTTACATGAACCAAGTATCAGCCAGCACTCACCAACTCTCTCTCTCTCTCTGAACCACGTTTAATCTATTGAATCATTTCATTTATCACAAACACAGGGATGCTTTAAAGCTTGAGATGTATTGCGTAGCTAAGAAATGCCTGCTCTAAGAGGATGAACTGTCCTGCCGTTATTGTCATTACTACGGTCATTAAATAGAAGTTGTTCAGAGTTTTAATTGTTCTCTTAGTCGTTGCATCGTATCTTGTTTGTGTTAGGGCAAAATGTTTTACAGGCTGGTCACAGTTCCAAAAAGTGACAGAAATTAATCACCTGCTGTCTCATTGTGGTCTGGGGATGCTGACTCAAAGGAAAACAAACCCCAAATCACCTCTCCATCAACAGACAAGGCTGCTGAGCTGTACAGCTCTGATACCCCATATGCTGGTAGGAGAGGTGGGCCTGGCACCCCGGCATTTCTAAGAAAAGACACACACAAATTAGACAGACACAAAAGATAAACACACAATCCCAGCACATGCCCATTGTCCTCTGCCCACCAGGGAGTGGGGGTGCAATAGAAAGAGGAACCAGAAAGAAGCCTGGTTTTCTTGAGGGCACTGCCCAAGAGCTGAAGATAAGACCATATTGTTTTTAGATGGGAGCTTTCCAGGGGGAGTCGGCATGGGTTTTATCTGGCCAACTGCCTCAAAATGAGTCGCTCTAAATCAGTCGCCTGGAATCCAGGCAATGTAAACCTTTCCTGTCCCCAGCACATGCCAGCATTCACAGCTGCTGAGATGTGGGCATACTCCTGCAACCCAAAAATAAATCATGACCATAGCTGATATACCCAGCCCTACGCCTGAGGCTGCAACTGTCCTCGAGGCCAGCTGTGGAAAATGGAAAGCACTTGAATGATTAGGAAGTGCTGGCTATAGAAGGGAAGAGAACAAGACAAAACGCTTTTCATAACTTGTGAGGGGACAGAGAGACAATAGATACAAAGCTAAGACAGGGCAAGGTCTGAGGTGGACAGAATGAAATGGTTTTGGAGGGCAGAAAGCACTGATGCATTGATTTATCTCAAAGCCATTGCTCATGTCTTCTCTGGGTGGCTTTGGTGGGACTGTGCTGAAGTACACCACTCAGAAGCTCTGACCCATGGGGTCAGGTGGACAGAGAACTTTCTTGTGATAATTTCTTAGTCCTTATGAGAACCAAGAGAAGAATGGGAGAGTGTCACCCTGCTGAAGCCAGGCAAAGTGCCAGATAAGACCCCCACTGGAGGGTCCCATCACCTCTAATATGGCGGACTTTGATTGCCGAGTCACTGGATCTTAGGAAAAATTAAGACCTGATGAATAGCGATTTCAGATTGACACCACTCAAACTATGAACTGATTTGTAACTTGAGGAATACTTCAACTGCAGGAAAAAGAACTCATGCCCAAAGCTCAGTATTCAGCCTTTTCTGTCCTTTGATCCCAAGAGATGAGATGATTGCTAGACTCCCATTTTATGCTGGTAAGGGCTGAGGCTGCTGAGCACCTTGCAAAGGCAGATCCTGGAGCTATTTATGAGGAGCATTTGCATGTAGTGATGATTTTAACCATTAGCTGAAAGAACAGTGCAGTCTGCTAAAGTCCCAAATGCATCAGCTAAAAGTGGTAGTAAAAGGAGATTATTTGCTGCTATTGACTGTGTTTAAATACTTGGTTCTCCAACAGAAAAGACATCTGAAAAAAATAAAGCTTGTAAAAATATATTATATCCTGCAAGAATAGCCTAGACACCTTTTGTGAAAGACAAATGGTTTAATTAGAAACTGATGCTACTCAGAGTACATTCTTCTATCATTGCTACTGTGATTTTTGGAGCTGCAGTTTGTGGCTATTATTTTTAATTTTCAGTTTGGGTCGAAGACAGTTCTGTTTTGAGAGGAAACAGGAAAGAAATGAGGCCAGGATATTTAAGAGAAGACATCACACAGCATCTTCCCTCTTCCTATCAGTCATGAAATAATTAAGTAATAGCTTCACAATAGTCACCATTCACCTTTTAGAGCTGGGAGGGTTACACAGACCAGACCGCAGGAAACTCCATCTCCCTATAAAGTAAAGAAAATGACAGGACAGACTTCAAAATGCTGACACAGGCAGTAACTTGCTGCTCATAAAAAAAAGGACATGGTCACAATGTTGGATAGGGAACATCGAAGGAGTAATTAGTCAGATTACGAATTTCCTGAAATCTAAAGGCAGTGTCTGTTGATGTGCCCCCTTTCACATGTGTCCTTTTGTCTGACTTCTCCCAGGCCCATTATCTAACTACACAGAGTTTGTGGTTGTTTTTTTACCCCATACCTAGGCTGAATAATGGGCAATCAGTAAAAACTTTCTGAGAAGATAGCCCAAAACTGCATTTTCAAATCGCAGAAAAACAATTAAGCATAACTGAAGATCCTGAGAGATGAATTTAATTTCACTGCAAATATTTGATCCCATAATTTGAAACGTGACTTTTAACTGCAGAAGTGAAGTTTAAAATATTTTTAAGTGGGAAGCCACACATCCTAGTATTCCATGTACCAAAGGCCTGTGTCGCTTAAGATGTAATGTGCAGAGTTACTTATATATTTGGGAATCAAATTTAGATCAGGAAAAATGGAACCATTCAAAATAACAGCAGTCGGTGCTGAGACCTGGCTGCCTTCTCCACTGAGGCAACCACCCTCAAGGATTCATCAAAATAATAAGAAAATTACCCTGGGAAGGAAATTTCTGGCAGAGCCATTGCCATTTTACTATCCCCTGATAAAGGACTGTTTGGTGCTCAGCCACGTTGCCCGTACTAGTGTGACTAAGTCAGTCTCCACATCCCTAGTTTGTCTTTTTCTTCAGGCCCCATTTTGGATAGAACCAAGTGAACTTGCTGAAGTCTGGCGAGTCATTTGGGTTTTTGTTGGAATGTTAAGAGTCTTGGACTTATCATGACCGTCATCGTAACAGGAAGATAGGAACCAACTTGGTGAAAGAAAGGCTGAGCACTGAAAAAGGCTGGCCTCTTGTACCCCTGGGTTTGCTTGGAGGATGCATAGCTTCTCCAGGCTCCTGTTGACCTCACAAACAGGGCTTGTAATGAGGTTCCTCCATGAGGTACTCATCCACCAACACATCTTAGTGCCTGAGGGAAACAAGTCAGGCTGAACAGCTCTGTCTGACATGGAGGCAGAAACAAGAGGGTCCCATGGTGGGCGCATGACGTTCCGTCTGGGCTGAAATGGACACAGCAGGAGGGCGTGCTGTGAGTCTTATGTTCACATGTGACATGGGATTATATCACCATAAACTATGATGGCTTTGTTTTTATAGCTCTGACAGATATAGATGTGAGTGCCCAGGACAACAAGGGTAATTGAGTTTCTCTGCATTTGTATGTAGTAGATGTTCAGCTCCAAAATGTCCAAAGATCGTTCATTTTCTCTTAGACCATCTGCAAAATCCTAGAACAAATGCAAAAGCCTTTGGGTTAAAACCTAAAATGAAAACTCATATTCTGCAGGAAGCAGAACAAAGAAGACTCTGATCATGGGGTTGAATTTCTGGCACAGATGCTCCTTTTGGCTTCATTTCAGGAGGCTTTGAGTGCACCATGCAATTAGGCAAACTCTTACCCAACATATCCCAGCACTAGAGCTCTACTGACTTGTGTCAGATGCAGATGATGCTGTGACCCTTCAGTGAAGCAGCCTCCTTTACACTGAACAAAACTGCACACAACCTTTTTTTCTCTCTGCTGTGGTTTAAGGAAAGATAAATTTTGAAGTGGGAAAAAGTAAATAACACTATTTCATTCTCTCTCTAGATCTGGTAGCCACCCTTTGCTTATTTGCTAAGCTGCTGAAGTCCCATAGGATAGTTTCTGAGACATGGAAGATGGTAGCTGATCACAGCAAATTGGATTGGCAGGCAGCTTGGGAGATGTTGTCCTTTCCTAAACTGGGACAACACTGGAGAATAGGAGAATACAGTAGACATTCTATTTCCCTTTGCAATAATCTCCTTCCCACATAGGGGCAAAACTATTCAGTCCTTCAGCATTCATAGTTTATCCAGTCAGGAAACATATTATTGCCTCATAAAATGGGGCACCTGTCTCATTTTCCATTAAATATTAACAGCAGCACCATAGAAATGAACTGTAATAGTGTTATTATAGTAATGCTCTGGGTAAATCTTATTAAAGTGTACTGTGGATGTCAACAAACAGAAAGAAAGTAGGAAAAATACATGAAAAATTGCAGATTAATGTGATTTAGACACCACAGCATCCTTTTGGCACAGGTAACAGTACCGAGTGCTTCTTCATCCTTCAGTGCTGCACTACAGAACTGGTAAAGCTTATCACTTCTGAAGTATCTTTGTTATCAGTAGATAGCAAAGCCTTTGCTTAGGACTGCAAATGGCCTTTTCAGGGTGCTTCTGTAGCAGAGGAGAGCCAGGTACAACCACCTGGAGCCAGCTGCATGAGCTGCAAGACAAGCACTGCAGAAATAGGGCCAGCACCCTGACACCGCTCCCTGGCACCCTCTCTTATCCACTTAGCGGTGCTTGCTATATAAGGGTCAGTCTGCCATGTCTACCAGCGACTTACATCCCACACAATCTCCTTAGCTCTGCTGCCTGGCTCCTGACCTTTGTGGGCAGAGTGCACCGAACCAGGGCTCTGAGAACCTTGCTTAAAAAAAGTCACGTACTTCGCTCTTCCCCGCTTCAGCCCAGGCAGGAAGCGGCAGTACAGAAATACCACACCGAAGGCTGTTCCTGCTGCTTTCCCAGCCTGACCTTCCCGTTCCTGTTCCCTGTGGACAAGTGTCCTGAAGCCTCCGGGTTGTGCTGGGAGTCTCCAGGCTTTCTCAGGGGCATTCCTGTTGGTCCCGGGTTTAGCTGAGCTGGGAAATCCGCAAGAATAGCTTTTGTCCTGCTGTATTCATGTTTCCCACCCTTGCTGAAACAAAAGCGGCACAGGGAACATTTTCAGTGTTGCAGATGAATAAGATTTTCCTGGAACGAGTAAAAAGGTCAAATTTGATTCCCATCACAACTCCTGTGCATTTCTAGCTCTTGGGCCCTTTCTGAGACTCAGCCACTTTAGGCTCAAAAGCCAACCACTGCCTTTTCACCCAGCTTTAGTCCTTTGTGCAGCAATTTATTTAAAACAAGCAAAGAGACGGTTTATCTTACTTTTGTGGACCCAAATCAATAACTAATGCTGTAGACATGAAAGACAGAAAACCAATGAAGACTCATTTTTGATGTTTCTTCATGTTTTTCAAAATTCCCAAAAGCAAAGGTTTTCAGATTAAATCATCCTTAATGTGCTTTGTTCTCACCAGTGGTATCCAAATGGTGTGGCCTGGAACATAGCAAAGATTGAGCTGGGAAACTGAGAACTCGATTAAAATTTGTAAGGCCATAAGCCAGAAAAAAAATTACAAATTAGCCCAATAATTATCAATAGAATCTTAGCTATACAGTACCTCCATACATTCTCTGTGTGTTATTTCCAAAAAAAAAAGAAAGAAAGAAAGAAAGAAAAGAAAGAAAGAAAGAAAGAAAGAAAGAAAGAAATCACTATTTTTAGAAATAATTCAGAAATGTCTATTTTATATAAGTTCTATTTGTCACATGAATTAATTAGTCTGTGATAAATTCAGGCTTTCATCATACCATACATCTACCACACAGGCCTTGAGGGGGCAAAGAAAAATTGTGGTGGGTAAGTTCTGAATAGACAAAAGCTGCAGTACGTTTTCCATACATTACAACAATCCTTAAAGGGAAGGAATATGAGAAAGAATATGTGCCTGTCTAGTCTCTGATTTTTGCCTTGATAGAATTTATACCTGGGTATAGTCCCAGACTAAGCAGTTTGTGGGAATAGAAGGGAAAGAAGGACTTCCACTGTTGGAAAAACAAGTTTTGTAGAGATATGGAGGGGGAAGTTAACAAGTGTTTGAAGCTGATCAGGGACTTGTTTGACTCAGTTCCAGGACAGACTAACAGGGATTTTTACAATTATAGGGACCTGATAAACACTGTTTTGGACTATCCCAGGAGCCAGGTGGATGATGACAAGAAGATTTACAAATGTATGTGTGAATAAATAACCTTACAGCTGCTTGTAGGGCCGTAGCTTTTGTTATTTGAGCTGTTTGTAGCGTCACAGTATTTGTTCCTTTAAAATATTTATCTGATCTGAAATTGCAAGAGGTGGTTGATTTGCTGGCTTTTGTTTCCTTTTTTTTTTTTCTAACTGCTCTTCAACGTTATCCTGTTAAACATTTTCAGCCATGTAGTCCAGGTGCTACAATTATGCAGCATAGCACAGCATGATAAAAAACCAGAGCAAACAACTTGCAAAATAACTACAGGCAGACATAACACTTACCCAAACTAGCCAGCAAATTTTTTCAACAAATGATATTTACAGGCAAAAGTAGGATAGATTTCATGACTGGTGAGCAGTCCAGAGAAAAGACAGAATGTCACAGAAACGTATGCAATGCTGGTTTCAATGGTCTTCAATGATACTTTTCTTCCATTATATGTTATTTATACATTATTTATTGAAGTTGGCGTTCAAGTAGAACAAGAACCCATCAAGTACATTCTTTACCTTTGTAGAATTTATATTCTGTCACTAAAAAATAATATTAATGGATGCAACAGTGTTTTAGATGACAAAGCTCAATTCTGGATTAATGAGGAGCACGTATCAATGTTATTTTATACTGGAATAGACAAATTTAAAAGGATTTTCTTTCCACACTAGACAGTGTTACACACAGTTTCCACACAGTGTTACATTTAATGCCACAAAGACCTCACACACTTGTCAAAAATGAACTTTAATTTCTGAAAAAGCCGTTGCTTAGAAAATTATTTATACATAGTTAGAAAGACAAAAAAGGGAGGCTATGGAGCTGAGTTCTGTGTAACGGCTCTGAGACTGAAAAATGTAAACAAATAAAAAAATAGAAGCAATAATACAGTTCAGTTGTGTCTAATGGCAGATAATGTTGGTGATAAGTACTGTAATATGTTCTGCCTTCTTATCTGGAAAGACCACAAATAATGACTAACTACTGATAAAAATAACAATTCCCTTTGCAGACTCTCTTTTTCCCCTCCAAATCTATATGGACTCTGTGAACAAGAGCCCTGTGATGATGATGACTTCTGAGTAACTTATGTGTTGTCTTGGAATAAATTTTTAATTTATGACTGTGTTGATTACCCTGGCTGAAGGGGGAAAACTTGAAGCTCCCAAACCCCCACCTCCTCTGCTTTTTCATCCTCCGATGTTTTATTTTCCCAGCAGTCCAGCTGTACTCTCCTCATACTGTGTGTATTGTTGGGATTATCTTCAACCATGTGAACTATAAACATGGCTCACTGCAGCCCAGCTAACAGAGTGGCAAAGGGCCAAGAAGGAAAATCATCCTCTTCATCTGAGAGGCATCTGGAAAACGGACCCAGAAAGGGTCTTTCCCTCGGTCTGCTGGAAGTTCTCTGACACCACAATGACAAAGAAAAGCCCACAAAATAACAGAGGTGTTATTGTTTCTAGGTGTTGAAATACTCCTAGGTGATCATCATGACCACAAGGATTTTGGTTCTAGTTGGATTTCTTTTTTTTTTTTTTTTTTTTTTTTTTTTTTTTTTTTTTAAGTTATGAGAGAAAGAAAGACTTGTCCCCATCTCCCACCAGAGGCAGGGATGTTGTCCAACAACACATTTTCGGAGATGAGGTACTCATTTTCCAATCACTATGAATTCAGGGAACACAATTCCTCTGTGTCTCAGGTTCATCACTTGTAAACATGGAAAGTAAATCTGCACACTGATTTGTAATGTTTCCTTGTAGCTATAATGACCAGTGTTGAGCTTACTGCTACAGAGAAACATTTTATTTTACCGAAGTCTACCTGGAATAAGGATAGCAACAACTAAGGTTTGAAATCACTTAACACCCCTGGTGGAAAACTAATTATTTTTAAAATTATTGTGTAGTAGAGGACAAAGTGGAAATTAAGAACATAGAGAGCTCTCTGTATCTGTGTCTGTGGTGATACTGATATAACAAGGCGTACCAGGGCTAGTCCCTAATTAAAAGAGAATAGTTGTCTGATTAATGGGCAGCGCCAGATGGCATCAAAGGAGTTGCCTTTTTTAGTTTTACTTAGCCATTCTTCAAAAATGCTTATTTCAGGCTGTGATGAAATTTTTTTCCGTAGGGTATCACCTATAAATTTATGTTCCCTCCACAAATTTCTCAAGTGCCTCAGAAGCAGCGTTCAGAACAAGACAGCTTATCGACCTTGTGGGGAGTTGTCTTAATGCTCAAGCCATATTTTCGCTTCCTTACATCACATGCACTTTCTATTTTGGTGAAGGAGAAAGGAGGACTTCATCTTCAGCCCTGGCTACTGATGTGCTGTGCAGCCACACTGATGCTGGAGCCAGCCGTGTCGGAGCATGTGTGGAAGCCCTGTCTCCAGCAACCCTCAGAACGTATCTAAACTTTAGATTAAAGGTCAAACTGTGCTTCTGCCTTTCTCTTGACTCAGAAAGCCAGTGTTCTCAGGCAGGCAAGCTATTTTGTTGTATTTCATCAGCTAGTGGAAACCAGCTGTACTGCTTAGCATAATTAACGAGGAGGTCAGACAGTGATGCTTTGTATACAGTAGTGTTATATGCAGCACTAAGGCAAGTAATTACCCATAAAAACAGTATCTTGTAAAAAGAGTGGGGGAAATCCCCCTCCCCTCAAAAGGCAAAACAGGAGCACAGTACTTCCTCCTAGTCATCACTAAAAACATTTCCCCTTCAGGTTCTTCGAGGCCAGAAAATCATTTACCAAAATATTCAGGAAGTAATCCACAGCAATACTCATTGCTGTTTATTGAAAATTTGCAACTGACTGTTGCAAATATACATGAAAAATGTCCATGTAAAAGGAAGGCAGTTGCACACCGTGCTGTATTTACTACCTCACCTGGTGTATCCAAAGGTAGTTTTAAAGATATTACAAGATTAAATTCCCAATAGTTTCCTGCAAGTTCCATTGCAGACAACTTTTGTTCAGGTTTTTGACGACAAAATAATATATTTCTACCGGCAGGTGTGAAAAAAGCCCCCAGTATATGCTCATTCATGATAAAATATTTCCTTCCCAACCAAGGCTCAAGCAGGAGGCACATTTTCAGAAATACTGAACAGGCTGACTCATTCTTCAGGAAACAGAGAGTACTGGAGAAAATGGCAGGGTGAATGGCATCCCTCTTAAGCTAAGATTTTACTGTTTAGAATAGAATAGAACAGACTATTTGGAAGGGATCTGCAGCACCCATCCAGTCCAATTGCCTGACCAATTCAGGGCTGACCAAGTTAAACTTTGTTAAGGGCACTGTCCTAATGATTCTAAAACACTGACAGGCTTTGGGCATCAACCACCTCTCTAGGAAGCCTGTTCCAGTGTTTGACCACTCTCAGTAAATGAATGTTTCCTGATGTCCACACTGAACATTCCCTGGTGCACCTTTGTACCGTTGTCTAATTCGGGTTTGATCTTTTTTGATAGAAATGTGGACCGGCTTTTGAAGAACCCAAAGGTGGTCAAAGTGAGGATTCAGGAGCAGCCATCTGACTCATTCCACTGAAGAGATGATATTCAGGTCCAATGAAAGGCGTCTGGCTCTGCCCAGAGCATCTTCTCTTTTTACAACTTTTTACAACAGATGATAACACAGTGTTTCTCACATGTTCCTTTGCTTAAGAAAGCTCTTTCAGACTTTGCTGTAAACATGACACCTGGAGAGTGTGCTGCCAGACTTTCTCATGCTGACTAGTTACCTGCTTGTGTACAAAGGTATCCAACAGGACTGGAGGATGCCAGGATCACATAGGTTACAGCATGTATTCAAACCCTCAGTAAGGGGCCTTATTCTGTGCCAACCCTGTGGACCAATGCCAGGCAGCACGTTACTCCATTTACAAGTATCATGAATTTTGGTGAGGATGTACAGTACAATATGGATCAGTGCAGCTGATCCGAAAAGATCTGGTCCTGTATAAAAATTTAAGGGCCCTATGTGAGAAGGTACATTAACATATTAATTCCTCTGGAATCTTCTATTTTATACATTTTGTTTGAGCTTATCAGATGGCACTACTTGAACATGCACCATGCTGTCTAAAGTAAGGAATCTAGTCCTGTCTAGTCCGTTGGGGGGGGTCACCCAGGCTCATCGACTATAGAGGCAATTTAGGCAATAATTTTGAATTAGACACCTAATGTTTGGGTGGCCAAAGCTGGTATATACATATGTATGTATGCATATATATAAATATATATCTATATATATAGTGGTTTGATTTATATATAGATATATCTCATATTATATATGTATTAACAAACTTGTATTATAGAAATCTTACATACATATGTTTCAGCATTTACTGAAATCCATACAACAAGCCATTTTCCCTGTAGCCTATCACTGCAAATACAGCATACCTGGCAAAACTTGTAACACACACTTAATGGCGTTCCACTTTTTTTTTTTCCCTGACTCTTCTTTTGATCTGCAGAAAGCTACCGGGTAACTAGAATTAAAAGGATAAATAAAATAAAGGGTAACTGGTGCTAACTGGCTTCGCAAAGGGCTGCAGAGATGTTAAGCATGTTTCCCAGGTGGGGCAGTGACTGTCTCCCACTCCCCAGTGTGGGGAAGGTGGCACTTTGACATCTGTTACACAGACTTCTGCTTACCATGGCTGGGACATCAGCTCGAATGGGAAGAGCATCTGGGAGTAAACACTCTTGTTGTGATGTGCTCTGAGAATATTTTACCTCTGAAACACTTTCACACCATGGTGGCTTTGGCATGTCAGTGACTGCCTTGGGGGCTGTAGAATCAAGCTGGAGCTTGGGTTGTGGGGTAATTTTGCTGTTGGAGCCTGGAATATTAGGCAAAATCCTCAGGCATGTTTTTCAGTGCACTGAAGAGACATGTTAATATTTCAACCTAAGACACAAAGTTAATAATATCCTAGTGGCTGGCTCTTGGACTCTCTCCTCCCAGAGACAAATGCTACCCACACATTCCTTTGCCCGACACACAGACAGTCATAACTTGGCGATTAGCGTGGTTCCAAGGTCTGCTGAGATAAATCACAGAAAAGCACTGCATTGCTTTATATAGACTAATAACTTGAAACAAGTTAGGAATGCAAAGAAAGCTGTAGGAAAGGATGTTTCTAATGAAAAGCTCTCTGTCAAAGATAACAGCAAGGAGCACGAGTGATGGATAGCACCAGCAAAATATGCAACATAGGAGAACCAGGGAGGAATCTGAAGCCCAAACAGTCAAAGATATAAAGGCAGTTTATAAATTCTCAGCTGATTCTGCCATCTCTGAGACGTGACTAATATGGAGACAATGACAGTATGTGGATGTCTCAGGGAGAAATAAAATGGTGCTGGGAAGGGAAGCAGTGTTTGTAATTTCTAAACTGAAAAACAGTAGTGTCTGTTTCCTTTTTTTTTAAATTAAGCACCATTATCCTAGGGACATTGCAGATTTTAAGAAGTAAATGCTCTCCTGGGCATGGTAAAAATTGGTGTTATATGTGAGCAGCATCCCTACAAAAAAAGAACAATTAACACATAGGAGAAAAGGAAAAATCAGGGCTTTCATTTGTCTCTTGCAGGATATCTGAATTCATGAAAAGGATAGTTAACCATCCTTAAGTGTAGAATAAAACAGGGTTGTATCTTGGCTTGTCTGCAATAGTGCAACAGTAACAAAAAGAGGGAAATAAAAGGTCTCATTCTATACAGAGGCTACATATTTTGCATGCATCCATACTGACTCGAAGTGTTTTCTACTAGATTTTCCATTCTCAGAAACAAGGACATATAAAATATTGCCTTTAGATTTATTCTGGTTGCCACTTCTTTGATTGTAAAGCTGAAATAATGTACCCTCCAAACCCACTAATATTTCTATTGTGACCAGACTTGTCCAGAGTTTTACAATCCTAATTAGTTTCACAGTTGTCTTGTTGTTTTCCTGTACTCCCCCTCTGTCTGCTCATCACCATCTGCTGTTGTCCACAGTAAGATCTTAAAGGAAGTACCATCTCTTTGTTCTGCCTCTATACAGCACTTCATAGAAATAGCTCATTATGGGAATCCAAGGCTGAAATTCCTAAACACCATGGCAATAAATGTAGTGTACAGAAAGAATAATGAGTCTCAGAAACAGTAGAGAAATGCCCAGCTCCTGGCTTTTGGGTAGTATCTCCTGCTTTTTGACTCTGTCTTTTGTTCCTGTGCCATTTCTGCTCAGCCCATTACAAGAATTGCTAGAAGGAGTTAGATGAGCACACAGAGCTTGGTCACAATGCAGCCATCATTTGGGGAAAAAAGGCAATGATGGATGTGGGAACAGGAAAAGTGAACATCGGAACAAATCCTCTTTCAAACTCACACATGTGCAAAGAGAAACATCACCTCTGTCTGTACCTGTACTTCAGACTGTCTGCTTGAGGCTTTTGTTCCGTGTTTATCAAGTTAGGAACATTTAAATGAAGACACATTAGGTGCTAGTCTCTCCCACCAGGGAATGTATGTGGATGTGGTCAGTGACAGTGTACTAAAATGCAGTATTAGCTCTAAGGATCAGCTCTCCTCGTTCTTCAGCAGCCTTTCTCTCTCCAAGAGCAGTCAGTAGCTGGGCATAATACTCAATGGATGCTTCCTTCCTACTGCACTTCTGTCCCCTATTTCTCACAAGATCTTTATGTTTGTTATTTGTACGTTCTAAGAACATAAGATCTGGTTCATTCAGCAACTGAAAGAACTGATGACATAGGAACAACAAAACATAAATACAATCTCATCTGGTAAGTTATGGGTGGCCAGAACTGGGACCTCTGCAATTGAACTCTATTACAAATTCTTGGGGTTTAGGGGTCAGGGGGTTGCTTAGATTTGTGATGAAGGATATGGAAAATCTGAATGAAATGGATATTTTTCACTATTACTTAATAGAAAAGGGTAACATTGCTGAGGCAGGTTAGTTCAAAGGCCTTGCTTGGATGGAATGTGAAATGTGATCAAATTGACTCCAAAATCTGAGGTTTGTGGCTATTAGAAATACAGCAGTTTGGGAGGCAATCTATTGAACCTCAGTGAATGGGTTTTGGCACTTGAACAAGTCAACATAAAATGATGAAACTAAATATTCAGGAGGACTGGTCTTCCAGAATTCCT
Organism: Lycocorax pyrrhopterus obiensis; assembly: GCA_014706295.1. Classification (NCBI taxonomy): domain Eukaryota; kingdom Metazoa; phylum Chordata; class Aves; order Passeriformes; family Paradisaeidae; genus Lycocorax; species Lycocorax pyrrhopterus. The sequence continues at coordinate 78,592,070 of JACSVZ010000002.1, forward strand.
GAAGAGACATTAATTTTCATAGCTGTTCATTTTACATTGTGGTCTGTAGTATTCAGTCGCTCATAAAAATCTTCTTAGTAAAATGGCATTTTCAAATAAGGCTGAACTTGTTATTTGTGAAGGTTTATTAATACTTAATCAATTGTTACAAAGTTCATCAAGTCAGTATGTTGCTTATTCCCACTGTTCATGCCCAGTTTCAGCATTCTTTCACAAAGTATGTATACCACACAGCATACTCATTTATTGGCCAATCATGTCGAGCCTATAACATTTTTTTAACCCTATAAAATTTATAAATGCATCATTACTATAAAATATAACCTTGCTGGGTATTTATTTTTAATGTTTAGCATATCCACTTTTTAAATGAATGTCCAAATCTGTGCTATTGTTTTAAAATTATATGACCACTTACGTAAGCTACATCCCTGCTCTAAAGAACTGGATATCTCTTCAACACATACAGCCTGTCTCTGCGTAGGAAATTGCTGGGTGATGAGCAAATGCTAAGGTCATACTAGTTAGTTATTTAAGGTGACTTTAAAAGACCGAAACGACTACTCAAAAGATGACAGTGTTCCCAGGGAAGCCCCTAGCAGGGGTAACACAGCAACCCATTGTGCAGGGCAGCAATTAGGAGTGCCAGTGCTGACTGGAATCCTGGGATTCATTGTTCTTACTGATTTTCAGGTCATTCCACCCAATGGGCAGATGCTGGGGAAGTCATAATAGAGATTACCAGTCTAGGGATGCCACTTCAACAGAGGACCATGGGGTAGTGTGGGATTTTCACTTGTCTGGACTCTGCTAGAGGAAATAACTGCTTTTGAGAGGAAAACCTAACTACAATGAACACAAAAATTTGGTGTTGTGTTTGGGGACATAATTGCCAGTGTGCCTCTGGCACCTTTGGGGAGCCATCCGGGCTCACATTCCTTTCCCTCCTAACACCCTGTGATCACGGGGTAAAGACTATCATTACCTGTTCCCTGCAGAAGTGCTCCCAGGAGGTGCCGGCAGTTGCGCCTAAAGCCTGCGGACACTTGAAAAACTTCAGAGCAGCAGTAAATGGCCCAGAAAATGCTTGCAAGCAGTTTGGCAAGCCAGCTTCAGGCACATTCCCGGGAGCTGACCGCTTTCGGTACCTCCCTGTCTGTGCTGGCCATTCTCAAAGGTCAGCATGGGGCTCTCGGCAGGGTGTGAGAAAGGAGGAATTGGAAATGAAAGGCCTCCAAGTCCTGCCACAGAGAGACCGGTTGGTAAAACTGATCTTTCTCATGAAGTAGGGCCCCAGTGCAAGAGAGGCCAGCGTACTCTATTGACATGCTCCTCAGGGAGCTGGTTTTGTTGAGCAATATCAGCACCTTCAGACCATCTTCCTCCACCTGAGATGTTTCTCTCTTCCCATTCCTTCTGTCTTGGACCAGACCAAATTAGGGGCACCTGTGTGTTCTCCTTTCCTTCTTTTGTCTCATTTTTTCGGCCCATTCGAGCTGCCGTAGGGTTGTCCCGGCGGCAGCACAATGACCATTGCCAATGGGGTGGGGGCAAGGCGCATTTATGCAGGGGAACACACTGGGGGCTGCCTTAGTCTTAGCCTTCACCCTGCACCAGGCTCCTCACTGGGTAAGGCAGCCTGGATAGCAGGGTCTGCCCCCACTGCTGAGGGATTACTCATGTAGATCATGGGAATAAAGCAGGCAGATGGCATGGAGGCAGTGCTCAGGAGCGTAGTGACCTGAATGAAACCCAGGAGCAGTGGCACACAGCTACCCTGACTGGGTCTCCAGGGGTGGAGAAGGCACATGAGAGTCCTTAAGTGGATGAACAAGCTGAGCGGCACTGAGAAGGGAGATTCCTGTGGCTGCCTGAGGCAATACAAAGACTGCAGCTGAAAGATGGAGGATTTACAATAGAAAAAGGGCATGAAAAGTTAGAAAAGGTCAAAAAAGGGGAACAAGAAAGGCTGGGAAGGCTTTGCCTTATAGTAAATGACATAAGGATGCTGATCTAACTACTTAACAGTGAATGTAAGCAATTGTTGGCACAATTTACTGCAGAACATGGTCAAATCTAAATCACCTGAAGCCTTTAAATCAAACTAGCTATGAAAAAATACAAGACAGATGAAAAAAGACTTGAAATCATGAAACAACAAAATGATGTCCCATGCCCTGAGTGTTGGGTAATCCAAAGATGTGCATACTGGCATCTCAGAGGCTAAACATCTTCATTATGAGCAACACATCATTCTTAGCTAAACTAATACCTGCGAGCTGAGCAAATTCCTTATGCTTGTAAGAAAACATCTCTAATTTCAAGCCAAAACTTATTTTTCGTGCCTATGTTTTGCAAAATTTTTCACTTGCTGTACAATGGGTCATGAGGAGGCAGGAAAATTTGTGATCATGATCTTATATGGGTGTATAACTCTGCAGTGGTAAAGTATTTACTTGTAGCAGATGGAATGAATATGGGAGAACATCTAATGTGGTAATTGACGCTAAAACCTAAGGCATTAATTAAATGTGTGTTCTACTTAAGGAGTTGAATAAATGATGAGTGACAATTAAAAATGATGTCTTTATAATTATTCCAATTCCTATTTATGAAAGTGGAGTGTGACTGCATATTAAAATATGATTGAAGGTTTGATGACTCCCTATTCTTTCACAGTTAAAACGTTTGCAATTATTTCTCCCTCAGATTAGAGCAGTGCATAGTGATGTAAAGTAAAACAGTGTAGGCTTGATTCTCCAGTCACTTAACACAGGTTTTATACTGGCATATGGTGACTCCCTTAAGCAGAGCACTCCTCAGTTAGGGTGATTTGAATGGACAATTAAGCTCAGCATGCTAAATACTACAAATTCAATACGAACATCTGGGGATGCATTTAAGGATCAATGATTCATTTTTTAAAATAATATTTGGTTAGGTTTGGAAAGTCTGCTGCTGCTGTAAGAGTGGAGATTTCTCCTTCCTGATGAAGCAGGGGGAAAAATTCCTTTCCTTCACAGGGCACAAGATTAGCCTATTCATAGAAGTCAGGGTCCTTTCCCTCAATCTGCATGTGTCTAACGTATCTCTTTGAAAATACTTAATTAGTATAGCAGATTTAAATTTGCCAAGGGGCTGTATACCACTGCCTTTGGATTAAGTTAGTTAGAAGTCATAATTGGTTGCAGTACCAAGAGATGTTCTGAACCCAATTCTCCTACACTTCCACAATGACTCTCTAAGATTTCAGACAGTGGAAAACTCCCTTCTCTCACCAAATTTTCAAAACTCCTCACAATTGCAGCCAGAGTGGTTTGGGGTTTTTTTCTTGCCTGTTATGTAGCCATTAATAGCCCTCACTTTCAGTTATTCTTCAGAAGTTGTACTGCAAATATTTTTATTCAGGAACAGAAGTTTGATTTCATATTACACCCAAGAATTACAACGTGGAGAAGATGAGTAGTTCCTTTATCTCAATTTTATTTTTCTTTATCTCTACTGTGCATATTCTTTAGCCCTTCTTTCACCCCCTGTAGTTGTTGTGGATATGCTGTGGAACCAGCGGTTCATATCTTTGAGGAGGCAATAAGCTCAAGGCTACCTGGCAATGCTGTTGATTATTTTCACTGCAGCTCTGAAAAGAAAGAAAACAAAAAGTGTGTGTATGTGTATACATATCTACAGGTTTATTTACACACTAAAGATAAACATTCACTGAAGCTTTAAATCCAATGCCAAGCTTCAGAAGCTGGTTTTTGCACTGCAGTCTTTCCTAGCACCCAAGGCAAAGGACTCTACCCTTGTCTGCAGAGCAGCAGCATCCTTACAGCCTCTTCACTTGCTTCTCTCTGGAGTGGACGGGAGGGTGGCCAAGAGCCTGCTTCATCTGTCTGCTTTTCATCCTCTGGTAATATTACCAAGCCTCTCTTTTCAGCCTCCATGGCTCACTTCTCTTCTCCTATTTATATTTCCTCAGCATTTTGCAATAAAAATGTTACCATCTCCCACCTTGGAGCCTCTTTGCTGCTGCCCCACTCTGATAGGCACCCCTGTCTGCTCCTGAGTGCTGCTGCAAAACACCCTCCCTGCCTGCCCCAAGTCTTACACCCTGAACAGTTCTCCTTACTCTTTCCAGCTGCTATACAAGCATTTCTACATTTTCATTTTGTGTTTCTGTCTGGAAAACATCTTCTCTTTTCCAGTCCATTAGCAGGTCTCAGACCTCTCTTTCTTTTGTGTTGATTCCCGCAGTCGCCTGGTGCATTGCAATACATTAGGTCTCTGTTTACCTTGTTCAATTAGCTTTTATTCTGCTCTGAATTGGATTTTAGCCACCCATAATTTGTGAGTATTTAGAATTAGATGTATTTTGTAAGCCATTTGAAAAACAAGGATATCAAGCTTCCAGATGGCATAAAACACTGGTTTCTGGATTTAGTACTTCTCAAGATAGAACCTGTTAAAATCGTGCCTGACTGGAAGGGTGGAAAAAAAGCAAGAGGGCAGTCCAAGTACTGTGCTTCTGGGTTTTGTTTTTCCTCTTTTTGTTGTCCTTCCAAGAGGGCCTGTTATAGGTGACAGTTACATGGAAATGGGCATAGAAGATCAGGCCAATCAGTTCCAGCATGCATAAGATGCATCTAAGAGATGGTCAAGATGTGCACAAAAAACTAACCAGAGGCTCAGAGACTTCTTTCTCCTCTTCATGTTAAACAAGATGAAACCAGATGGTGGAAGTGCTGACATTGTAATCGACCATAATCATTTTATTCATGTCATAATATAAATTCACCATTATAATCTTATTAAAAATAAACAACTGTATAATTTGGGATTTATTTTTGTTCAATATATGTTAATGTTATGAATTATACCTAAGTCACAAAATAAGGTGTTTTTTTAAGATCAGGTCTTCGTAGCTATTCAACCCTTAAAAAAAACACTTTGTTTTTTGCTGGCGCCACTACATTTTGATCTTTCTTCATTTCCAGATTCCTTCTTACTTTATAAAGCTACTGCTCATCACCTTATCTCCCCTGCAAAGCTCCCCAGACCTTTAATCTGTTTAGTCCACGTGTAATGGACTTTCTCCTTTTTTAATAGGTGGAATTAAAATATTCTCACTGCCAGTCTTTCTGTCTCTGGGAATCTAGATCCCCATTGCAGCTTTCTCTTGATGTGAAGGCTTTCCAAGTGCTGCTCCCTAAAACGTCTTTGCCTCAAAGCAAAGGCCTTGGTATCGTGCCTGGCTTTCCTGCAGCAGAACACAACTAATGAAACAGAGTGTGAAAGAAAAATCCAATCTGGATGTTCCTACCTAGGGAGGAGAAAAGTACTTCTATCGCATATGGCAGCCATCCAGAAGAAGTCAGGGCATGCTAAGTATCAAAGAGAGTAACGCTGCAGGATTTTGGACACTGCAGAGAGCAAACACCAGAAGTCCATCCCTTGGCTGACCACAATATGACTGTGCATGGAGGAGAGAAAGCTACCGAATGGCAAACCCACTGAGCAGATGTCCTACAGGAGAAAGTCTTTTATCTTGTCACCTGCTGCGTCAAAAACTCCTCTGACGGCTCAGCACTGAATGACCCCAGGAAGAATCTCAATTACATTAATGCCCATGTTTCCTTCACAGTTAGGCCTGCCCAGGAACTGTGATATACCAGGCTACATTCAGTCACTTCCCAAAAGCCCCATAATATTGTACATGCGCCATCCAACCCCAGAAGCACGTGCTGTAGCACAGCTGGCAAAACAAGGCATACACACGGCGGTCTTTCATTCAGTGATCCTATTTTACAAAGTTGACAGAGGAATCTCTCCATGTTCATTTGCCAGTCTGCTGTCAGTATTGTGGTATTTATATTACAGATGCATTTACATAATATTTACGTATTGGTACTGCTTTCACTAACCGGCTTTCCCACCCGGCAGTTGGCAGTGAGGCTGGCACCCGGCAATCTTAGATCTAAATGATGTTGTTGTGCTCTTTGAGGCAACAGGTACGTACAGTTTTGGTGGATGTAAAGGCCAGGTAGTAAGGTAGGCATGTGCTAGTTATGCCTATTTATCTATGCAGACATACTAGGCTAAGGGAATCTTAAGAAGTTTAAAAATGCATAAAGCCTGATGGCAAGTCAGAGGATCACAAACGTTGAGCAGAGCATTATCCCTTCCAAAAGTTAGACGTGCTGACAAATTACCGCTCTAAACTAATAGCAGTGTTGAAGACCTCCCTGCTAACACTATCAGATAAATACATCTACAATCTCTGCTTCCCACATTTGACACTTCTTCAGGGCTTGCCTACACAATGAAGTTGTTCTTACATTGATTTTAAAAAATGTCATTTGGTTTATAAGTGATTTAGCTTTACATAGTTTAAATAGATTCTTTTGAAAAACATGTGATTATATAAAACTTTGGATGTATGCATGAATAAAAATTCTACAGAAACCAACACCATCCAGGTTCTGACTTGGACAGAAACTGGATTGTTGCACAATTTCCAGTCTTGGACTCAGATGAAGGTCTGTGCTTTGTTTTGGGTTTTTTTAAATAAATGAAAATGTCTCTAGGCATTTTAAATTAATGCTAAATTTAAAAAAAAGATATATACATGTGTGTGTGTGTATATATATAGGTTTATATACACACATATATAGAGACATATTTTACTTCTGTTGACATAGCTAATGCTTTTATTAGATGTCTTTATCTGCTTAGAGACACTTTCACTGGATAAAATGAAGAGAAGTGCTATCTGAGACACTCATATAATCCTAGTATTTCTAGACTGAAGTGCTTTCCTCTGTGAATATAGAATGTTTAACAATTCCTTATCACTGATATGGTTGTAACTGATGTGACATATCCGTTTTCTGTTGTCCATCAGCCTTCTAACACCAACGTTAAATCAGAATTGACACAAGTGGGATTTCTCCTGTTCTGTGATGTAGAAAGAATAGCCAGTCATGGTTTGTATAAATTACTTCATAGTCACAGTATATACAATACAGTTTCCTAATGAGGCCAATTCCCTAGGCAACAGCCCAAATCTGTAAATGTCTAAGCACAGAAATACAGCCAGCAGGATGTCTAATTCAGTTGAACTCAATGGGGATGATTTGGTACTCATAATCACCTCACCTCCATGAGCTGTATGCCTGTTTTAAGCAACGTATTGAGAAACAAAAAAGTATTCAAATACTCATTCTTCAGGGAATTTTTTTTAAATCCTCATTTGCCCTGAGTATTTTACTGTCTACGTTTTGCAAAATCGTTTCTTTCCTGAAATTCAAAACAACCTTCAAGAAAAACAACTAAGAAATTAAGCTGAAGAAGCCTTACAAATATTTAATACAATGCCTTGTGGTTTGAGTAACCAAAGAAGTCTGCTTTTGACCATTTTATGGTTCCTGAAACAAAAAGAAGTACCAGTCTTTCAGATCACATGTCACGAGCTGATTTACTTTTCCTTTGGCTTGTCTCTCCATCATTCCACCTCTTCTCTCCCACATCTCTACTCATCTGTGTGAAAAGGTTTCCATTACAAATCAGAAGGATATTTTGTCTTGTCAGTCCTTTCAGACAACTTCATATGCACTTTTGCATGTGTAGCAACAGAAGCATGTACTGCACCTTGATCAAAGTGAGGCCTAATTGACTTCTTACAGGAAGACTGAACAGCAATGAAATAACTACACGTGAGGATGATTCAGCTTGCTGTGCATCTGGGGCACCACAAAGTTTGGCTATGTCCCGACAATACTCATAAGTCTGAAACACATCATCCACTGGACCTGGTAATTGCTGGTGTAAGTCACCACAGCATTATCGGGAAACCTCTATGAAATGGCCCCAAAATAGAAGGAAAATGGACTTCGAAGCTATTCCTGTATCACTGCCTCCCAGCCATGCCAAGTGCTGCTCAGCCTGTCCCTGTCCGGGAACGGGTGCCACAGCAGCTTTGCAAGGGCAATAAAAAGAGCAATCAATTTTTACTCCTCCTAAAGGACAATGCAAAGCATACATGCCTCAAACCCAAGCTTTAAAATAGACAGTGAGAAGGTTTTACTAGGTCATAAATGTGTGATTCATTACAACCCGTGTTACGTGATAGGACAGAGCTCACCTATGTGCTGGTTGCACTTTCGTTCCCAGTGAACCCACAGCATGTAATATTAACCTGCTAGACATGAAAACGAAAAGAAGCTTGAGGAACTTACAGGTACATTGCTCCCTATCTCTCAGAAAACTGCCTAGGGAAATGAGGTCAGCTATCTACTCAGGAATGTTCATGCTTGAACACGAGGGAGCCTAGATTTGTTTCTCTAAATTGCAGGGGGTTTGGCCTTCCTTACAATGAAAGCAAAGGAAAATTCCTTATGCACTTTCATCAAGGTAGGGTCAGCAGCTTTAGGAAGCACAAGGATACATGAAGCAGAGGAACTTGCTATTTGAGCTGAATGATAAAGTTACTTTTAAGTGTATGCAGTGTTTATTTGTGTAGTGGTAAATGAAGGACTAAAATGCTGACCTGTTTGGTTTTGTCTGAACTATCCTTCCACTGCCTGTCATTTAGCTTTGACTATCCTACTGCCAAGACCATGATCCAGTGGAGACACATTATCTGATACAAATGTATGTTATCAGGAATAAAAAGAAATTCCTTTTCTTTAGCTGTATAGAGGGATTTCTGCTCATAGTATGATCTTGAATCTCAAATTGTGAACATTTTCTTTGCTGCTCAAGTAGATTTGAACTGCCACTTAGTAGGGGAGGAAATTCTCCTAGATCTGACTAGTGTCTCTGCTGTACTGTCAGTTTGCACATGAACTCCTTTTAGCTAATCGTGAGCAAGGGATAAAAATAAATAGCTATCGAAAGAAAGCCTCTACAATTATGTCTCTTTGGAACCAGAATATCCTGGACCTGCTCTCTTCTATGCAACATGTGAAAAAAAACCTCTAATTTTCTCCCCTTTCTAGCTCCTATAAAGATGGGAAGGAACAAAATCTGTTCTTTTATATAAAATTAATAGGAGAGGTTAGAGCGAGTTCTCCAGCAGATACAAATGGTAGAGGCTTTTGAGGAAAAGCCCTTCCACCTTAAAGGCCTCTAGTAGGAAGATCCTAAAAATTGCAACAGAATCTGGATGACTAACTACTGAGGTTGTTTGAGGACTTAGCCACTATACAAATATGTAAAGACTGCAAGGTCTAAGAACTAATCATCACACAAGGAAGAAACAGTTTTTTGTTTTCCCTGTTTAGCTTTTATGGGTCGTCTGTCACTGAACTGTGAACAAGTCTGGGAAAGCTGGGACTCTTCCATCTCCCATATTAAAAGTCATGGTGTCCAGCTCTGGATTTGGGTGGAGAATGAAGCCTTTCATTGTGGGGCAAGTCACTGATGGCTGGAAGACATTATAGTTGTTGACATCTGTAAAGTATTTCAGAAATTACGAGGATATATAGTGATGAGCAACACAGAGGCCACATCAGACCAGAGCTTCATAGCCACCCAGGAGTTGCGTAATTGAGGAAGAAATGTGGATTCTTTCCAGAGGATGTCAAATCAAGTCCATCTGTACCAAAGCAAGACTGAAAAATGTGCATTGTATTCAAGCATCAATTCAAGCAAAAGCTCAGTCAGAATTTCCCTTTTACAGCTCTGTCTGATATGTAGTTCTGCCTTTACTCTGATAGGCTCCTTTACACTTCTGTAGGACACATTTCTCATTGTTATCTTTAACAAGGACAGATTTAAATCCACATATTAAATTCCGCTTTCCTTCTTCTAATTCTTTTACTGTTGCATATGCATTCCTCCCTCTTTTTTCTTTGTTGCCTTTCCTAGGGAGGTGGGAGAGCTAATTAATTAATACTCTTATTATTGGGAGGTAGGAATGTGTAGCTGAAAAGCAGGGCCATGACAAGTACCTAGCAGAGGTATTGTAGGGTCTGGGCAGGAAATGCCACTTCATCAGAAGCCTGGGACCTCATAGGTTTTGGGCAACAATGGTTTCGTCCTCGGGTCCTGCTACTGCATCCGCTGTAGGAATTCCCCACTGGATGTCTGGTCCCTCACGGTTGACCACAGAGTGATTCTCTATTGTGGGTTTGCAGGAGCCTGTGCTGTTTTGCAGCATAAGGGAATGCTTTTTCTATGCTGAGCTGCTACCCTTCATACTGTATTTTGATTACATCCCACTTCTTTCCTGCCCCTGCCCCTGCCCCATTCACTGAAGTGGCGATGGCAAAGCTGCCATCGTAGATTTCCTGGCCTGTGTCCATGTAAATAATGTGTAAACTCGCAGCAAACAGGGCTGCCATAAATTTAGCCATGTCTGATGAACACATTGATCAGCCTGGGTAACCAAGACAGATGAAAGCAGCAAAGGAGACTGAAAGAGCTTACAGGAACCAGTGTTGGAAAGGTGTCACTTAAGATGTCAGGCTCTGATTGCACAGCAAATTATGACTCCTGTATTACTATAGCAAATAGTTTCCACCTCTCCCACCATGGTTCTTTTATTTTTGTTAGAGGTTTTTCTTTGCCATGGATCCACTTTCTCACACAAAAGCCATCAACTAGAAATTAAATTCCCTTTTCTTTTCAAAGAGAAGAGATAGACAGCCCATCCATTTTGGGGGGAAAGGGGGTTACAATCAGATGATTTTCCTCTCTTACTAAATTTTTTTCTTTTACACACTGTCACGCAGGACTTGCACAAACAAGGAAAACTGTCTAGCTGAAGAGTAAAGACACTAAAACTTAGAATATCAAGAGAGCTGTCAAACATATTGAGTAAGTGGGGAGGAGTAGAAATTTTCTTCTAATCTCTTTCAGCTATTGTAAACACATCTCACTTGCAGCAGCACATCTTATCAACAGATGTTGGTTGTTCTTGTTTTTAATTGCTGCTGTCACATTAGCTCCTAGCAGTTCCTGCTGCTGCAGCTCAGTTGTACAAGAGGACACCTCTTTGTAACCTCTTTTTGCTCTGCTATCCTGCCCTCTCTCTGGGTGTGTGTGTATGTGGGGTGGGTGCATTTTCTCAACTTCACTTTCCTGCTGCCATGCTCGCACTGCAGTGTCGGTGTGTGGAGGTTGGTGGTGTAATCACTCTGTGCTCAGTGGGTACCACCGATTCAAAGGATGAAAACTGTTTTCTCCCATCTGGTCTCAGTCCTGGGAAGCTGCAGGAAAACTCTATGGCAGGTGCTGCTTAAAGAAAGCTCCTCTCATGCTCAGACAGGATACCCTTTTTATTCTGCATAAAAAGTGGCAAAGTATTTTCCTCCACATAATCCTCTCAATTCCTGTCTCTTTGCTGCTCTTCTCTTCCTACCCCCACCACTGCCTTTTCTTTCTCCCATGGGACTGGCAGAATCTCAGAGGAAATAAGTAAAGCTTTCCTAATATAGAAGCTCATCTTCTCTGAAAACACTTCTCATTCTGTTAATGGAGTTCTGGAAATGTTTCAGTTCTCTCCCTACACGAATACTTTATTCTTTTCCTCTGATAGCTGTCCAAGCACCAGTGTCATCAGTTTTCCTAGCTTTATTAGCTCATTTTGCAAAGGAATGCTCAGGCAGTCTAACAAAATAATAATAAAAAATTGGCTGGAGAGTTTTATAGCAATGTACTCTCTTTAAAAAAATAAATATGCATCTGGAGACATCTTTCTGAGACCATTTCTTTACAGGAGTTTTACACTTCACAAATATATGTGCTCTACATACAAATATCAATGAAAGAAAACACAGGTTGCTTAGCAGATTTACGTATGTTCCTTCCCCCTTCCTCTCTTGCCCTGATACACGTCTGGCCCAGGGCCCTTCTTCCAGAGTCTCTCCACCTATGATATCTGTGCTCAGTATTTGCAAATCCACTCGTAAAATTTTATGTAACAAAAGCATGAAATGCCTGCAAATCCTCTGCGTGGAAGGGAGTGCTTTTTCTGTGCCTCCCTCCCCCACAGTTGCACCAGTTCTGGGGAGAAGCATGGGAAGCGCAGAGCAGCAGACATGGAAATGCTCTTATTCTTCAACGAGAGTAGGGTTTTCCACCAGGGAGAAGGGGCAGCTTAGTACCAGGGGCAGGTGGATTCCCTGTGTCCAACACTGTTCTCACGGGCTGCAGCAGAGAGGGAGGGAAGCTCAGGTACCCTCTTGTCCTCTCAAAACCCCAAAGTGAAGATGGGGGTGGGGCAGGGTGAGCAGGGAGCCTTCCATCCTCAAAATAGAAATTGTGGGGAGCAAGGACATGCTAAGCACGAATGCACGTAAGGGTGGGAAGTTGGTGGGAAGTCAGTGGGAGGAGGAAGAGTTCTTCAGAATGGTGGCATCTGAGGAGACTGTGGCTGAATGCAGAAGTATGGGCAGCCCATAGGAGGAGAAATGCCTGCAGTTGCCCTGGGAGAGAACTACTTACACAGAGAGTATGAAGCAGGCTTGGTAAGTACATGCTTAAAACACTCCACCTGCATTTTGGAGACATTCATTAGCACGGACTACCTTCCTTGTGCTTCACTCTAGCTGCCCAGGGTTGTGCTTTCTTGCCTACCCTTTTCCAGACATAACAGGTGCAGAAATAGGAACTGACTGAGATAAGCACCACACAAGACATGGACAACTGCTGGCAGGCAGTGCCGTCTTAATGGCTTGTCCCAAACACACAGAACGGGGGATAGGAGAAGAGTTGCCTGGGATGGGCTTTCATTTCATACAACCTCTCCCAGGGAAGACTAATGGGTGTCTCAGGCAGAAAGAGCTCCACATCAGCACATACAAAATTTCCAAGCAGGTTGCAACATCTGGTCTGTCTGGTACCCTTTCCATTTGTGACCCATGAGGATGCCAGCATGGCAGTTCCTAATCTGTGATCCGCCCAAAACTAAAAGTGAGGGCAAGAAAAAGAAACTGGACACCTGCTAGAGTAACTTGGTTGCATGAAGTGTAGTTTGGGAAATGAACTGGTCTTGATGAAGGATGGCTGTGCTGGCATCAGCATTTGGAGTGCAGATTCGGTGATAGCTATGCACGGAGTGCAGAGACAGGAAAAACCTGAGCTGAAAAAGTGTGCTCTCCAGCAGGAACACAGAATTAAGGTGCTACTTTTATGCTGCATTTTTATTAGTGGTATCTCAAAAATATCACTTTCAGCATGCCTTTTTTCACTTCTCCCACAGAAGCATGAAAATTAACATCAGCTAACAAAATTTTCTATTGCTCTGGAGGAAATGTTGTTGAGAGCTGTTTATACATTATTTTTCCCATTTGTTGTTTCTTTTTTTTTTACTTTCTCAAAGTCCAGTCATAATGAAATGCCTGATTATTTTCCTTTTTAAAAAATTAATGCATAATTTAATTATTTTTCCCCCTCCTAGAGTTTAGGACACACAGAGACACACCTGAACAAGCAAAACACAAGACCCTTCATGCAGAGTCATTTCCCATCAAATTTCACACTGGGCATGATATGCCAGCTCAGATAGAATACAGAAATGAAAGCCACGTGGTCCCAGCACACATCTCCCAGGCACAGGCAGCAAGCTTGCCCCCTGGATGGCTGAAGAGCATCTTCACCAATTGGATTCTGCCATGTGTGAGAGAATAGCTGTGCTGCTCATGGAGGTGAGGTGAGGTCACATTTGAGGGTTAAAATTCATTATTCCCTACCCATCCTTTATTCCAAGGGAAAGGTGTTTGAGCTCACGTCTTCTTTTGGCTGTTGCTGTGCCACCTGGAGTGGTCAGAAAGGTCCTGTTTCCACCATCTTTCACCTTATCCCTTGGTGTCAGCACCACTCCTTCCAAACCGAGTGGGCTAAGGAGATATCGCGACCGCACATCCAGGAACACACACTTCCTCAGTGCATAGGAGGAGAAATCCTAAGCTTCTGCAGCTCTTTTCCTGCATACCAAAATCCCAGGGCATCACACCTACCTGTCTTTACCTGTTCCGTGTTGCACAGGAGTGACAACTAGGTTTATTTCCCCCAGGCTGAAGTTCTACCACTTACAGGTAGCTTATGCAATCCAGTAGGTGAGTTAACTCTACCCCAAACAGGAACCTAAACAGGGTGAAGGTCAATTCCTGTGAAAATATCCTATGCTGCTGCTTGGTCAATCGTTCAAATTACTCAAGGTCAGCTTTTATTTAATCATGCTTTCTTCCACGATTTTTTCCCTCCAATATTAAAATAAAAAAAGCAATTAGATAACTAAGCATATGTAGCTTGTTTTCTTGGATTGTTTCTCAGCTTTTTCCTAAATTGTCACTGCCCCTTTGGACTTCAGCAGTGGGATAGCTGCCAGGTTTCCACAGAGATGCAAACAAATTCTATGCAATAAAATATCATCTCTACATAATTTAAGCCCCAAATGTACATGGTGACAGTTTTATGTTTGAGTAATATGAAAATCCGAGATATTGGATGTGAGTATAATTTAGGATCGAGAGCTGCAAATATTTCTGTGCCCTGGAATCCAGTTAAAATGCACCATTGCACATGCCGTGTTTCGGTGGTGAAGTATTGCTTGCCTCTGATTGCTGCAGGGTAAGAACTTTATTTTCCTAACCCATGATTTAGTGCTTTCCACCCCCTGTAAAGTGTAACTAACAATGCCCTCTATGTGAGCTGTGGTAGCTGAGGAGATAGGGAGAGATGGCTGCAGCAGGGAAAGGGGGAGAGAGAAGGGCAAAAAAAAGGAACATCTGCAACAGGTTAAAAAACATTCACAACTTGCCTTCTTAGAGAACTGAAGGCTGAATATTGGGCCAAAACCCCAATTAGATGGTGGCAGTGGAACTCCACTGATTTTGAAGGAGCTGAGCCAGTCTGAACCAGCTGAGAAGCTGGTCTACAGTTTCGCATTTAGTGCCCAAAGTGGTTGGAGCAGGGGAGGTTTGAAACTGTACTCCTCACGTAGCACAGAGGGGCCTGCCGGAATAATGTTTGCTTTGGCACGCAGGTGGGTTAGTGTAGACCCAGCAGGTCCTGCAGTGAAAGGCTCCTTTCTGCTCTGAGTGATGGGGACTTCCATAAAGACAGCAAATTCATCCAGAGATATGCCTTAATCCACATCCTTCTATAATTCGTAAGTCCTTGTGCAGTGCAGACCTCAAAGTGAATCTGTGTAGATGCTCTTACCCTCGTTTTCATCCCTGGATGTCCTCTGTTTCTCTGCATGGCACAGATCTCATGATGTTTTCCCTGGATACCTATGCCAGACTCCCTCTTTAGTACAGCAGCAATTGGAGTCTGTGTCAGGACCTGATAAACTCTGATGGTTTTGAAATGCCTCTTTCTACAGCTGTGGGTCTCAGGGAAAAGGAGCTGCTGCATTTCCTCCATCTTCCCTTTGCCATATAGAAAGTCCCTAAGAGGAATTCTGTGCTAAGATTTTCCCATCTCTGGCATGATTTCTGAAATTTGCTCTCTTTTCCTTCTTATCCTCTTCTCTTTTCCCAGGATGCTTCCTCTGGCTCCGTCTCGTTAGAAAGATTATCTTCTCACAGCATGTGAAATTAAGAAGTAGCTGTGAGGAAAAAGTGGAGATAGATAAGAGGTTCCTCTCATCACAGGCAGCCTAGTGCAAAATGTTTCAGCAGTGCAGGAAGGCCTGAATGAAGCAGGGATGAACAGGGCTAACACCCACCCCATGAAGGTCACCTTCTTTCCAAGAGATGAGTAACAAAGCAGAGGACAGGTGGACAGGGAATAGTGCCTGATTTCTTTCATGATATAGTAATCAGAGGATATCAGAAAAGAACAGCAGGCAACAGGTTTAAAATAGACAGAGATACCACATTATGCAACTTGTAGTAAGTAGCTCCTCAGTTTAATCACAGGATTTTGTGAAGACTTAAAAATTGTATGGGTGCAGAACCTGATTGGCAAATACATTAAATTAAAAGAAGATAGCTCTCATACGGGGAATCCCTGAGGCACAAAACATTAAGAACAGGGAACTGCTGAAGGAAATACCACTTTGTGTTCGATATGGTGCTATGTTCTCCCACGTGCATCCATGTATCGGCCATCCCTCCAGGTAGGGCACCGGGCTGGAGGCCTTGGTCTGACCCAGTACCACCACTGTTACGCTCACAGGCCCAGCTGGTCAGGAGCTGAGTGCCACCAGACCTGATGCACCGTTCTCTTCAAGAACTTTGAAAATAATGGGCTAGATCAACTTTCTATCGATATCAAATACTACCAAGGAATTGGCAATTCTGTCCAGGAATTCTGAAGATATTTTCCTTCCAAGTAGAGGAAAATGAATGCCCATGATAGATACTGACTGCTTGTATCTATAAAAATTCATCTAGCTGATGGATATCTAGCCTTTATACCTGAGACAATGGTCAGATGGATATCCCATCAGTCCCAGAGAGATACATCAGTCATTCTTTCTTCACATCCTCTGGGCTCACCATGTGCTGATCTTCCTCACCTGACTGCAGCCATGGAAAAGTATCTCAGGTGAGAAAAAGAAGGCATTTTTGAAAACCAGCACTGAATGTGTTTTGTGTGGCAAAACACCAGAGACATCCTTTTCCCCTTAGCAATTCAGAAGGGTGGTGTTGGTGTGGACAAAGAACATATACATGCCATGTTCAGGAATGGATGCCAACCCCTGAATGACTGCTCTGTTTACTCCCAATGCCACATTATCTTTCTCCCAACATTGTCGCAACTGACACCAGAAATCCTGACCCAGAACATGTGTCTGTTGTCTTGTGGGGGCATCTGCAATACCATGGGTTTGTTACAAGCTGGTAAATGGTAGTCCTATAACAGCTGAGATTTGGTGGGATATTATACGTGGCAACTTGAGCAAGATGCTGGGCTCTCAGACAGAAATGGTTTATCGCCAAAGGAGGTCTTAACTTGGATAAGTTGTTGGGTCGCAGCACACCACACCGCAATACTGACATTTTGCTGTTGAGGCTTCTCAGGATCTTAGGCATGAGTGAGTAATATTTATCATTTGAAAGCCATGTCCATTTTTCAATAGCTGGAAAAAACTTCACAGTTCTGCCTTCCAAGTATGTATGATTTCTTTTTAAGAAATGTGGAGCAGATGCCACAGCTTACTAATCACAGTTTCTTCTAAATTATAGAATATATGTCATGATGTCAAGCCTCCTTGTCAGGAATTATTGGAAACATTTCACTGCTATCTGTCTGGAATAAACGTCTCATGCTCTGAGTGCCCTGGTGTCAGCTAACGGGTATATTAATATTGAGCATGGGATCTTACTAATTCCCTGCTGAATGAGGATTTATGGCCTGAGAGCATTTAGCAGTGGAACAGATCAATCATCACAACAAACTGATTGTAAGCATTTCTAGGAAAATATAGCAGCATATGCAAATTCTGGATTCTGTCACCCTTCCTGATATCAAACCCTACCTCGGCAACACCTCCTGCTTTCCAGAGCTACTCCAAGAGCAGGATTCCTCAGCGAAACAGCAGGAGTGTATTTACAAATAGGAGACCAATGATGTGTTTCTTCCATTCCCCAAATTCTCTTGCTTCAGCTGCCTGAACTGGACACATAACACAAAACAGAAGACATATTAGTCCTGGTTCAAAATTGTGTGATAATTGAACTATGAGATGGTGCTTTAGGATTTCTGGGGAACCTGCCTGATAGTTCCTGAAGCAAATGAGAACAAGTAAGGAAAACTATTATCTTTCAATGGATTATATGTATTGATTTCAGTGGGATTGTCAGAGATTCACTTCACACTACTTGTAAATTCACACTACTTCATGAAGAAACATCAGGCTCTTAAGAAAAATGTATGTCTGAGTTAACATGCTTTATTAGTGGGTGTCAGTTCAGTGTTGAGGCCTATTTAATTTAACTACATATTTGCTCCCCTCATCCTTTATTTTTCTATTTATTACTGTTTGTCACACACCCGTTCAAGAAGGTGCTGTCAGGTTCTAGGACCTTACACGCCTTGATGTAGACATCTATACAGCTGGCTAACCTGGTATGGTGGCCATTGCTCAATCAGATCTGATATTAAACCTTCAGAAATAATCTGACCAGACTGATCTTGCTAAATATTTAATTTCTCCACTATAAATTATACACCTAGCTGTCACAGTAATTTCTGGAAACTTCGTGACTACAGTTAACCCGGTTAGCTTTGATGCTGTATATAAAAGAATTGGAGCCTACCTCTGAGAATGGAGTACTTAAGAAGACAGATGAAGATATTTCAAGGATAAACTCTCAAGTATCAGGAAGTTGTCCTAACGTACAGTTTGTTATGCAAATTAATTTACCCCATTCTGGGATTTCAGTAATTCTTCTGATCTTGCTAAGTGTGATGTGTGAGGCTGCCACTTACTTAAATTCTTCTGTAACAAATTCAGGATTTGGTTGTTTGTTTTTGTTCTCATTCAAGTTTTGATTGTCTGTAACTATTGGGAAAAAAAGTGCTGGAATGTGGTTTCAGAATGGATGGATTTTACTCAAAATGAAGGCAAGTATTCAAAATCTTTTCACCTTCAGACCCATCTAGTCACTCAGTCTAAGAATCCTCAATCTCTTTTGGTTTGGTCAATTACAGATTTAACCTCATTTCCACTTACATTAACCAGAGTTTTATCCACTGCTTCAGTTGGCAGAACCCTCTACTGCAGTAAGAAGTACTGTGGCCAAGTTCATATCAGAGTTCCCACTTCAAGTAGATTTTGAAACCTTTTCTTTTTAATAGTG
Source organism: Lycocorax pyrrhopterus obiensis (assembly GCA_014706295.1). Taxonomy (NCBI): domain Eukaryota; kingdom Metazoa; phylum Chordata; class Aves; order Passeriformes; family Paradisaeidae; genus Lycocorax; species Lycocorax pyrrhopterus. Next base: position 78,610,828 of record JACSVZ010000002.1, read on the forward strand.
TCTCTAACATCATGATGTGATATACCAAAGAGCTGACTCCCTGCAGGTAACAAAAGTTTCAAGGAGTTTTATTTAGAGGGAGATATGAGACACGACTTGAAAGGTAGCTGTCAAAGAAAACATGAATTTAACACTGCGATGAAGGTAGATTTAATTGGGAGACATGAGGGAAGATGAAGGTGTGAGAAAAGGGAGAGGACATCTGTGTATATTATGAAATAAAAAAACATGTTTATAGGCCAACACTGCTGTGAGAGATGGAGGATAACGAAGAAGTCAGCATTACCTTAATCCTCCTGGTCTTTTCGTAAATAAATCATCATTTCATATGGCCAGTCTCACTTTCTTCATACCCATTTCCATCATACAGATTTAACAAATTGTTTGTCTTGAAATGTGCCAAAACACATGCCAAATCCATGAGTAAAATTTTGAGACACCAGTCTTCTGCTTACTTCAATCTAGATATACTTTAGTTTTTAAATGTTAACCTTGCTGTAGTTGCCTACATAGCATTGGTTTCTGGAAGAGCCTGGAGTTGTGAACATCACAAGATGTACTAAGCTAAATTTTGTTTTCCTCAGGTGTGTTTTATTTCACTCAGAATTGCAGCTATCTCAAGGTAGTATCTCCAAAATGTTTAAAAGAGAAGCAGAAAGCATGCATACTAGATTAATATCCTACAGCTATCTTACCCTGTGAACTTTTCTTTCTACCTGAGTTTTCATCCTTTCTCTTGTTAATTTCTTTAAGAATGCGTGAAAACCCAAAGAAGGGAAGCAGAAAAGTGCCTGTGGTAGTTCTGTGGCACCTCTTCTGTTTGATCTCCTCGTGGTTGGTCACTCATCACAGCTGCTCACACCACATCACACATCTGTCCTTCTGCCCCTTCTTGTCCCAGTCTACTGTTCTTCCCAATGGCAGACTGCCTTCTTCTCCACAGACCATCTCTTCCACCTTTCCAGCTCACTCTGGCTCCATTCCTTTCTTTCCGATGTAATTTTGCGGCTTGACAAGGCACGCTATTTCCCCTAGAAACACAAATTGATGGGTATGGTCTACCACGTGTTTACGTTGACTTCAGAGATTTTTGGATGTAATCCTCTCCCTCAAAAATATGGACTGTAAAGCAATATGTTATTTCTTCCTTGTTGGTTCTAGAGTGTTCCATGTAATACTGCAAACTCAGTCCTTGCCTTGCACACAGCATTCAGAAAGTTGCTGAATGTTGCTTCTGTGCTGTACATTTATTGACTGAAACATTTGAGTTGTTGCTTTTCACACTGGTAATTTTAGAGCGCAGATGCTTAGCATGTTTACTCACATACCAAGGCTCACATTTAATGAGCAAAATGTCAAGTATATTGTTATCCACCATAAAAACTGTGAAAAATATCCTTGCCATCTGCAGTGTGCCTTCTGCTTCAGCCTAAAAGACTTTTACAAGCAACTACATGAAATTAGCATTAAAGTCAATATTTATAAATGGAACCACCTCTAAAGGGCCGGATCTTCTCCCCTCCCACACCCCCTGTTCCTCTGGGATCTAATGAGCTGGGGAGGCTGGGTGCAGGAAGGGAGCCGAGTTGCGCCTGGCTCCTGGTTGCAGCCAGCCAGAATAATCTCCTTGCACCGAGGAAGAAGCGGAAAGAGAAGAGCGGTACTAAATGGCATTGACAGCATCCGAGGGCCAGATCCTGTGCTGGTGTCAGTTGGTGTAATGTCATTGTCCTTGCTGAAGTGACACAGCAAGCATAAATCAGCACAGTCTGGGTGACGGACACAGCAGCGCATTTGATCTGTGCTACCTGAGGATGGAGTCTGGAATAACACTCATGGAATAGACGGTGGGTAGCAGAGCTGAAACCGGGATTTGATAGACTGCCATCAGAAAAAAACAGCCTCCTCCAAGAAAATGTTTGCTAATACTCCACCAAATGTGGGAAAAAAATTGGCCATTTGTTCTGGCTTTTTATGGCGCTGAGGACAACGAAGATCTTGTCTGCTGCTAAAGTCTCTAGATTGTACTGCAAGAATAATAAAATTAACAATTACTAGGAATGGATAACTGCTCCTGGGCCTTCTCTGGGCAGCCTATATGAACTTTTAATTTTGCTCTTGCAAAGTCTTCAATCCAACTATGATTAGTGTGTTGCAGAACTGAGATCTAAGCACATTTTGAAAAATGTTGCTGTCCACTGCTGTTATCCCAACATCCATAAGCAGCTGAAATTCCAGCCAGACCTTTATGGGGCAGAGATGATGAACCAAAGCCAGAACATGCTCCCTCAGATGGGTGACCAAGATAACTTTTGCCATTTGTTCCAGCTGTTCTGCCAAGTCACCCACATACTGTCAGCTCAACCAAGCTCACACGAACCACAGCCTAGCACGGACATAATGAAAGCTGGTCCCTCCCACAACTGGAGGCTAACGAAACAGAGAAAGGTAGCATCATCATATAATCCACGCCACCTTGCCTTTTTCCTTGTACAGGTGTTGAACAAGGGGCTCAGGAAGAAAATTTCTGCGGTAAAGTTAACAGCATAAATATTTATCCAGAAAATTCCACATCAAATCTATTTTAAAATTTTTATTTACGGCTGTTTAGATGTAAATATATTTCCTTAATTGGGCTTTAAGAAGGGCACTTACATGTTCCCTTAGAGTATTTCTAACATAATCATTGCTTGGGCAATTAGGCCACTCACTAAGCCACAAATCTTATCTTTCACACCAGTGAGTCATAAATAAGGACTGAGTCACAAATAGACCAGACAGACAAATGGTGTCAGGGAGGAAATAAGATTGGCTGTGAATATATTTAGGCTGGAAATCAGAAGATGGCTGCAGACTACCTGAGGAATGCAATTCTGATATAGTTTTCTAACTGGGAGGAACTGAGCTAAGAGAAGTAACTGAAATTGCTTTATCATTTAGCTTCATAAGCTCATGAAAGGGATTGTACACCAAGTAGGGGAATTTCTTAAGACTGAATTTGATGATAGAAGTCCTCAAGTATTCAGAGTCCTTGCCTGCCATGACTACCTGCAATTAGAGGGTTAGTAGTCTGCTTACCCAAGTCGTCCCAGCCAGTCCTGTTGTTATCAGAAGTCCTTAGGACTCATATGCAGCAGGGACAGATTGGACAGATACAACTATGCCAGTGTCATCATACAGCCAAGGTTCTGTGCAATGCAGACTCCAGTGTTCACACTGTGCGTGTGAAGCTGTGTTGCTGCGGCTGTTGCAAAACCCTCCTGTTAGAGAAAGTGAGAACACCTTGACTTCCTATGATTGTATTCAAGGGCAAATTCAATTAGGGGGTATTCTGTGATGGGGTGCACCTAGTAAAATGGAGATCAACTAATAGCTCTATAAGCTAATTAAATGTTTTCCAATGTTTGACCAGTACAATGACTTTCTGTCAGGCAACCAGAGTTCCTGGGAACTCTTGTAATACAAATAATGGGATTTATGGTGTTGGCTTGCCTTTACTGGCCTCTGTATTTCTCAAGGAGAAAGGGAGACTGGGATTTTTGCTATTCATGGAAGACAATTTACTTACTTCCTTTGTGTAAATAACACTGAATATGCTGGTGCAGCAAATAACGTAGGCTGGAAGGATGTCTGTATGTGAATGCTATCTGCTAAATGAAAACAGTCCCATGTCTGTCACAGCATGGATTTAACTGTGCCTTCCAGTACCACATCAGCTCTGTTCTGCACCAGCAGACTTGTCTTTAAATGTGATCTTTGCTTTGCTGTGACACATTATGACTCAAAAATATTGTTCTTTTAATCAATCTCTAGAGCATGGGTACACATCCAATAACATATTGGCCACATCAAATCTTTTCACCATTTGTATAAAGGGCACAGTCTTCTCCCTCTTGTTCCCTTTCCTGCATGCCCTTTGGTCTCTGTCCTATCATATGCTACAGGCACTGGTGTTTCCCAGAGATATTTATGCTCAGTTAGGAATCCATCAGGAATTCATATGACATGATGTTGAAACTATATAGCCATGTATGATTCTTGTGTGATACTGGGTGCCTGCATTTTGCTATAATGAGGGCCACGTTCCCCTGTGCACCTGAGTGAAAGGACCCTTCCACTGCAGATATAAGGGCTATCTGACCACAAGGTTCAGTACGGATATTGTACAGAACCACAGAATCAGCTAATTCGGAAAAGAGCTCTGAGATCACCGAGTCCAACCTATGACCTAACACCACCATGTCAACCAGACCATGGTACCAAATGCCACAGGCAGTCTTTTGATGCCTTAGGTTTTAACTTCTATATTTTTCAAATCCTGCACTGCCTAGTGTTTAACTCTGAAGTTTCTTGTAGCCTGTTCACTTCTGCTCTCTCATGCTAGGTAGACATAACAAAGCCTCTCCAGGCCTGCTCTCCAAGGACACTCAGACCGTCCTAGGCCCAAAATGTGTAAACCAAAGCCTCTAAAGGGGGGGCAAGCTTGGGGAAATCACATCATTAACTGAAGCTTTAATTGAAAAATTAACCCTGATATGCAAATGAATCAAACTTTTAAAAACGTGAAGAACTCGTGACCTGTTGTCCATCTTGGCAGTAGCCTCTGGCTCCCTGGGGTGTACTTTTGAAGGCTTTCAAATAAATACCTACCTTTATTCCCCTACTCCTTTCTAGTCTCTGTTTCTAGGAGGCCTCTTAAGGCATCACTTTCCTTAAATAACTCCAGGGACAGTGACTCCATCACCTCCCTGGGCAGTTCCTTCCAATGTCTAATCACCCTTTCCATGAAGAAATTCCTCCTAATGTCCAACCTGAACCTTAGGGTCAGCTAGTGCTTAACTTTCTGAAAACTTACCATCAGGTAGTGTTTCACTCTCCTGGAGAAATACTTCTATTTCTTGCTGTTTCTTAACATTTGGTCTGTCCACACATGACAATAGAATGATGCCCTATTTCATTGCCCCAAAGTATGAGAAGGTGAGTTGACAAAAAAATATAAAGACCTCAACATACCTCACTTCAGTTTCCTAGAAATAAAGACGAATTAAAATATTAGTGTGTCAGCAATCAAAAGAAAAAGTGACTTTCAACTATACAACATGCTGCAAAGTTTAAAGATGAAGAAATCAAGTCTGACTCCAACTTGCACTTTGACCTCACTGGGACCAGAACTCGATCCCAGTTTATAACGCAGCCTGCTTTCTTGAAAAGTAGCCTGGCAGGATGTGACTGTCGGCACTGAAATACACAGAGTAACACATTAATTAAAATCTATAAAGCAAAACACCTTTTTATAAAAGTAGCTTGCTCTTTGCAAAACTAGTTTTCTGAACTGCTAGTAGAAAAATGGAATCTGACTCTTCATAAACTTCTATTTTTTGTCTCCTATGTAGTTTGCCACTGGTTCAGCTTTCTTTTTCTCCTTTGCTAACTTACATGGTGAAGAGCATTATAAAGTATTTATGCTATGAAAGACTCCACTTTTGAAACCCATGAGAAATCACCCTTCCATAAGCATGAAATAAAATCCTTATGAGGAGAAACCCCACTTCAAATCATGCCGAAGTTTCACATTGACCTAAGTGCTACTGCAAACTTTGCAAACCATGCCATGTATTCCACATATATCCAACATACATTTGAAGATAATGTTTGGCTGATACATGTTTTTCTAGCTTCACTTGCATAGAGAGTTTAGACCCAGTAAAGACCTGTTGTTGGGGATACGCACTGTAATTTACAGCAAAGTTGTTTGCTGTGTGCCCAATGTTGTTCATGCTTGAGGGTTTTGTTTTTGACCTCACTGCATATTAGAATAAGGTCTGAGAAGTATGCAAGCTTTCTCCCACTCTCAAATTAACTTATTCCCCCAACATTTGGGCTGAAATTCTTCACATTTCAATATCATTACTGTATTGGTTACTATATCAGTGTAAGAAGTAGGAAAATCTTTCTGCTTCTTCCATTCTAAAAATGTCTCTCATTACCCAGGTTTGCTCAGCCCTGACTAGGGAAACATACTGATGCCTATTTATGGAGAGTTTCACCATCTCAGCAGGTTCCCTGGATCCAGCTGTGCTGCAAGATATAACGACTAGCAGGTATTCACGTTCAGAAATTCAGTTCCACTTTAAACAAGTGCTTAATTTGTCCAAGAGGTGCTTTTTGTGGGCAAGTTGTTTCAGGAGTAGCTGGATACTCCCCATGGGCTCACAGGGAGAGTCTACAAAGCACAGATCAGAACTGAGCTGCTCTGGGTCCTGGTCCTGCTACCTACTTTCCTGTGGGGCTTGGGAAAGTCTCCTTTTGCCAATGGCTTTGTCTCTGCCTCTAATTAGCATCCCTTAATTTCATGTGCTTGATGTTTGGGTGCCACGCTTGAGGCAGAATGCTGGGATTTTAGAGATGCTGATTTTTCTTCAGATGAAGAATGGAATCTCTTGGAAAACTGTGGGCATGGGAATGCTGCAAACCTGGCCTGCATCAGTTTCCCCATGTGCTAAAGTAGAAATCCTACTAACTCTGCTACCAGGGCACTATAAAATTATGTTCATCACTGCTTGTAAAAGGCATCAGGTTTCTTAGATCAATACTGCCACTGAAGTACAAAGTAATAGTACTTCTTGAGGAGGAAGAGGATTGCCTTTTGAGCTGCCATCTGCTCCTGGCCTGACTCCAATTGCTTCCTAGTGAGTAATATGAAGGCAATTTTTTAGAATCAATTTTGTATCACATTTTCACAATATGACATATGTAACTCTAGGTCTTAAAGAGGGAGGAACAATCCACCAGTAGTCTGCCTCCCACTGTAGAAGCAAATGATCTAAATTAGAGCATAGTAATTAGACAGATTCATTGATTTGCTGTAAAAGTCCTAGCTCTATCATCACTCCATTGTGGTTCACAGAACGCAGTTTGTTTGGTCGTTTCTTAATATGGCATTTTCTACATTATCTCATCCCTGAGGCATGGCTGAAATAATGGTCTGTTCAAACGCTTGCCAAACAATAACTAGGATAAGAGGATCACCAAATCTTTGGGGGGAGGAGGGAGAACCTACAAAGCAACCAATGTGAGACCAGAAATGTCATCTGTCATCTTAGAACAAGGGCTGTTTGGAACAGAACCCACGCCCTTGAGGTGGGCACGTGATCACAGAGGAGCCACATTCCTGCTTCAAGGGAGCCTCAGTGCTGGAGCCCCAGTCCTGCTGAGGCCTTTTCGCCATGCAGCAGCCTGTCTAAACCTTCACGGAGTAGTTAGTGTGTGTTAAAAAGGCTCTTGGTCAAGGAGAAAGAATTGATCTTACGTGGTGGGTGTAACTGTTCTGAAAGTCTTTTCTGCAAAGATATTCTCTGTTCGCTTTCACTAAACATTTTGAAATCCAATTAGCATATGAGATTAGACAGATGGGCACCTTTACATGAGTAAGTTTAGAAAAACAGAATAAATCAGAGTTAAACCTTAGGCTATTGATGACAAACATGCCTGTCCCAAACTTCCAGCTAGAGGTGGTGAGAGCTTCCTGAGGAGCACCAGTGGATTTCGTCTCAGCTCCTGTAGAGACTCCCTGAGACTTCTCACTGCCCGTGGACGTAGAGTGCTGCTGAAGATGAATGTCTGAACTACTGTGTTGTACCACATCTTTGTTTTTCTATTTCACATCTGCTAAAGCATCAGAGGAAAACAGTCGGGGTAATTTGACCTAAGTAACTTTAATTACATTATTTGATAGCAAAATGAAGAATCCTCCAAAATTTCCTTCTCAAGAAAGTTACAAATTGCTCTAAGAATATACACAGATTATTTGTATACATCTGACAATCATGGAAAAGAGGTCCTTTGATAAAGAACAGCCATCACAGTTTTGAGAGGAGAAGAATCACAGAATCATCAAGGTTGGAATGACCTCCAAGAAATCTTCATTTTGTCAGGATAGCAACCACAGGACAGTCCTTTCTGTTGAAAGACTGCTCTCTTATAGAAGGATGTATATCACTTTGTGTATATCATATAATTTGTCCTCCAAGTTTTTCTCTATAATAAAGATACGCTAAATGCCTACTTCTGGCCAGACAGTATGAAGTGCAAGTCCCATCAGTCTCCTTGGATGACTATTTTTCCAAACAAAAGGAAATAATTTAAACCAGAGAATGACTTCTTATTCCTTTAGTATAGTTGAATAAATAGACAAGACTTGCAGAAAATAGACTTTTAAATCACTGTGGACACAACTTCTATTTTAACACAAGTTCTCCATGCTCTGCTTAAGCAGCCAATACACTGCTTGCTGTGGATGGAGCAAGGGAATCTTTTCCTCCCAGCCAGTTTCTGAGAAAGTTTTGGCTTAATTGGCTAAGAAGAGTCAGTGAGAGATTAAAACTTTGTGACAAGGGATGAATTTAGATGATAATGCAGTGTACATTGGTTTTGGCTTGGCAATTTTTTTAGTAATTCTTGCACCAAGAAAGCAAAATATGACTTCTTTTGCAAACAGCAGTTTAAACACAAAGCATCTAGTTCAGACTTGAATTGACTGCTAGACATCTTCATTTTGCTTATTTAAAGTCACAGGATGGGAGTGCTCTCAAAACTCCACATCACCTGCTCTGGAGAATGGCTTGAGACATGACCTGGCTGCTATGGACAGTGGTGGTGCCTATAGCACATGGGGAGAAGCTGCCTGAAACACACCTTGTCTCTACATCCATACCCTGAAAGCTAACAAAAGGCACAGACTCCCTGCAAGGCTGTGTTGTACAGAGGTGTATTTTAATTCAGAAGGTGCTGGGGTCAGCACACAGCTCAGTGCACTCAGTGAGGAAAGATCTGTTTTGTTTCCAGTACAGTTGGATTGCTGTGCCTCTTCTCTCAGCTTGGTAAAACCTACTTCTATGTAATCTATTTTTGTTTACACCATTTAAATGTTTCTGGTTTTCAGATGGCAGTAGCCTGATGATCCTGCTTCAGCTGTTGTGAAAATATGCTCTAAAAGCTACAGCCTGCAGGCAAGTTATGGCATTGAAGATTTTCTCTTTGTCTTTATTATTTTAATTACCCCTCCCTCAGGAACCAAGAAAATACTTGAGACAAAATCACAGTCACGCTAAGCTCCCTAAGAGTTTTGCCACTGATTGCAGTGTGGCTGGATTTCATTTTGAGTCACAATTCTTGTTGCCTTCTCTCCTTAACTGTGGCAAAGCTGTGAACGAGCACTACATTCTGAATAAATCCTGATTTCTCATGTCATAAATGAGAATATAAAGTATAGCTTGAACTGAATCTCCTCCTATTGCAGTATAATTTTGAATTTTTCTTCTAGTGTTATTTGGCATCCTAGTTGAAAACTTATTATGCATCAGGAAAGTAGCTGACTTTGATTTGGGGAAAGTAAACACTTTTAAGATGTCATTTCACTTAACACCTTTGATGTCCAAAAGTACCCATTTTCTTCATCACTTCATTGGAACTGAGAGAATACAGCAATTTATAATTCTTAGTGTTGAATCAGTCTATGTGTTAATTGTGCAGCTAGCGGTGGGAACAGATGTGTTTTTGTGGAAGGGTGGGCTGAATGTATTCATCTTTTTAATGTAGTTTCTATTTGAATGATCAGTATTGCTTAAAATTCCCCTCTCCTCTACACCACCTTGTGTAACTGCTCTATTTTGTACAGTCCAGGAAGAGCACATCTCTCTCACTGGAGCTTAGGACTCCATCTCAAATTACAAAATGTCTCTGACTATTCAGTCTTTTGAAAAAGCTGTAAATAGAGATATAACTTACCTAGCAACAAAAAGTAGATCTCCACAATGTGGTCTATGAACACAGTGAGTTTATTCAGTTACGGTCATGCCATAGCTTTTCTTTTTCTGTCGCTAGTCTTTAGACATAGACTACAGAAAAAGTCTTTTCTATACTTGCCTGATATTAAGAAATCCTCTTGATAACAACTGGGCAGAAGATGAAGTCTCTAAACATCTAAAACTAATGTATTTGATGAAGTTCTTGCTGAATCAGTTAAAAACCAGAATTGAGTGAATACTTGCTAGAAAATACGTAAAGTTTTGAAAATTTCAGTCTTTTCAGTCTTTTGGTGAATACTAAAATTCAATTTGTATCCTTTAGCTCATACAGCTATATTTAGTGAGTGTTTTTACAAACTTTAGGGTTTTTTTCTTAGTGCTTTCATCTCCCCTTTCAGCTTACAATCTCCACCATATATTGAGTGATAGAATAAACACAATGGAAAAGAAGGATGCAGACAGAAAGGACGGAGAATGTTTTCCCCCCTTCCATCTTGATGCTAAAAAGACATTTTTTTCTGGACAGCTTTTAAAAATATTTTAAGCATTTGCTTCATTTATAGTAAAAGCAACAGAAATAATTTTGAGTTGGTTTTGTTCCAGATTAAGCTTTATTAAAATGCTACTGTGTTAGAAGACTTCCTGTCTATTTAAGGTGAAAAGCTTTGTCCATGACAAAAGAAACTTATTATCATTTCAAAGGTTGGTCAGCACTTTTGCCTATATACCTACTAAGCAATAATGACCAAGTTGACCCTTTTTAGATCGCTGGATTCTTTTATCAGTGCATTCTACTAGTTAAAGATCACGCTTAATGCCGACTTTCATATAATGCTTTCATGAAAGTTCCTTTGAGAGTGAAAGCAGTGGCCAGATTCTGATCTCTCCTCTTCAGATCTTTTGCTATTGGATTTTCATTTCCTAAATCAACGTAATAGAAAAGAAAATTATGCCTGTTCTCAGTATATATATGAAATATAATAATGTTTCTAAAGAAAACTTCATATCTACTAGACAGTTTTCATTAGTCTATTTAATAAAACTTTAAAATGACCTTTTTCTCTCTTGGAACTAACTGAATTGTAGAGCTTAGTGTCCTTTGGCTAAGTTCCAAAATGAAAAGTCACCCTGCAGAGTTCAAGTTTTTGCGGAAAGCAAACCAAGTCCACAGTATTTGAACTCCAACAGTCATTTATTATTAGTTATTGAGTCTTAAATGTAGTGCTAAATAGACAGAGAATGCCTATATTCTGCTTATATTTTGGACCTGGTTTTGAACTCTTAACACATGAGAAACTTACGTTAATGCAGGTTTCCTGAGGAGTACAAATGGCAAAAAGCATTTTCTGGGCTTTCTGGATATCTTGAGGAAGTATGCTGGAGAATGAACTGATATCCTAAGCCAAATCATACCACAGGCTCTGAGCTTGGAAGCTGCAGAGCAGCAAGACCCTCTCCAGCTAGGAGGGGACTGCACGCCCTGTCGTCTTCTCCCCCAGTGGCCTGGATACCCTTGAGCACAGCCAGGGAGTCTCATTAGTTCTTCCATCTTCTTCTTCCATCTTGGGTCAGAGGAATTTGTCTTCTCTAGCCCAAACCTTAACCACTGCAAAGAAGAAAACAGGGAGCTGGGACAAACTTCTCCTGGGCACAAAGTCCTGAAGGCATCAAGGCTTTTGCACCAATGTTTGCCTTTACTTTTTAGACTGTCCTTGAGCAGGAATAATGTTTACATAGTCAGAGTAGGTTATTGCCAACATTATTTCCTGTGTGCTTTTTCTTGCAGAAAATGACAATCTTTTTTTCTTAGAGAAAATACCAGCATTTTAGGCTGTTATTTTCATGATACAGCATCGTGTAGGGTGTTGCCAGAGATTTGTTATTTAAAGGAAAACATAAGCATGTACTTCATTGCCACTGAAAAGACGCACTGCTACTTCTCCACTTAACCATTTTAGTGGTGCTATTTTGGATAAACAACCTTACGACGGTACACTTTTGTCTTGAACGATACAGCTGTAGTCTAGGAAACTAAGCATATCTTTCCTAGTGTTTTTATTTTTCAGATGAGTATTTTCAATACTCATGTGTATCTATTGTTTTTAACCCATCACAAAATGAAAAATATTATACTAATAAGACTTGAGCAGCCGCTTATTTTTGTATGTATTAGAAAGAAATTTAAGTACAGACATATGCTTAATAATAATTCAATTGAACATTTTATCATTGTCAAAGGCATCTTTAGAGGAATCCATCAACTCTTCTGATTTCCATACAAGTCAATTTACTGTCTTCAAAATGTAATGTTAATGGCACTCAGTGTACACACTGTAATCCTTTAAAATAATGTACATGGCAAACGGATATGTTCTCATGCATTAATAATTTAAAAGTTAATTTTAGGTACTTACTCAATATGATTAACTGATGGATCAGCAGTCTTATATATGAGAAACAGTGAGCACACTCAAAGGAAGAGCAAACTGGAAGGCAGCCAGGCGGCTGCCTGCGTGATGCTTCAAAAATACCTGAGCTTTATCCCTCCAGTTTCCCTCCAGCGTTGGATGCAGAGCATCACGGTCATAAAGGTGGTCTGGTTTTGAGAAGAAGCCTGTAAATTGCCTTAGAGGTTGAGGTAGCAGGACTTTCGGGGAAGAAGGGGATGTTTTGGAAGGCGGGAATCTCTGCAATACAATCCTGCTGGTGGCTGGCTGGCTCTGCAGCACCAGACCAGTTATATAACTTCTCTCCTTTCACTTCTCGCTTTTTGAGGACAGGCTGTAACGCAGGGGTGTAAATTGATATTCTAGGGTGGAAATGCTACAGATGACAAAGTATAACTGTTGCATCGCACAGCTAAGGAATGTGCCAGAGGCAAATAGCATTCAACAGAGTGTAGAAGAGGCATGCGTCGAAGTCCTTGGCCGTGCCCACAGCAGCGGGTTCTGCGAAAGCAGCAAGAACTGGACACCTATTGCAGAAACCCTGGTCAAAGCATACAGGTACATGTACGGCTGCAAAATAGATGGAGATTCTCTCTTCACAGGGAGACACGGAGCAGGCAAGCAGCAACAGGTACAAGTCGCACGAGGAGAGGTTTAATCTTGATTTTGATTCACTGAAAAAAAAGAATTTTTTTTACAGTTAGAACAATTACCCACTGGAAAATCATCTCCAGAGATGGGGTGGAGTCCTCACAACCGGAAGATTTTCTAGATGTGATTGGACGGGGTGACAATCTCATCCCTTTCCCATAAAAAGTTGGACCAGGTGATTTTTGGAGTTCCCTTCCAATCTGGGCTGGATCTACATTTGCAGAAAGTTTCTTAAATAAGCATGCGGGACTGTGATGCCAGCAAGGCTAGTCCTGCCACCTGGGATCTTGCAGGGAGTAGGTGCCTCCTTGCCTCTGGAGTAATCCCGAGCAGGAATCTAATTCCACCTACATTCACCTTTTCACTAAATAACCTGGACAGGAGACAGCTTCTCCTTTGGTGAGGCACCAGCACTCTGAGGCTGGACCCACAAAATGCAAGGTCAGGGTGGATAGTGGCTCACAGGAACTCAGGACAGACCAGCCCGGCGGTGGGAAGAGGGGGCTGAACAGGGCTGAGAAGTGACGGCCCACAGAGCAAGGTCCCTATGGACTGGGTCAGGACAGGACAGGACAGGACAGGACGGGCGGCAGCGGTGCTGACAGACTGAAGAGCAACGCTCAGCCACTGCATCAAGTGGAGATGGCCGAGGGAAGCGCGGTGCCGAGGAGAGGCCGGGGGGCTGCTGGCGTGAGCAGGGTGAGCAGCAAGCGGGCAGCAGAGTGGCACGTGTGTTCAAGAGGCTGAGGTGACACACACAAGGAAGCTGGAGAGATTATTTGAGGACTTGTACAGGGAGAGCGAGTGGTGAGAACAGAGCGAGACCAGAGCATGGCTGGAAACACGGGGACAGGAGAGGTGGGCTGATAAGAAAAACATTTCTTTAAATACAGTAAAGAAGAGCCACGGAGGAAGAAAGAGCAAGAGCAAAGAAGATATCATGTTACATTTCAAAATATATTCAGCTTGGCCGCTTAGCCACAATACTCCCATTAGTGCACATGCATCTGTCTTAGGAGGAAAAGCCCAGAGATTTCTCCCACTTCTCCTTGGGCTCAATTTCCTTTTATAGGGCTGACCACTTTCTTATGAGAAGTGTTTTTGCGTCTAGTGAAGTGAATATTCCTCTCTTCGCGGAGTGTGACGGCTCTTGTTGGAAGTCTGTACGCTTGAAAACAGCAGCTCTTCGGGAAGCGTGCAGCTTCGCTTCCCTTAAAAGAGCTTTTCCACAGTCCGAGTTATTTGCAAGCTACTTGCAAATAGGATGGCTCGGAGCTACCGTGGTGAAATACCAAAGGTCCCAATGCACGGAAGTTCGCAGCAGCAGTCTGTAGGAGTGCTAGCAGCAGCCTGAGGATCCCGGGAGAGCAGGGCGCTTTGCAGTACGGACGAGCTCTGAACAGCCCACCGTACTGTTGGCCCACGCCGGGAGCCTGCTCCGTGCCGTCTGGAGCGCAGGAAGGGGAGCTGGGGCACTTTCCCTGCGTAGTTTTGCGGGGAAAAATGTGAAAACAGGGCCGATAAGGTTAAAGAAAAAATCCAAGCACAAATGCCTCGCGTGCGCAGATGCTCTGTTGGTTTTATTTTAAAGGAAAAACAGCCCTTCCCAAGGCAAGCACGCACCGGTGCTACCTGCGAGTGAACTTTTGTTAGAGGGCAGGAGACCCGCCGCAGCCCAGAGATCTGCCGCCTCCAGCCCCGCTCGCCCCGGGACGCGGGAGGGCGGGCAGAGGCACCGCGCCCGCAGCGCCAGCGGCCGCCGGGACTCCCGGCCGCCCCCTGCCCTCGGCGGGGCGCGGGCCGGGGCTGCGGCTGCGTGCGGCGGGGGCGGGAGCGGGGCGGGGCCGAGGCGGGAGCGGGGCGGGGCCGCCGGGAGTCAGCTGGGCGCGAGGGGAGAGCGCGGCGGCGGCGGGCGCCGTTAGCACCGGAGCCGGCGGCAGCAGCGCGGACAGGCAGGCAGAAGTTTTCTCCGCAGATCTCTCCCGCAGCCTGGGGACGCCTTGCGGAGGCGCGAGCGTCCCCGTTCGCGTTGGGTGTGTTTTGTCTTTTTTTTTCCCTTTTTTTTTTTACTTGTTTAATTGCTTTTTTCTTTTTTTAAAAAAAATTGTTTGATTTTTAATTTTTTTTCAGTTTTAATTTTTTCTTTTGTTATTGTTGGTTTTGAGGCGCGTGGCTCCGAGAGCTCGCTCTCCCCCGCCCGCGCCCCACTCCACCCCGCCGCCCGGAGGATCCCCCTCCCCGCCCGCGCTCCCGTCCCCGCCACCGCCGCGCACGACCCTTCCCCCGACCCCCTGCGCCCGCCCCAAACTTGGCGGGTGCGTGGCGCCCGGCGGGGACGGTGCCGGTGCCGGCCGCCCGCCCAGCAGGTAAGGGGCCGGGGGCGGCGCGGGGCGCGCAGGGGGGCGGCGGCTGCTGCCCCTGGGGAGCCGCAGCGGGGGGAGGCCGGGCCAGGGTGGGTGAGGGCTCGCCGGCTCCTCGGTGGCGGAGGCCGGTGGGAGGAGGAGGAGAGCAAACTTCCTTTTCCTGGGGCCGCCGGCGAGCCCCCCCCCCCAGTGCCCGCGGGGAGCGCCCCCCGCGCACCGCCCGGCGCGGAGTCCCCGGGGTCGGACGGGGTTCGGCCGGCGGCCGCGGGACTCCGGGGACCGGCCTTTTTCCCCGTCTCAGGGCTTCCTTGCCGCGTTTTGTTTGCTTGCCGGCTGCGCGCCTCGCCCCGGCGGTGCCGGGAGCCGGGCTTTCCCGTCGCCCCGCGCTGGAGGAGGGCGAAGACCTGCCCCGCCAACTGCTGGTGGTGCTGCTGCCGCCCGAACTCCCCGGTGTTCCCCCCGCTGCGTTCATCGTTTGCGGGAGGGCTGGCGGATGGGCAGTTCGCAGAAATGCCACCCGGAGTGCTGCCACCTTCCTGCTCATCCGCGGCGGGGATGTGCGGCGGCAGCCGGGCGGCCGTGTGCCCGCGAAGAGCGGCCCTGCCGCGCCCCTGGCCGTGCCGAGAGCCCGTGGGTAGCCCGGGAGACCCTCCCTGGGGGCGGTGCGGGGCTTCTCCTGCCCCAGCTCCCCGCCGGGGAGAGCCGCGCACGCATGGCTCTCATTGTATAACTGTGGTACTGCAAACCGGGGCTGAAACTGTGGCATCTTTATAAGAACAGTTTGCAGTTAATTGGTTTGGCAGATGAACTCCTGCACAATCCTCTTGCCCGCTTCTGTTGCTTAAGTGCCAGCGCCCCCTCCCACCCCTTTCCCCCTTTTCCCCGCTTTCCTTTGAAGCGTCACATAACTCTGTATTGCCAGCAGGATGGAAAGTGCTGATTCAGCAGCCAGGAGCCCCACTCCATCTGAAGTGGTGGTCTGCCTGAAGTGCTCCCATTTGTTGAAATGGGAACATGTGTTGCTGGTATGTCAAAGAAGCATTGATCAGGTTTTCTAAAACAGACCTAAAGAATGTGGTTTGCTTTTCTCCTCACTAAGGCAGAATGAATTTGGGTTTGGGGTGAAGCAAGAGGGGGCAGGATAGAAGGGATGTGAGCATCTGCCTCCTTAAGTTGTGCTTCTAAGGGACAGCTGAAATTATTTTGCCTCGTAAAGGTGCTTATGTATTTTAACGGGGATGTTGTGGCATGTGTAGCACGGATGCATTAACACTCCAGCTCCATCTATTCCTGTGTTTTGTGGCTAGTAGTTGTACTTACAGCTCTAGAAAAGGTACGGAGAAGGGCACCAAGGCTAATCCTGGGATTAAAGAGAGTGAGTTATGAGGACAGGTTAAAAAAAACCACCACAAACACATGGAGATTAGAACACCTGCTTGGAAAAGGGGAAATATGCTTGAAACTTTAAATGAGAGCTCTGGCTGTGCTTCATGATCATCTGGGGGCTGAGGCAGGGTGCGGGAGGTAAGCAGGATGCTCTTCCCATGCTGTTAGTCTTCCTTCAGGGTTTAACCTCTCAGTGCAGACTAAGAAGGAGAGCTACTCCAGAGCCGTACTCCTCTGGCTACCTTTGTACAGGTATACGTTAGTATCAGAGGTGCTTGTGTTTTCTTTCTCTAACACCGGACTCTTGTTAGAATCCAGCACAGTGTAGAGCAAACAGCAGAGCCTGAAGAGTGCTGTTTGGTAGCCTTACTGCGAACAGTAACCAGGCAGAGCAGCAGAGCCTGACGCTTGCCTCTGGTGATCGTTTTACCATGTTATAGTCTGATTTATTTTCTTCACTTGGACGTTATTTGTTCTTAAAGTAGGTCTTGTTTGCCCTGGCTACATATTAAAGGTCTTGTGGTACTTCCATGGTTTTCCTTGGTTTTGTTAATCAAACTGTCCCCTCTCCTTGCACTGTGTGAGTTGGCTTTTATCCTCACATACAGCCACACCTGGATTTCAGTAGCTCATTCCTGTGTTTTTTACTATGTAGTCCAAAAGCATTGCCTAAACGCAAAATGGATCTCTGCATCTCAGATCTGCTGAAGTGTATAGTGTGCACTCTGTGAATAAAACAAGTGTTTTCAGCCCTCTGTCTTGCAAGTGCTTAAATGACTCCAGCAAGAATTGTCATGAAGATTTTTAGAAGTCTTTGGTCATGTTCTCATCCGTGCTTGGGATGTAAATGGGCAAAAAGTATCTAGGTCTTTCTGGCAAAGGTATCCTTGCAAGGCAGGGAGTTCCCAGCTGGCAGAGGAGAGGCATAGCTGGGTCATGCCCTGCTTCTGCCAGCAGCACCAGAGTGTTGCGCTGGGAATTTGTTTTCTGACAGCCCCAAACTAGCAGATGTCCCTCTAGACTACGAGGCACTGTCAGCTTCCCTGGGCGTGCGTAGCAGTGGCAGCAGGCAAACTGAGGGGCTCCCAGGTGGTGTCACTCTGGGTGGGACCCTGCTGTCGCTCCCTTTTGCTGTGCCTCTCTACGTGTGGTTATGGAGGTGACGGTGCTCAGTGAGGCCAGATTTCTAGGTATAGCTTCTGCTTAGACTAGCTCAGATCTGTCTTGGGAAGTGTATGTTTGTCTGTGAAATTCACTCAGGTGCTTCTTCAGACCACTGAAATGTGGGGTGGGGGAGCAGATGGAGGGGCACCTTTTGATGTCCAGTGGTATGCATTTTTAGGATGCATTTAAGTATTTGCTCAATTAAAAAATCCACTGGTTGCAGAAAACACTGAGTGAAATCCCCTACTATTTTCTGCTGGCCTTTTTATTCTGAACCTCTGAGTGAACTTTATTAATGGGGTCAGGGGAAAAGCTTTTCTTCACTTTAAGCCAACATTTTTGTCCAAGCTAAGACTAAGGAAGCCTGCTTTTCTTTGGATTTATCTCAGCTGTGAGAATGTTGATGCCAGTTCGTAGTGTAGTGTTTCTTAAGTGTGCTCACCTGGCCCAGTGTTTTCACAAACAAGGAAGATAACTCCTCAGACCTCTGCCTCTGTCAGGCTTGCATGCAGCGTGCCAACTGGCTTGGCTACAGTGTGATTGCATAAGCCTCTTTCTGTAGGAAAGCAGGCTAAGAAGTTGGGATTGTTTTTCTTGGAAACTGGACCTGCTCCTGGCCATGTCCAAAATATACCAGTTGCAACTCTTCACCTGGGGAAATCTAGGAATGGAGATCCTTTACCGAAAAGTTGAAACCCCACAATCTTTTTTAGGAATTATAAGGAATGAGGTTACCGAGGAATCCGTTTATTAGCATTGAGCATTATTTACAGGATTGCTGTCCTTGCACTGCCTGCTGGTCAGGACAGCATGTTGCAGTCTAAACTTGGATGTGGCAAAGTAGTCTTGATTCTCATCCCTTTTTCTCCCAAACCAGTGGTTGTTTTGAAACATAATATTATGAAGTAAACAGATGTCACCTCACTGACTTCTCTTTCTTTTTACATGTTGGACTGTGCACTTCTGAACTAGTGCTGTGCCAGGTCTTTCCTGTTCTCATGCCATCTGTTGAATTGGACAGCAGTTCTCCCTTTAGCTCAATATGGCTCCTCTGTTGCATTGTGGATGTGGAGAGTATGATCCTAGAAAGCCAGATTCCACTATGAGTGCATCATTAAAGAAAACTGTTGATCAGTATGAGGCATCCTGTCTGCAAACAGTCTCTTAATGTCTTCAGTGATGAAACAACCAAAATAGCCTGACTTTATAAGATTTAGTTGGATGTATTTGGCATTCCCTTTTCATACATGCTTTATTTCCCTGGATGCCCTCTCGTCAGCAGGTACCTGGTGTAGAGAGACAGACACTACGTTTTTTGTACAGGTACATTCATCTGAAAATGGTGGTGTTTATGGTTTCTAGCAGCTTGTGGACTTCAAATGTACATAGGAGCACTGAATCAGTGCCAAGGTATCCTGAAGCTCTTTAATAAATAGATGTTCACATTCACATTAATGTGCATCCATTGACTGAAAACTTCCTTCCCTCCTTGCCTTCTTAGGGTCCTTCATAAGTCGTAGATGGATCAGTTAATGCAGAGCAGATGGACACGGGTCTCAGGACTCAAGGCATTGCAAGTTCATCCTCGGCTTTTGAGTACTGCCCTTGTGAACAGTTCTGTCTTTCCTGGTCTCTGTAACAGAAAAGACCAGAGATTTCTGTTTAATGGTGAGGAGTCACTCACAAAAGTAGGAGATTTTGAACACTGGGTGAGTCACTTTCTGTTAGAAGGTGGCAGCAGCTTTATGGCTGCTTCTTGGGTTTTTACCGGCAAGCAACCTGTAGTGGCATTGACCAGAGACTCAGGTGTAGATTGAACAAAAATATAGTCAGGATGAATTAAGGATGTGTTCTTCGAAGCCCAACACTAATGCTCGTTTACAAGTCAAGAGAGCTTTTAATGAAACCTGCTAATTGCATCCCAGTTAGTGAACCCATGGGGAATGCAGATTACCACTCCTGAATGGCTGCGGCAAAAGCTGTCTGTCATGAACATCAGTTGTTTTAAAGTGGATGATCTTTTTAGCAGAGTAGGACACCTTCTCCAGTATCATGGATAATACGACATGTAACTACTGCTGTAAATTAGTGCGAGAGACCTTCTTCCTGAATCCTTTCAGAAACCTTTGGTAAGTCATTATATCCCTGGGTATCAAATGATAACTTTGGAGAGAGTAAAATGGTAGAGGAAAATGTGTAGTTCTCTGACATATGATGTGAAGTAAAATTACAGGTTATATATCAAGCTTGTAGATTGCCAAACTAGATCTGGAATAATCTAGGTGCATGGCATGAAAGTCTACGTAATTGACACTGAGAGAGGTGAAATATGTCTCTTTTGGAAATCTTTGCAGCTTTCGAGACTGCTGTCTTTGAGAATATGCTGTTTCAGGTATGATGGGATAAGGCATATTTGATAGAATACTTTGACCTCTTCTTGGAGAAAGGATCAGCACTGAGAAATTCCCCCTTTACCACATGATGATGGAAGAGACTGTTTATTCTTCCCTTAAGTAATAACTGGGGAGAGGGTAAGTGGGGTTGCAAGTCTTAATTATATTGTGCAGTGTATTTATGAAAAGAGCTTTGGGACGATGGTGATAGTCACAGTCCTTGGATGTGGAGGTGGTGAGTGCCCCAGACAAACTTACTGGGAACACCACTACCATCTCTGCGTTCTCTTTTTGTGGGCAGATGCTGTAGAATATTTGAGAAAGAAACACGGTGCCCTGTTTCTGTTGTATTCTTTTGCTGGACTCCAGGGGAAGACTGCAAGAGGTTTTCTCATTATCTTACCCTCCTGCTGTTGAGCTGTCATCCTTAGGCCAACAGCAACAAGTTGAGCAGCTATGTTTATCTTAGTGCTCAACAATTGCATTAATGGTTGCAATATTAACTATTGGACGGTTTTGTTGCTCTAGCTGTAATATTCAAACAATGCATTTCTTAGTGAGTCTGTTTTAGCTTTTTTAGAGGCCAAACCCAAGGACCATGGGGACGTTCCAAAAAAGACAGTTTTGCACAGACAGGGCATGATGAATGGGGTAATTGTAAACATATGTTTGGTTAAACCACTAGCAAACCAACCTCTCATTCTTCCCAGCCTCCATCAATGCCAGCTTCTACTAGCTCACAACAGGACAAAAATAGGAAATGACTTTCCTGGCAGACAAACCATAGAGGAAATACCATACCATCCTGTTGGAATAAACCTATAGCCCAGTGGGAAGGAGCTCTCCTGCTGAGCAGGAGTGGGGATTTCTACGTTTGTTCACACAGTAAACACCAGAGCATGGTTCTTGCACTCCCTTCATGCTCTTGCTGCAGAATTTTGTGTCAGCAGAGAAATCTGAGAAACTGAGCATCCGCATTCAAGCTGAGCCTGTGGTTGCTGAAGGCAGCTAAGAAAGGGTGGATAATACTCCATGAGACCAGTATCATTCTTCCATTATGCATCCCTGGTGAGAAAATCAATAAGCAGGGAGAATCTGTAAGTCTGTAGACTCTTTTCATGGTGGAGATTAGCACTTGATGAGCACTTAAAAACTCCTTTCGGTGCCCAGCATCTAAATTCTGCCTTTTTGATGACTTGATCGAGTGGCTGTAGCTCTGTCTGAACTTATGTTGTTAGTTTGTAGCATAGACTAGGTTTTCAGAAGTTACTTTTTTACTTTGCTTGACTTTATTTCTAGGTCATCTTCAGGTATTAAATTAATTTTGAAACTGTGAGGAAGGGAATCCATAAAATGTCACTCAGATCTTTCACTGCTGATGTTGCTGTTAGTGAATGATCTGTGGTTCTGTGATTCTGATTTGACACTTAAATGTATTTTTGGTCAGGAAGTTGCAACTGGTCTCTGTCTGCATGCTTCATATATTTGTAGATGTCAAAACTAACTGGCAGCAAGGATTTGAATCCTTTACTAGAGAAAAAACTGCTAGAAAAATTTTCCCAGATACTGATTCTAATGGAGGATGGTAGGACAAGAAAGTTGTATATTAGAAAGGATTAGAGCAGAAGTTTTCAAGTGTGAAATAAAAATGGGCAGGTGATCTTATTTTTTTCCTCCCTTCTTTCTTCTTTCCTTCTTTTCTGTGATGTTCATCTCTGCCAAACTACTAGGTACGGATTCGGATAGGAGAATGTTCTCTCTCCTTAAATGGGAATTGAGAGAGGGGGTGAGAAGGACTGGGGGAAGGTAAAATCTGTAGGTTGGTCTTGCTTAGTGTACTGTTAAAGCTCTGAGCA
Source organism: Lycocorax pyrrhopterus obiensis (assembly GCA_014706295.1). NCBI lineage: Eukaryota > Metazoa > Chordata > Aves > Passeriformes > Paradisaeidae > Lycocorax > Lycocorax pyrrhopterus. The sequence goes on from JACSVZ010000002.1 coordinate 78,632,894, forward strand.
TCCTTGGAAAGGAATGAGGAGCTTTTATTATATCAAAGCACAAGTGTGGAATTAAACTTCAAGGAGTCGGAAAAGCTAAAAATTCAGAAGGCTTTGACACAAGACAAAAATATCACAAGCTTTCTTAAAAGGCCTGCTTCCCCTTCTGGCTCAAATGTATTAAAGTCCATTTAGGAGAATGTTAAGGGACAAATATGTATTGCAAGGCCATCGATTCTCTCTGAATTAATGTCTTGTGGGGGATCATTCTTCATTCTAATAGCTGCTTGTGCTGACATCACCCGAGATGTCAGGGGATTATGTCAGAATTCAAGCCTTGATATTGTGCAGAACAATGGCTCAAGTGCTGGCAGATGCTTTCTTGGTGGGTCAGGTTGCTTTTGTTTATCCTGTCCATCTCTAACTGTGATGTTCCAGTTGCTGTACATGGTCACAGCAAGAGATGTAGTAAACAATTTCCAAGAGAAGCTTATCTGTGCAGCATGATTGTGAGGACAAAATACTTCTTGCCTCTGGATCTTATGCTAGAGGCAGATTTGCCATCATCTAGATGAAGAATGCATGCATTTTTAACACTTTATGAAAAAGCTCACCAGCTGTAACATTGTCATCTTTTGTTTTGTCCTGTTATTTGTTGTATTATTTTGTTTGTCATTCCAGGAATTCTGAAGTCCAAAAAGTTGAAGCCAAAAGTGGGTGGGTTTTGTCGTGGAGGCTTTTTTTCCCCCCTGGTCTGTTGGTTGGTTTGTTGTTGTTTTTTGGTTTGCTTTTTTTCCCCTCCCTGGCTGTTGGGCACCTAGTTTTAGTTTTTAAATGATAATTACAATGAAGGCCCTTGTGGTTTAACCTGTCAGGCAGCTAAACGCCACACAGTTTCACTCACTTCCCTCCACATCAGTGGGATGGGGAGGAGAACTGGAAAGAAGGCAAAACTCGTGGGTTGAGATAAAGACAGCGTAGTAGAACAGAAAAGGAAGGTAAAATAATAATAACTAAAAAAGAGTATACAAACAAGTGATGAACAGTGTAATTGCTCAGCACCTGCTGATTGATGCGCACCCGGTCTCCAAGCAACAGGCCACTGCCTCCCAGCCAACTCTCCCCAGTTTTTTCGTTCAGCCTGATGCCATATAGTATGGAATATTCTTTTGGCCAGTTTGGGTCAGCTGTCCCGGCTGTATCCCTTCCCAGCCTATTGTTCACCCCAAGCCTCCTCACTGCTGGGGGGAGAAACTGAAGAGCTGTTGACTTGGTGCGAGCACTACACAACGACTGCAACATCAATGTGTTATCAATATTATTCTCATCCTAAATCCAAAATACAGCGCTGTACCAGCTTCTAGAAAGAAAATAATTCTACCCCGGCTGAAACCAGGACAGCCCTGTGAGGGGAAAGCAATCAAAATAGCCCTTTATGATGCTCTAGAAATGACTAGACTGGAATGTCACAGTCTATAAGTGACTTTCATGAACTGATTCTTTTGATACACTTTACAGGTAGGCAATTATAACGTTACATGTAGTCATCACATGTAGCAGTTGAAAGGTTTTCGAGGAGGCACTTGGTTTATTTTCCAAAAGGCTTCAGGAAAATTGAGCAGCGAGACTATGAGATGAGCTGTAGGAGTGGAGAGCAAATGCTGTTCGAGTTGCTGACATCTCTAATGTGTACTCAGACTTATTTCACATTCGGCATGCATTTTTTTGTTCTAGAGCTGGTGCTAAAAAAGGTCAGGAAAAATCTCTGTGGAGCTCCTTTCTAGCAGAGGTGGATTACACTGTTAACACATGGGAAGTCAGAGAGGCGTTGCAAAGGCTGCTGCAGTTCAGGTGTGTGGTAACAGTTGTAACACCTGGTTGAGTAGTTGGATAACTTTCCTCCCCGGTGTTCTTTGAAAAACAGTATTGATACCAGCCTTCAGTAGAAGAATGGCATTGCAAGATGTCTTGCTTGTCCTAGCCTTAACTAATTTTGGTAAATCTGTAAATTGTCTTCATTTACTTGTAAATGGTTCAACTCTTCTTCCCAGGAGTAGAAGTAGTTCTCACAGGTGTTTGGAAAGTGGATTATTTTAAAAAATTTAGTGGAAGAGTCCTGTGCCGTAACAGCCTGACCTTGTTTTGCTTGTATTAATCTCTGAGAACTTCTTGGGTCCCTCACGTCCAGCAGTCCAGCTCTTCCTTGACAAGATTTTTTCCCCATGGGTCTCATTTAAGTTCATATGAGCTAAGGTGACATATCTATAGGTGACGTGAAGTTGCCTTCCAGCTCAATTTGACAGTGCTCAACTTTGGTAGAGTTTCAGGGAGACAGCACACCTGCAGCTGTCAGAGAGGCAGGTCACTTTTACCTCTTTGAGTGTTGAAATACTAATTTTTTGTGTCTACAATTTGAAGAGGTGAAGAAACTTCTCCCCTGGAAGAGAGGCAGGTCTTCATTTCTCAAGGGATGTGGGTCATGTTAAGAGCTCACTGCTACCAAAAGATGATGATGTTTTTGTTGGAGTGTTTGGGTGTCTTAACTTGGGCCAGCTTGGTGGTTTGCTACGTGTGTGCATGGCTGACTCTCTAACTGGGTAGGAAAGCTATCCTGTGTACTCGTTTTTTCTGGGGTTGGTTTTCTTCTGGGTTAAAGGATAGCATCAGTTCTTGGAAGCATGTGGTGGGGCAGCTGAGGTGAGGTGCTCTTCCAGGGAAAGGAAGATCAGCAGGAAAGAGAAGAATAGGTCCCATCTCTTTTCAGTGGCAGCAAACTGCTGGGCCAGCTTGGCAACCTGGCAAAATTTTTTTTTTTCGTTGTGAATTTCAACAAATCTTATGGAGCTACACAAGCAAGCAAGCTAAAGACTGGACCTGGCTTTGTAGAGAGTCTCCAGAGCCTGCCTGTATTTGCAAGCTTTACCTGTTGAAGGGAGTTTTCTGCAGTGCGTGGGGGTTAACCTTGTGTTTGATCTCTTTGCTGCCCTGGAATGTGGATGAAAGCGATGTTGTCCTCAATTTTTCTTCTTTTTGTAATAAAATGGACCTGTGTTGCTGGGTTGTTTTCTTGAAATGAATATGAAATATGTCAGTGCTGGGTTTTATTGAGCAACTCATCCGTAACAAAAATGTTACTATTGCTCTTGTACATTTAAAGAAGATAAAAATAGCACCTTCACAGTTTCAGAAGATTATGTAAGGTATGTGTAGCTGTATCTTATTATATGATCGTCATAAAACAGAGCAACTGAGGAAGTAACTGGTAATAAATCCATCGTTATTCATATTACGAGAAATAGCAAGCATAATAGCTGTTCAAACACCGGAGATTTGGTTGACTTGCTCTGAAACGTAGTGGTAAAACATACTTGTTTCAGACCAGTTACCAGCTGAAATGTTTTTTTTCCTGGAATGTCTCATCTGTTCCCAGTCTCAGAATCCTAGAACTGCCTGTGAGCTGGTTCAGCCGTTCTGCTCTGATCAAGAAGGGTTTCTGTAGCCAAAGTCAAATAAAGGCATTTGAGATGAGTGCTGTGGAGTCTGCTAGGAAATGGTCTTGATGGCCGTGGGGCAGATCTTGCCCCTGAACTCCTGTGACTCTTGAGGGGCTGCCTTAGAGCTGCAATTTCTCAGCCCTGCTAAGGCTGGCCTGCTTTAGCCTGAAAAAGAAAAAAATGAACAACCAACAACCCTGCAGACTGAAAACTAAAATAAGTTCTTCAGTAATTTCAGTTATTATTCTTGTCTGTGGTAAATGTGGAATGACTTTGGAGGCAAGCTGACATGTCATGGATTTTCTTCGTTTTACCAAACAGAGTCTGGGAAGGCCTGGAGTTCAGGTTCCTGGGTTCAGGATTGCACAGCAGTGACCGGGGTTTCTCTTCAGAAACATTTCTGAGTAGTTTTTTCCATAATTTTAGCACAAAAATGATTGAGTTTTGACTAGCTTAGTCTTTCTGGCTGGACACCAATTCCATTATATTGTGGACTCTTAGATGGATGGAGGAAGCGATCTTTTCTCAGCCTTTATTACACGGACTTGCCTTGTCTAGAAACAGTTTCTGTCTCTTGCAATGTCATTTGGAGAGTGACAAAATGTGTATTAAATGTTCTCTCCATCCCCTGTGTTTTACTTTGAGCATTCTCTCTCAGCTGCTGAATGAAGTTCAGATTTTATAACAAATGCTACTCGTAATGCTTCAGTTGCTTTGCGTAGCTGTGTTAGGTTTTGGGGCTGTTGAGGTGAAGGAAGTAATGAATGAGCAGTAATTTCATGGGCACACTAATGTGGTTGCATACAAATAGCAAGTCTGTTCCTCTTCTCAGGATATCTGGCCAACTTGTATGCTTGCCTTCAGCCATGTCACATCTGTACTGACTTTGGCAGTGGTTCAGAGAAGACTCATCCAGCCAGAGAAGCATTCATGGGACAAGTACTTCTTAAAATTAATTGTTTTATTTATTTTTTTTAAAGTGTGTGGGGACTGAAGCTTTCTTCCTGTGTGCAACTGCGGCTTGTCTAAAGTCAGTGTTTGACTACAGATCAAGCGGTGTGGTCAGAGTGAATTTTTGTCTAAACCTATGTTAGAGCCATAAATTGTTGCATTGTGTGGGCAATGATGCTTTAAGTCCAGTACCTGGTCTTAGTCACCTCTTCCTGCCAATATCCTCTAATTCTGCAGTTGTAACTCTGTGAAACCAAGCAAGGAAGTGTGTGCTTTGTGTGAGGAGCTCAAGAACTCTTTAAATCCTGACTTACCATCTTGAGAGCCTGGAGGTTTCTGAGGTGGAACATATATATATACAGCCCTTTTATGGTGTCTGAGAGAGGTGTATCTCTGCAGTTCAATGCATGCTACATCCAACACTTCTTTGGAATCCCTGGGGCCTTAGGATGAAGCCTTTCAGCAATGTGGTGTATGCAGGGCTGGTTTGTGTTGAAGTTCTGAGTGGGGCTGGGGGGCTACTGGGCTTGGTGGTAGTGTGCAAGCTTTGCAGGGCTGTGTGTGGAGCTGAGAGGCTTGGAGGAGGGAGCTTCGGGTTAAGTCTTTGTATAGTCTTCTGGGATCCTTTTAAAAGTGGTGCTGTAATGGGGTAACTCAGGATACCTGACACATTAGCCATGTCAAGTGAGGTCCCTAGAAAACCAAGGGACTGAAAGGTTTTATTAAAAGTGATTTTCATCCGAGGTGCTGTCTCTGAAATCCATTAGCAGTTTAAAATTAACCAAATATTCTGGGTAGCTTAAATGAATTTTTATGACTTTCTGCCACTTTTATTAGAAGAGTCTCTTTACAACCTTGTTGCTTTAAAAGTGCAGCCTGGATCGCGAATGTTTTATTTTATCAATGGAGATGATTTTGTAGCATGGCAGTAATCTTCCTAAAGATTTTCCTGGTCAATGAAGAAGTAACAGGATTTGTATAAATTATAAAGCAGAGCAATCTGAAGTAGCTGTATCCCAAAACTGACCTAACCTATAAAGCTTTGAATTATCATGTCACCTTCCACTGGGAAACACCGCAAGATCTCCTGCCCTTTTGCATCCTGTAAGAAAGAATCGAGCCATCCCATTATTAGGGAGGAAAAATTGAATACAGACTAAAGATCTAAAATTTGTCTAAGAATGTAAATGAAGGCTAACTAAAAATGGTTGGATTTTTTTTTATTGTGATACATAGTGAAAACGAAATATTAGATACCATTTCAGTCTGGTTTTTAGCATTTGACTAGCAGTTTCTAAGTGACCTCTCTGCTCATATGTGTGTTTTGTAGCATTGGTAGGGGAGAGGGAAAGTTGCTTTAAAGGAGAGAGCTTAGGAGCCATGCTGAGAACCTAGAAGAGAAGGCACAAAGAGGGGCAATATTGGTACAACTCAACTTTTTCATCCACTTGATCTTTTGGAGTGTTTTTCCCTTCTCGTAGTGCATCCACTTCTCAGCAGTGTGAGAGGAGAAGGAATCAAATTGACTTCCACAGTCATGTGTGTCTTTCTATTGTGAGAAAGGCAAAATAGGCTGCACCCCCACCCTGCTCTGGTGAAGATGATGTGATGGGTGGGGGAATGTCTTAACTCACAGCATGGCTAAATCACAGCTCTGAAAATGATTACTGATATGATTATCTTTTTGGAGTAATGCTAACACTTTCGTGGAGCTGCTGTGAGACATCTGTATGAGAAAAGCCTGCAGTCTCTGGTGGATGTGTTTTGCCTGTGTGATGGTTGCATCACTCTGTGTTTGCTCCCACGTCCCAGCTCGTGGAAGTTAAATTCTCTCAGAGATGATGGCTTCTCCAAAGGTGGAGGAAGTGTTAGGAAAAAAATGGGGAGAGAAGGAGTATTTATACCACAGTGCATAGTAAACATCTCACTTGTGATACAGGTAGCTAAGTCATGTCTAATACTTGGCCTGGCTTCTGTCCTGGTCTAAACCACAAGTGTTACTTTCGAGTGGATGTTTATGTGCTGTGGCCTGGTGGCTGTTTGGACAGCCAGGGATTCCAGGGATAACCACATGGTGAGGCACCTGAGCAAAAACGCTTCTGCTGAATGCAAACAGCGGCACAGTTGAACTCCATAAAATAGCAGTGTGTGCTTACCTTTCTTGACTTGAAGTGTCTACACCTATTGATTTTATTTTTTAAAACCATTTTATTTTTCCTTCTTCTGTTTTCCAGCCCTGTCACTCTTTAGGAGTCACTAGTGCTTTGCCTTTGTGGGCTGTCAGCGTCGTGCTCCAAGATCCCAGTATCTGCAGTTCTAAATATGCAAAGTGGAGAGCAGAGGGTCATTCCTGATGGAGAGGGATGGGCACTGCCACTAATCCTGTAAATCCACAGTGGGTCCCTCCCATGCACAGAAACCTGGTCTTAACTCCTACATCTTCATTTGCTGTGGTATTTACATATAATTCCTACTTCTTAAAACAAGAGGGAATTGGATCTAGTCAGATTTGAGAAAAACTGCATGAGCTAGCCTTATGAATATTTATTTCTGCATCAGCATCTTACTCAGGGATACTCAAGAAAAGATGACAAATGACTGTCTTTTTGACATGCACAGTATAAAGCAAATGCAGTTTCAAAGCCTCCCTTAAGCCTCTGTGGCATGCTTAAATATCTTCCAGTTGCATGGTTAAAGGCTGAAATAAGTCTTGTACCCAGGAGTGCTGGATATGGGAGATTTGTGAAATGCCTATCCCCAGCTACTTCCATTGATGCAAATAGTGGAGGTCAAATAGTGCAAATGCAATAGTGGAGGTGTGTGGGGAGAGGGGCTGGAGAGGGAAAATTGGCTGAATAAGACGATAGTGCTTGCGGTTCTGTCTAATCAGAGTTCATTTCCTGTAGATAGTTGCAGAGGTTTTGCATAGTGAGAACAAATGCAAATGCAGTTTGAAATACGCTGGTCCTCACAGTCCATGAGCTAAAAAAATTTTGAAGGGATTGAGGTTTTGTTGGTTACCCCTGCCCCGCCAAACTTCCAGATGTGCTTGCTACTGAGTAAGTGTGAGTGCCAAGCTGCAGAATGATAGGGTTGCACCTTGCAGTACTGACTCCAGTTAGCTGTGCTGGGGTAGCCATGTATAGATTATTATCTTCCACCCTCTTCTGCAAGAAGAAATTTCTCTATTCCCTGTATCCTTCAAAAACCTGACAGGCAGTGGAACCATGAGATTTTGATCCACAGCTTGTAGATTGAGGCTAAGCATTAAACAATACACATAGATGTTACAGTCAAAGTGGTGTTTCTGCTATTTGTCCTCCAGAATGAGACCGAAGAGCAAAATTGGTAGGGCTCGAGGATATGGCCCACGTGCCTCTGTTGTCAGGTTCTGGTTTGTTTGTAGTGTTAGGACATAGTTTGATCCGTGTATCAACAGAGGCAAGTGCCTGTGTTAGACTTCTTTAAAAGATACTTTAACACCGAAGGTTTAAGCTTGGTTGGGTTTTTCCTTTTTTTAGGACATTTCAGCCCTGAAGGTTACAGTTGGTATGCAGCTTGTTGGCATTCTCATTTTGGGTACTGTGCTTTGAAGAAAGAGAGGAGACAATGCATCTGTTAAGCTTATTTTTCTTGTAGCACAGTGCTAGATCTGGAGAGGAGACTTTACACAGGTCAATTAGTCAACGAAAAGCTGGAGTGTCGGTGTGTTTCTGACGGCAGCTTGGTGGCAGTGGTTGGGGGAAACTGCTTATTCCTCACATATCTTGGCTGTCGACTCACTGGGGTTTTTTCCCCTTTTATCAGTTTTGACTTGGTGCTTCTCTTTTACCTTTTCCCTATGCCCTCACTCCACCCAGTACAGTAATGTTTTCCTAAATCTTTGCTTTTTAAACCTTTCTGTTTCTTCTGAAAGTTGTGGGCATGGAGAACATATTATTCCCTCTTTCTTTGCAGCAGGCTTTCATAGATTTGAAGGATTTCATCATGACCCTTACTTTTGCTTCTTTTGGCTGAGCTCCAGTTAATTCTGTTTTTTCTTTTTTCCTCCCAGATGTCATGTTTTTCTAATTCTGTGATGTTCCTATTGCTTTTGCTTGGATTCTTTCCAGTTGATCTTTTCTGAAATTTGCTGAAGATCGGGTACAGCTTCGTGCTGGAAGCTTTATCAGCCACAAGTAGAGCAGAACTGTTGCTTCATGATTCTCACATATGTTCCTCTATACATTCCTCTATGGTATTTGCCTCTTTCTCAACAAAGAATTTTCTAGTTTCTAAAACTTGCTTTGAATTAAGTCTTCCAGCAAGCTGACTGCTTTAAGTTAGCAGCTTCCCCAAGTTTAATGAGTGTCATTTTCTCCTTCATTATCTAGATCATTAGTGTTAGAATAGTGTGGGACCGGGCAGATCTCTGCAAAGGTTATTCAGAATGTCAGGCTATTTTGTGAGTATTTCAGGTTTTTTTGATGCTCCAAGCAGATATAAGTCAGTGCAGTTGCCCAGTCACTTTCAAATCTGCCATAAGATGACTGTTTGCATTGATAACAGTATGACAAAGTTTTCTTATCTTTTTGTAAGAATGCAGTTTGAATCTTTTGATGTGGTTTCGCTAATGTCAAGATTCAGATTCAGTGTCTGCTACTTCTGTGTTCCTGAAATACATTATTCTGGCATAGGATGTTGAGTTGGTTTGACTTGGCTTATACATGAACAACCAGTTTTTGTTGAGTTCAATCTTTTACTTTCTTCTTGATGCTAGCAGATGGGTTTAATGGCAAATGTGCGAATTAAGCAACAAGTATCATTCTTAATGTTTTTCTTTCCACTCCTTTCCCGTCCCACTTCTGTAGGAAATCACTGTTTGCCATTCTCCAGCCTCTGCTACCTTGTCAATCCGCTATGAACTTTCAAAAATAACTGCTAATGATGTGAAGCTTTAAAAAAAAATCCAAACTGTTCAATACATTACTGGGTTTCATGAAAACCAACTAATTTGAGAGACAGTTGATTGATCTATTTTTTTTTCTTCTCTCTCCTATCATCACTAGTAGTAGTTTGGGTTTGGTGTTGTTGGGATTTTTTTCTTGTTGTTGTGGTTCTTTTTTTTTTGGTGTTTTTTTTTTTGGTTGGTTCGTTTTTTGGGTTTTTTTTTTTTTGTTGGTTTTTTTTTTTTGTTTTGGTTTTTGTTTTGGTCTTGTTACCTGTAGCTTTTTTGAGAAAGTGTTGGGTTGGCTGACCTTTCACTTAATCATTATTTTATTGCTGTGGAATTACAGAATGAGTTTTTGATGTCTCTTGTTTCACTTTCACTTATTTTGGCATTGCGATAATTGTCTGCAGGCTGTTGCTCTTTTAGTGGAGTGCAGATGGATGGACTTTGCTTGACCTCTCTACCTAGCCAGGCAGACAGACTAACTGTTGCTCGCTTTTTGTCTTGTGTGGGCAACAGCAAAACTTATATGTGTCTTGGGTCTGAGGATTGACTAAAAACAAAAAACTCTCATGAAAGAGAATGAACACTCAGTGGCAGAAGGCTCTCTTCAAACACAAAGCAAATTCTTTCGTCCAGAATGGATATACTGAAATGGTTAAAGGGCAAATGCCAAAAGGCTGAAATTTTGCCTCAGCTTTTTTGTCAGACTTGGGTTTGAGAACAACATTTAGTTGGTGCCCCTGATCAGCCCAGCCATCATTCAGAAGCCATGAAAGGTTTTATAAATGTTGCTTCTGCTACTGTCTGAGATTAGAATAATTGAAAATAGAAAGTACTGAAATATACTGATGAACCCCAAATGACTAGATAATGATATGATAAACTAGAGGCTTAGTCTTGTGTCACCACCAGGTCTAGAAGCGTGTTGGATAAGGGGATGTTGACAGAGTGGAGAGACCGAACAATGCTAATGCTGTTCACAAAATAAGAACCCTTCTGAAAAGGAACGTACAGTTTCAAGAACAGATGGTCTAGTGGTAATAGAGACTAACAAATTTTTGTTGGCTGGCAGCCGTCTTTCAGGTTAGGATTTTGTCTTTAAAGCTCTTTTATAGAGTTGACTTCCTTGCTGCAAAGTACTTGGTAAAAGGACAGAGTAAATTCCTCCTGGGAACTTGTTCTTCCTGGTCTAACAAAAATGAGATTACAGTGGAAACACAAGGTGAGGGACAGTCAGCTCACGGTGACAGGTAGGCTTTGTTGGAGCAGCCTATGGGTATTTTGGATTTTGTTCTGCTCCCTGAGCTCCAGAATTAGCATGCTGCTGGACGGTTGTCACCCCTGTGATGGAAGGTGGGAAGACTGACTTGGGAACATGCACAAGCCTTGCTTTGATCGATTTCTTCTGCAGAAGAAGCATATTGTTTGTGAGACAGAGCTTACATAATCCTCCTTCTGTGGTGTGTGTAAACATATTTAACACAGGCCTTTTGTTTCTTGACTAGTTTAAATTTAATCCACAGTGTATGTGCAGTGTGGAAGGGGACAGAAGAGGGGTGAGTTAGAGTGCATTTTGGATTTATCCTCTCCTCCAGTAGCCCAGAACTTGTATGGATTCAAAACAAGCAAAATGGAGATAAAATAATCCCATTCTTATCTTCTGTCTGTGCCCTAAAAGCAAACTGACTGTCTCTAGCTGATCAGTGGTACTGCAACCCTCAGTCTTCCCTTGCCGGGTTGATTCTCTTGTTGCACAGTAGCTGGGAGAGAGGCTTTAAATGCAGAATTAGCATATAAGCCTGTGCCATTTTTGGCTGGCTGTTAATGTTTAAAGTCTTTAAAGTCACCCACTAAAGACAAGGCAGAAGAACAAACGTCGGCCTGTGTATGTGGCATGTGTGTTCTTGTTTAATATCGGAATTTCTGGTATGGCCAGGGATGCATGCCAGCTTTGGCAGTACAGGGCACAGTTCAGATACTTAAGTACTGTACTAAAAATAACAGGACTATTTTAGACTGGGACCCAATTAGGGAGAGAATAACTTGTTGCTCTGCAATCAGTAATCTGAAGTAGCAGGCAGGCTGCAATGCGCACATAAACTTGGCTGTTTTGCTTGTGGAGTTGCCAGTTTTGACACTGCTTCCTCACTGTTTTCCTTAGATGCTTTTCCAGAGGTTAAAAAAAAAAACCCAAAGCCCCCAAAATACCCCTCCTCTTAAGGCAGGCTTTACGTGCTTTAGTTCACATTTTGATATTGCAGTGTTTAATAGCATTACAGCTCCTAATCTGCCAGTGTTGGCTTGCGAAATTCCTAGAAGGCAGGGAGCGGGAGGTGAGGAGCGGTGCTCTCCCTGACACAGTGAGTGAGCTTCACTCACTCTGCCCCACAGAAGGGCAGTGAGGGTGAATCTGGGCAGTCAAGGAGCAGAGAGAGGGGCTGTTTGAACACAGTTGCTTTTCCCTTGGTTTGCCTCCTGGGGATGGAGGAGCAGGGAATATGGTTCCCGAAATTTGTTGCTGCTACTGCTGGTTGCTTTTCTGTGTCAAGAAGTACAGTGAAAATGACTTGCACATTTAACCTCCTGAAACAAAGCATTACTTTACACTTCACTAGTTTCTCTCTGATGGTTTTATTTTTGGTGATGCTGCTGGCTGCCACCTTCTATTAGATCGCTTGGATTTCAGTGAAGCAAGTTAGAGGAATCTGAATTTCTCAGTGTACAGTCTGTGTGGGGTGATGGGGAAGGGACAAACATGCTCCAGCATCCAAATCCTCTGGTCTTGGAGGGCTTTCAAGTGATTGGCTGCATCTGATCGCAATTTTCTGCCACTACTCAGAGTAGGGTTGTGGATGAGGGAATGCTTTATGGAGCCTTATGCAAATGCTGCGTTGGATAGACTTGAGCTGATGCTCGAGATGAAAGCGAAATGCACCTAAAATTTCTATTTTTGTAGACGTCTTTCTAGCATGCTATTTTGAGAACATGAAAAAGCCAGGATCTTTCTGGTGTTGTGACTCTCATGCTGTTTTGAAAGTAGCTCTACATTTTTTTTCAAAATAAAAAGCTGATAAGAGGTGTTCAAGGCTTTGTTCAGCTGTGGTCTCTTAGCAGCTTTCAGTATGGTGTTGGCCTTAAGTTGTGATTTTGGGAGGACGTAATCAGGTTTCCTTAATCATGCAGAAATCACGTACTTTAAAACCTTCGATTTCAGTTCGCTCTTGTCCTGGCCTGAAATGAAAAGGAGGGGTCTTCCTAGATGCCCGTTATGAAAACAGCCCCTTTTGTATTCAGTGCTAAAATGTATGGCATCATGGATGTAGTAAACTCCCAGGGAACAGTGGGAGAGGCACTTTGGCGAAGCGGATCACGTTGTGCGTTGCGCAGAGCCAGCGTTTAGGCATGTGCTTGTCAACTTGTGGGCTACATGTATTCTACCTTCTGCATACTGCAGCAGCCTGCAGGACTTGCTGTTTAAAGTAAATGTTACATGGAGGATGCCTAGCAACTGTAGTTTTTAGGTCGGTGCCAAATAGTTAAAGGTGCAAATCTGTTAGATTGGTGCAGTGTTTTCTGGAGGGTGCAGTGTGGCAGTGCTGAGGTGGTGCTTCGGCACCGTGGTGATGTGGCTGTTCCTCCAGCTCTCCTTCACCACCATCCCCATTAGGTTAATGTCTAGAGCCCACAGTTCTCAGCCAGGAATATTAATTAAAAAAGAAAAATGTTGATTTGAATTGCAGTTGCTTAGGTAGAAAGCCTGCAAGGAGTTTTTCTGTGCTTTTAGACCCTTCTTCTTCATGGTGAGCTGTGCTGCAGTTATCTGGAGTGTGTACATCTGTTACTATCATTGCTATCCCTTGTGACCTGTCTCCAGTGCTTGCCTAAATTATTGTTATTTTAACACATTCATTAATCTAGTCACCCCTCGGAAAAGATTTTCATGTTTCCTATTGATTTCAGATTCTCTGAATTTTTCTTTTGAGAGAGAATGCTTATTCTCTGGGCACTTTTTCTGTGTCCTCTATAACTGACTCGATGTCTGCCTTCTTTTCCCTCAGCTGTCTCTTTTCTGTGCCAAATGATCCAGGGATGTAAGTTTCTGCTTTAGGAATTCCTCTTCTCTGTACTCTTTCTAATTCTGTTTTACCCTTTCAATGTCATCACAGCCCACAGTTTTCAAGAAGTGGGTGTGCCCTGGGTTTAATGACTTGTCATGATTCTGCTTTGCTTGTGGCAGTTCCTTGATTCTTAATACTGTATTTCCTTGTGAGGTATTGTCTGTTTTCTTTTCCTCCCCTCCCTCTTTCCTCTAAGATGATACTTCAAACAAGACTTCAGACTCCTGACACTTACCTCAGTCGTACACACAGGCAGGGTTATTCTTCTAGTACATTGGCTTGCATTTGTGGAAATTAAATCAGTGTTGCCCTTTTGGCTACCCATTTGCCTGTTATCATGAGATCATTCTGCTGTGCTTTGCATGAAGCTCCAGCTCTGACTGAACACACCATACTGCTGGCAAACCTCATGCCACCTCCCTGGCTGTCACATTTCAGAGAGCTTAAGGATATGTTGAAAAGAATGGCCACTATGGTAATTCTGAAGACTACTGGTATGGAAAAAAGCTCCATGTTTTCCTACCTTCAACTGTTATCCTTTGGCTCGATGTTAAGGGGGGAACCACTGCTGCAAGGTCCAGCAGCTCAGGTCCTTTTAAGAGTCTCTAGGGCTAGTGTTGACCTGTGTCTTGTTTATACAGGGCCATAAACCTTGGGTAGGTTTGAGTAATAGCTTCTGCAGAAGCTATAGTGACTCTTGCTCATGCCATCTTACTGATTATTCATGTCTGTGTTATCTAGTTAGCTAGTTCGTGTCTGTGTTAGCTAGTTCTTTCAGAAAAGAAGTTTTTTCCTGATTTTTAAGTTCCCTGGATTTACTTTGAACTCATTTCTAGAAACTGATATAACTTAGCATCTTTCCTGCTATGTCCAAGTCCCTTTAGGGTTGACAGGGTATGTACAGCAATTAACAGCTCTGTAGTTTGATGTTTTCCTTTAGAAATCTTGACTGAATTCTTTCCATTGTGCAATTTATAGAAACGTTTTAATGCTGCTCTTAAAATGTAATCTGTGAGTGGTTATTTAGTATACATAGTGCCTGGTTGGCTTATGTATTTTGACTTTTTTTAGTGAACAAGTGTAGTATCTCTTAAGGAACTAAAACCAAAACAGTCCTTAACTTTTCTTTCTGTCAAGAATCCTTGAAGATGTTTGCAGTTAAGGTGAGTTTTGGCGTGAGAGGTGGGGGAGAGACTTGATTTCTTGTATGTTGCAGCAGAGCTGGTAGCTGATGCCATTCTAGTCTGGTTTTGGGTTAAGTCTTGTGCACCAAGTTCACTCCAGGCATTTGCTTGAAGACAACTGTAAACATGAATTTGATCTTCACTCTCCTGCCTTCTGGGGCTCCTGCCTTAGGTTATAGGGCTTGCCTGTTACAGCATCAGTACATCCTGTGTTCCATTTCTGAACTTGTGTCCCTCCTCTGCGTTGCCTGGTCTCAAATTACTGGGACATCAAGTTAACATCTTCGAGTACACTTGGCAGAACAAAGTCAGAGGAATGTACTTCTTGGTTAGGAAATTTAAGTCTCTAAGTTCCGCAGCAAAAAGATGGATATAAGATTTCCACACCTGAGTGAGAAGTCAGGCAGGCTTCCCACTAGCAAAGGAAAAGACTTGAGAAGCTCTCATGTATCTTTTGCAATGTTTCTAGCACATAATTAAATGCTGCTTTTTTGTCCAGTCTGAGAACTTGTTTATGAAACCTAATATTGCCCTATGAAACTCAACACTCTGCTTCTTAATACTACAGCTTTAGTGATGCTCAATGAGGTGGACGGGGTGCTTTGTGTATCAGCTGTTTCAGGCGTCGTGAAGGCTAAATATAGCACTTCCTTAGCTGGCACTTGGAAGCTTCACCCGTTCCCGGGGAGAGGGAAGAAGTGTCAGTGTCAAGGCTCAGCCCTGTAGCAGATGCATCCTTCAAAAAAATAAATAAAACAGCTGAGTCATTCGTTCATTCTTTTTCTTCCATGCTGCCGGCCAATCCCAATACCCTTGTATTTCACACAGGAGGGAGAAGGCAGACAATACTGTCTTTTATTATTCATACCCTGCAGCTCACTATCTTCTTCACAAAATACGGGTGGCGTCTGTCTGTCTCCACTTCATGGGAAAGATTAACAACAATTAAGGTCAGCAATTAAGGTTGTGAAAACCTTTGAATAACTGCAACATCTGTTCTTATACTAGAATAAATAAAATAAAGCTGCAGCTCTAATTGCCAGCAGAGTACTTGCTCATATCTGTTTTGTAACTGTGGGCTTGTGAAGTTCATGTTGTTAACTGGTCCCTCGCTGGCCAGCATCACTGGTCAGCAGTCAGTGCAAACTGGCCCACTTTAGCCAAGAGCCACGTGCTGAAAGTGAGGGTGCAGGATGAGAAGTGGGAATTGTGTGTAAAGTGTGGGGCACTGTGGCGGTGGGGGTCAGGTGGTTCCTGAGATGGCTGTGGGATGTGGTCAGCCCCTCACCTTGGACATAGCTGTTGATCCCCTGAACTTCCCAGTCCATTTCAATGTCAAATAAAACTGTTTTTCCTAAACTGCTCTTGACTCTGACCAGTTTTACTCTTACTTTGAGACAGAACAGGGTTGTTGAGGGGAAGGTTGCCATTTCTCAGCTGACTGTTGTTTTTTCCATAAGCTCAAATGCGATAGCAAGAGAGCACCTGAGTGTTCTGAGGACATTTCTAGAAGTGGTTATTTCCAGTGCTGCCTCAATGCCTGACTTGTATCAGAAAAAAAATTTACAAATTAAAGAAAGAGAATGTTCTGAACTTCAATTAAGACCATTCACTCCGGTAAGGCCATTTTGGTATAAAAGAATGTTCTTTGAATGGAACATTGAATGTCTCATAAGTGGAATAGAACATTCCAATTGGAAGGTACCTTCCAGTGATCATTCAGTCCAACTGTCTGACCATTTCAGGGCTGACCAAAGGTCAAAGCGTGCTGTTGAGGACATTGTCCAAGGGCCTCTTAAATACTGGCCTGGGACATTGACAGGCCTGGGACATTGACCACCTCCCTAGGAAGCCACTTCCAGTGTTTGACTACCCTCTTGGTAAAGGAAGTGTTTCTGCGTATCTAGTCTGAACCTCCCCTGACTCAGGTGTGAACCATTCCCACACATCCTGTCACTGGATATCAGGGAGGAGCTTTCTGGTAACAAATGACACTTTACTTAATTTTGTCTGACTGTATGGGGTGATTTCTTAACTTGTCTGCAGAGCAAATGATCAGCAGTGTTGTACTTCCCATCCAGAGAATGAAAACTTCAGCGCTGCTCAAGTGCCAGGAGCTGGAGCCTAGTCCTTCTTGGCACATGTGGCCTCCACAGAAGGAACTGTTTGTGTTCCGACTTGGCGCAAAAGCAGAGTGATTCTGCGCTTTCCAGTTGTCTTTTTTGGTGTGTTTAAAAGTGGATCTCATTAGGCTTTTAAGTCTTAAAAGTTTTAACCTGCCTAAGACAGAGATCTGTATAAAGACTTAGGGATCTATCATCAAAGTCTGGTAGAAAACCAGCCATGTCTTCCTGTCCCTTTGATCATGGGAGCAATTCAGGTGCTTGTTTCCTGGTGTGCTCAATATTTCTCCCTCCCCATGCATTGGTAGTGGTTTTCTATAATCCTGCATTTCTTTACTTGAGCTGCAAGATCTTTTCTGACCAAGTGCTGCTACTTGCCGTCATGGGAAAAATTATATCTGTATCATTCCTGCTGCTTGCTTGTCCCACTGACACTGACTGGGGTGCTGCATTAGGCGATGTGTTGTTGCATTTCTGCAGGGGCAGAGTATGAGGGTGTGCCTGTAGCTTAAGAGACAACACTAGGAGGTTCTGCAGCTGGGAACAGTGGCTATCATCACCTGCCACAGAGAGAAGAGCACTTCTATATGGAGCAGCCTTCTCAAACCTGACTCTTGGGAGGCATCCAGCTCCAATGAACTTCTGCTTCTGTCTTGTGTTTTGGAGAGAAGCTTTTTGGTTTTGCATAATGAGGAACTTGTCATTTAGTTAAATGGGAGAGTCCCCATGAAAATTGTGCTGCTCGTTTTAGGCTATTGACTTATACGAGTTATTGGACTGGAAAAGATGCGTAGGCTAAGATGTTGCAGGAAACAAATGTGATCGTTTCCAAGCCATAGTTTAATTTATCTAGGACCAATAATGCCATAAAGAGGAGACCGTATTGGGCATTGGTGGCAAATTCTGTGGTACTGCTGTCCATTTGAAGGAGATGGGGAATATTACAAGCTCGTGATTGCTGAGATATGTAAGCATCAGAGCATTAGGTGAAGGGAATTTTCTCCTTCTTCCAGTGACAGAAAGTAGAATGAAAGCCTGTGGGAGGTATTCGTGTAAAACAGGCAGTTGTGTGAAGCCATCCCTTCATGCAGAGCTGGTTTTTAATAAAATAGAACCGCTAATTAGCGAGGCTGAAATGAAAATCGAGACTTTTCTGATGCATCTGTCAAATTGATTGTATTAATGATGAGCAAATGCTTTTAGGGATCAAAATACAATGTAGCAAAAAGCCATTTTTGAATTGTTATTTCATCAATTAACAGCAGCAATTAGAAATTCAAATTTTTGATATTCACAGAGGCTTTTGCAAGAGAGCTCATCTGCTCCTTTGATAAATGTTTTGTTTTTTTACACTGCAGTGTATTTTGGGAGGGGGTGAACTTTTTGGAAGAGCAAAGTGTGAACAAAATTTCTGCCTCAAACAGCAAAAGAAATTCAGGGAAGAGAACTGAGATTTTTTTATTTTTTATTTTTCATTTTTCATGAGGTTAACTGAGTTCTGCCATGTCATCTTGCATTTAATGTTGCTGCTAAAGAATCTCTTCATCTGTTTATAGAGTTCACATGCACATGTAAGTGCATGTGTGTAATATATGTGTATAATATATGTATTATACACACTGAGTGAAATTAAACCCTAAAAGTTGCTGGGAGAAAGTGAAGCTTTGTCAGGACTGACTTCTGCAGTACAGAGGCCAAAAGTCTGGGGATAGTGCGTGACTGGTCTGGCGTAATTGTCAGTCTTGTCCAGAGGTGTGAGAGTTTGAAGTTCAGGTGCTGTACACTGGGAAGGGATTCCTCTGGCTGGTTTTGTGTCTCCAGATCGTGGATGGCTACATCTGAACCAGTTTTCTAGATTCCTGTTGTTGTCAATGGAAAGAACCAGGTGCTCCAGTGGTGTGCTTCGTTGAATTGTATAGGTTGTAAGTGGCTTCTTGAGCTCATCTCAGGCAAGCCCCAGCTTTCTCTGACATCCAGACAACTGCTGTGGAATGAGATGGACTGCATGTAAGGAGAGCCTGTTTCTCCCCCCTGACTGATGTGGCAGTGCCGGCGTGTACACTTCTCCTGTACACATACCACCACCACCACCGGGGGTATGTGACTGCCTTCATACCCTGTGATAGTGTTGTGGTCAGCTCCGTGCGCAGCCTGGATGTTGGTTTGCTTCTGTGGGCAGTGTACTCCAGGCCTGTAAAATGATGTTGTGTGTGGGGACACTTAGGCTCTGTCCTCTTCCTCCTTTCCACTGCTGCCAGTACCAGTTGGACAACCTTGGAGGTGGGAGAATGCAGATGGGACCTGTGTGTGGGTTCCAGGCTTGGAGTAAGGGTGTTTTGTGTGTTAGAGCACATCAGTACACAGGGGAGGCACTACATCTGGAGCCTGCACCCTTGGAGAACAAACGTTCCCCTTTGGTAGCTCCAGAGTCTGAAGGTTAACTGGGGATGTTCCTTGTTTAACTCATATCTAGTTAACCTTCAGTGCTGGAGATATTCAACATTTCATACCTCTGTTAAACAGCCTCATAAGGCCTGAAACAACAAATTTCCTTCATGGCACCCTGCAAGTACAGGGAAGTAGCTCTTAAATGTAGGTGGCTTGGCAAAATATTCTCGTTGAGTTATTTGGCCTGCTACCCAGCCTTCGATATGTAATCTTTTGGTACTGCCAAAATACCATTCTAATTAAGTTGACATAGTCTATGAAGCCTGGGTGGTATTAACTGAGTTTTCTTCCCTGTGCTTTCCAACACTGTGTTTTGAAAGGGTTGGTGGAAGCTGTGGCACTTGCAACCTCACCATAGCCTTCATTAAGCTGGGATTTTGGTCACCTTGTGACCTTCAGAATCAAAGGAAGAGTATTCTCTTTCTTCCTCTCTGCAGGTACAAGTTAATAGCAATAAATAAGTGTTCACTAATGCACATGAAACATGTGATCAGTTGGCCAGATTTCAGCTTTGTTGAACATTAGCCCTTCTACAAAATATTAACCTGTTATGTAGGTATATTTTCTGTTTTGTTTACACTTATTTGAAAAAGCTGTGCCCTGTTTGTCCCAGGGTGGTATTATATTTGCAAGTAGGTCAGCATACTCGCTTTTGAGATGTCAGCTTGAAACTGTTTTTCAAGGGCTAAAAAACATAAGAGGGTAAGAAAGACTTTGGCATTGCCGATATCCTTTATTTATTTATTTATTTATAGGAATTTTTAGCCTGTATTCAAGAATAGAGCACCAGTAACATTTTAGTTGTGTTCTGCAAGTCGGCACTGATTGCCTGCTGCTAACCATAAGCCACCCGTGGATTTGAAGCTTGTGTGTTGCATAATGCCAGCAAATGCATTTGAGATTACAAAATGGTCTCTTTGCTCTAAGAAGAGATTGCTGTGATTTGTTAGTGAGGCAGCGTTAAAGTACACATGGGGTATCTGTGACATCAGTATCTTAAAACCACAGTATCTTAAAAAGCAGTTTTTTTGCAGTTGGGTGAGCTCTGGCACTGCTGGCGCTTCCTTGCATGGGAGTGACTGAGTGCAGTCTCCAAACTGGGTACATTTTTTTTATGTTCCAGTCAGTCCAGGGTGTATGTATTGCTTTAATTTGTGTGTTATCCCTTGCACTTCTTGCACTTCTTTATCACAGCCCTCTTGAAGAGACAGGATTTTCTGTTCATCTCAAGAGCCAGCACAGTATTTGTTGGGGTTGCCTCCTTGCTCTCTTTGCAACTAGAAGCAAAGTTGGTCATTGCCTGCTTGCTTTGGGGTTGATGTAGTCCAGGGCTCTCCTGGCTCTGTTGAGTTACCACATACAAGTCATTCTGTGTTAACCCTTACTGTGCTGTGCATGAGAGGTAAAAGGGGTTTGCTTGTTTATTTTTGCTGCTTGCTACTATTACTTACTATGGTATCTTTGTCAGAATTGTTTCAACAGTTGAATTCTTTAGAATAAATCATGTTTGGGAATAGTTACCACAAAATCATTTGGAGGGTGAATTAATGTGCTGTTGATGCTGGGGAATGCATTTCTGCTCACAGAATGTGATTTTTTTTTTTCAGAGGCTAAGCAGAAAGTCTTTCTTTTGAGAGTTCTAACCATACAAATGAGGTATACTGAGAATAACCTGCTGACTTAAGTGTACCTCTTACGGTATCTCAGAAAGATACCATCTTAGTGAGTAGCTTGCAGTTTGAATTGAAATGCCTAAACTTGCCTTCTGGCTTCAACCATTTATATAGGATGAGACTATGTAAATAAACCAGTGCTTATTCATGAACATAAATCATAGATAACTGTAGAAGCCTCTGTCAATTTATTTTCTTCAAAAATACGAACCTTGATGTCTAAATAAAAGCTTCTGATAATCCTAGTTAATAACTCTTCCAAAAAAATCTTTTACCAAGAAAACAGCAAATGATACATGTACAATTACTGTGTTAACTATCAGTATTAGACCCTGTAAATTGTCAAAGTAAAAACCCTAATGTCTGATGTCATTGGTCAACAATAATGAAGTTTTAAATCCAGGAAAAGTGTTTTAACCCACCTGAAAATGCAGGAGAGGCCCTAAGGAGGGATGTGAATGGTATTTATAAATATGTGCTTGTAGCTTTCTGTGCACAAGTGTGAGTGTTGGTTTTGAAGTCAGCCTTATGGTCAGCCCTCTGTAGCCAGTGTGGTGCAGCAAAAACTAGCAAGTTCTTTGAGAAGCTACGGAGCCTCCTGAATAAAGATCCAAGTAAAGAAAAATAGGCTGTAACTGTAATGATTGATGAATGCATCATTTGGATGAAACAGGCTTAAAATGCTTGAAAAACTGATCAGTAGGTCATGTGATAGGAGATTGCATTTTGTTCTTTGTTTCTCTCTTTTTTTTTTTTTAATATCTTTGTCTTTTGCATCAGCCAGGAGAGGAAAAAAGGTTTCTTCATGCTTTGGAATATTCTCCTCCAAAATGTAGGAGTGTTGTAGAGAAATAAGGGAACAGAACCTGGGAACAGGGCAACCTTGCTGCAGATAGCTACTCTATGAATTTAAAAGTCTCTCTATCAAACCTTTGTATATTTATTTCAACTATTATCTCTCCTAACTTTTGTCAGGAGGCTGTACAAGTAACAGCTGAGGAGTGCATGCTGCCATCTTACCACCTTAGTAAAGGCAAGCTGAGTCTGGTAGATCTTTCCAATGGATGTTTATGGATAGGCATGTAGATTAAACTATGGTTTCAAATAGAATCTGTAATGATCTGACTTTCTTTATTAAAAAAAAAAAAACAAACAAGCAGCGTGCAAGGCTGATGATCTCACTGAAATTGTTTAGAAAAATGTCTTGTGTGTAGTTTAGTCTCTGGGCTGGGGGGTCTAGAGGCCTTGGCTTTCAAATCCCACCGCAGAGCAGGGGGCAGGACCATTCACGCCAGTTGCAGGTTGGAAGCATTAAGGCTCATTAGAGTATTGAGTGCAAAAAGCAGTGTTTGGATAAGCAGGCAACAAAAGCAGACTTCAGCTGAGTTGGGGCCACAAGGTGAAAGTAAGTGCCTTTGAGAAAAACTTCATATTTTATTTAGAGTTCTCTCCAAATGTTTAACTTCTGTGAGATGCCTGGAATGCAGTAATTCTCACGGATGTGCAGTAGGAAAGGTTTGCCAGCTCCTAATGGCAGTAAACAAAGAAAATGGAAGTTCACAGGTTGCCTTGGCCAATGTAATAGTTTGCTGCCACTGGAGGGGGTGATCCTGTTCCCTTCCCGTCTTGCTCATGGTCTCCTGCCGTTCACATTGTGCCAGCTGAACTGCCTGTCAGATCTAAGTTTATTGCATTTGCTTCCTTAGCAGAACACTAACCCAGCAAAACAAATGCATTAATTAACACAAGCTGAACTCATTAAGGACCATACATGACACAAAAGGGGGAGAAGGAGGGAGTGCCATGAAGCTGCTGGGAGGAAGTGGAGGAAGAAAGCAGAGCAAGGGCTGATGAAGAGAGTGGGATGTCTGTCCTGTTCTTGGCAGTAACAAGCTATTAAATCATCTTGACTGTTGTATAACTTCACTCTAAGTCTTCAGGTTGGATAATAAAAGCTTAAAATAACATAAGGAAATAATTATTTAGACTGCTTCCCAAAATTATAAAATTTTGGATTCTGTTTTATGAGAAATGTGACTAGAATGGACTGGGGAGGGGAGGCAAGACAGTGACAACACAGTGAATAGACACAGTGGTTTTTCGGTTCTCTGAAGGCAAAGGATGCAGTGAGGAACTGTATATGCAAAATTAGAGACCGTTAGTCATGGCATTGTCAGATGAAGTTAACCTTGGGCTGCCTCTCTGTGCATCTCATGTCCCAATCATGCATCCTTGTACCTGCCCTACCTCTGCATATGGCTTGCTGATGGGGTTGTCTGCTGTATATGATGTAGATTTTTGTTTCAGTTTCTGTCTAATTAACATTTCATTTAGACTTGGGTAAAAGTCTGTTTAGTTGCCAAAGTTCCTGCTTCAAAGCTATGGATTTGAAGCTGTTAGGAGACAGAAGAGGATTTTCAGTGATCAAGGAAGACTGTAAACTGCAGAGTTTTGTAAATATTTCCAAAGTCTGTTATAGGTTTGGGATTTGTTGTTTGGTTTTTTGATTTTTTTTGGTGGTTTTTTTGGTTGGTTTTGTTTGGTTTGTTTTTTGGGGTTTTTTTAGTTGGTTGGTTGTTTCTTGTTGGTGTTGTCCAGTGTTGTCGGGCTAAATACTGTTTTTCTCCCAGGACTTTATCTTTGCTGTCAGTGAAACTGTTCTGTCAGGAGGTGAACAAGAATTTACAGTCTTGAGCCCTTTCAAAATTTTAGGCCGATTCAGGAAACCAAAAAATGCTGAACTGCATATATTTTATTTAATTTTATTTGGCAAGGCTCGAAGTGGGATGGCATCAGCTCTTCTGTGCTTCTTCTGAAGTATGTATCTGTTTTGGCTTTCAAAAGCCTGAATTGCCGTTGCCAAGATTCTTCACTTTCTGGCAAAAGTACAATGGCAAATGGCTTCCTTTACAAGGTGTAATATTTAGACTAACAGCTTTGCAATTAAGAATGGCAAAAGAGAATTATATTCCCTTTTTTTATAAGACCAGATTTTTTAGTAGAGTTTCGTGGGAGTGTTTGGACGTAACTGAAGTGCTTTTGATTGATGATTTATATTTTGTACAGTGCTTTTCATTTTAGTGCACAACACTCGCTTGAAATTTTAGCTAGAACAATGCTTTGTTTTCAAAGATGTTCAAAGTATTCCTCTAGTTAGGCATTTGCTCCGTTTCATAGACTTGCAAATGCCTTTTGGGTACATGCGTGTAACAAAATGCGTGTGAAGATACCAACTCGTGCAAGGGAAATGGGGAGAAATTGGGAAAACTGCAGGTATTCTTAAATATTGCCTGCTGCTAATCTCAGTAGGCCATCAGGGTGTTGGCAATCATGTCATTAAGTCTTTTGTGGTTGCAGAGTGATTCCATTCTGGAGATGTTTCGGAAGAAAAAACTTTTTTGAAGGGAAACTGGCCAAGTATTATTTTTCAGCATGGGCGGACTGGAGACTTTGAGTGTGAGGAGGGACATTCAGAGCTGGGGAGAGAAGAAAGCGTGTGTTTGAACTGAGTGAGTGGAGAACGTGGTCAGTAAAACGTCTGAGGTGATGAATCCAGACCTGCTTGCTAAGTGATCCCTTGGGGAGGGAGAAGGGTGTTCTCAGTGGTGTAAATTGACACAGTCTCCACCTGAAGCTATGTCTAAAAGAGGGCCAGGTGCTTTAGAAATCCTTACATGTACTGATTGCTGAAGCTATGATGAAACCTGATGGCAAACTTGTGAGCTGCCAAGGATGTTTTAGTCTCCTTGGTCCAGCCAGCTAAGGAATCTGATGGCACTTTCTTTTCAGCCCACGTAGTCATTCAGGCTTCATTTTTGTGAGAAGCTGTGTGGATCTTGCATGCAAAAGCACATCTGGGTCCCACACTTTCAGTGCAGCTGGGGACATTGCTAGCTGTCAGGTCTTTCAACTACAGAAAATTCACTGGCATGCCTCATGCTGCTTGTATCCAACTTTATTTCCATTGTAACTATGGCAATCGGAGTAGACTGGTAAGAAAGTGTCAGAGTATGGGTACTCATGCCTGTGTTGCAGAGGGTTGCTCGGTGTATCCATATAACTGCTGCGTCTTGCAAACCCGTTTTAGTGATACATATATATATATATATGTATATATGTATATATGTACATGTCTGCAGAAAAAAACAGAACACTTTCCTAGATGGTATGAAGTAGTGGGGAGCCTACAGCCAGGAGAACAGCCGGTTGAAGTCTTGGAGGTTGCTCCTTGTGCAGACCAAGAAGAGAGGGTCTTTTCCTCCCTGGGTCTTCAAGATGTTAAATTTTAAGTCCAGTAGACTTAACCCAGGGAGTCCTGAAAGTAACTTAGGGGAGAACATTGGATTGATTCAGTTTTAAGACTTTGTTCTAGTTTCTTAGGAAAATCCATATTTGGTCTGCTAAACCTCATTCTGTACTGTGGGGAGAAATGGAGTAGTGATGCTTAGCATCTGAGAGAATAAAAGGCATGCATAAAAGAGAGGGAAAGATTTTTAACTTGTATGTAGAACCTGAGATCTTAGATAAAGGTCTTCAGGTCAAAATTAAGGCTATATTGAAGCTTTCTCGTCCTCCCTCTTTCACAATAGTTCAGTTGTAGAAAGCGGAACATTGTAGAAGAAAAATGAAATACTTAAAAGGGTATAGCATTCAACAAATTTGTTGAGTTACCTTTCATAAAAGAGCATAAATCCAGTTTTCAAGAGCTCTGTAGCTTGTCTTGCAACTCTGCCAGGTTAAAATCCTTTTTTTTTTTTCCTCCTCCTGTTCCTAACTAATCTGCAAGCAATTGCGTTTTAAAAATTATTTTTCTCTTGAATTTAAAGACTTTGACAGATGGCACATGTAGAACCTGGAAAACTTCCTGAATTGGCAGAGTGACCATACCCCTGCCATTTTCCTACCACAGTATCTGTAGGTGCGTAGGCTGTGTCTGCTTCCAGAGTGCTGGGCGAGATACTGTTTCCTCTGCTGGGAATGTGCAGAGAACAAGTGATAAATCAGAAAAACATACCTGGTGATGGGCTGAATTTGCAGTTAATAGACAACTTAATCTGCTGGTTAGCTGAGTAATTTGATTGTGACTTGAACAACCCATTCAGAGCAGTGGCAATCTCCCGGGTGCATACCTGCAGTGTTTTCCATGCAGGATTAATATCAATCTTTTAGATGGTGTGAGTTCGTTTAACACTTTTTAGAGACTGAGACATCAAAGCTATGCCTCACAATAGTCCATTCTTTATTCTAGAGAATGTCATACCAAAAATTAGTCTCATGACCTTTGAAATGTGGTTTATCATGACTGTCCTTCTTTCAGGGCCTCTGTCCAAGGCAGAGCTCTGAAGCCAATAAAAGCACATGAAATCGCTTGGTTCTGAATGTGCACAGGCTGTCTCGCTCAATGTTGCATGACAGTTGTTCTCTCAACTGAATGTCCTGAGTTTTGTAACAGTGATTGACTACATAGCTTGTTTTCTATTTACAATCCTTTGGAATTTCCCTCCCTCATATAAGGCATTTTAGGAGAAGGGCAGTAACTTGGCACTTGAATACTTCTTTGCGGTTTGTGCTGTGTAAATTGTGTGGAAAGAACATGTATGTCTGTATGCAGCTACAGTCTCTGAAGAGAAGTGACATGCTAAAATCGTGTTTAAAGACAGCAGCACAGGAAAAATTGATCTATTTTTTCTTTTTAAGTTCTAATATTTATCTACTGAACTCGTGAGTTGGTGTACAGTTCTGTCCCTATGAAATTTATTACTTGTTGATGTGGTACAAAGGACCTTAGGTCTTAAAGGTGGGCAAAGGCTTTTTGTATTCCTGGAGTAGGACTAGGTTGATAAACTGTTTTTAGACAGACAAAAGAGATGAGATCTTAAATCAGTGTTAATGTGTGACTGACCAGGAATGATATCATCTAGAGATTATTGCTTTCCTCTGTTTCTACAGTGTTAACAAATGAATACTCAAGAATGTAGCAGTGAAGCAAATGGTTCTTGATAAATTATGCAGTCTTGGCTCCAACTATTGTTTGAGATAATTTATGATCTTCCATTGGTGTAATGGGGCTGTGGCATAAACTGCAGCACACCCTAGAGTAGACAAATTGGTCTGGTATTGTTTAGGAACATATTTAATCTATCTTGCTATAAGTGAATAGGAGCCTTTGCTGAAACATCAAAAGACCAGTATTTTGATATTCAGTCCTAAATAACCTACCATTAAATTTGCAGCAGTTGTGCCTTTTCGTGATGGCTAAATACTGAAGTGGTAATAAGCGAAACTGTTGCAGTGTAAAGCTCAATTCTTTTCTCTTATTCCCTTTATGTAAACTTTCTTTAGTCTTGGTGGGTTTGGAGGCTAATAATACAGTTCTCTTTATTCTTAAAGCATTTTACCAACTTCATAACAGCTGTTCCAGTGGCTTGCTTAATTTCTCTGTAGATGTGCTTACAAAAAAGAAAAGAAAATGCTACTCCTCCAAGTGAAAAGGTTTTTAAGAGCTTTTCTTAAATCTGTGCTTAATTCTTCTGGAACAAACTGAGCGATTAAGGTGAAATCTTCAGATCAATCTTTAAAACTGACTGCAAACTTTTAGGTGTGGAGAAGTAGTTAGATGGCTGTAGACCACTGTTTCTATGTTTAAAGACTAGCAATAGTGCAAGTTGACTAACATGCCTACAGTTATATGTTTGGTGTTGCCTACCCTGCTTTGGATCCTGTAAGATTTTGGGTTTAATTTTTTTTTCCGTAGTATTTACTTACCTAGAATAAACAACTGGATTTATGCATATTTGGTTAAATGGATTTTCAGACTTGCTCTTGCCAAAACCAGTTTCCTCCTGAGGTAATTGGCTGTATGAATTGATCACAGAAAACAGCAGAAGCCCAGTAACTGCTTCCTGGAAAGAAGTTCCCAGGAGTTTGCCTGCCTTACTGATAGAAGAGGAGGCTACCATACCTCAGCCAAACTCATCCTGGAACTAGGTAAAATAAAGCTTCCTTGATGAGTGCACGGTTTGTGGACCATAGGCTGGAAGTCCTCTGGGAACAGTTTGTCCAAGATGTTTTTTCACCCTTGTCCCTGACTTAACTGTCCCATAAATTTTGCTGTCAGCTTTGGTTTGGTGACAGTTCATGCTTACCAGAGAGCAGTGGGCAGCCTGTTTAAAACTTGGGCTTTTGTCTTGAGTACATAATTGATAATTAATAGTGAACAAGACAGGAGCTCGCTTGTGGTAGAAGTAAAAGTTCTGACTGTGCTTTGCAGCCTGCTTTCTCTTCCCCAGACACACTTTTTTCATCTACTTGGAGGTGGCATCACTTGTGTTACACTGCGGGGATGTCTTCACCACTGGTTGGAAGAAATGCTGGAGCAGCAAATAGTGCTTTATTTATTTATTTCGGTTTGTTTTTGTTTCCTTTGTTAGGAGGCAGTTATAATAACTTTCTTGACATTGTCTTGCCTTCTTATTTTTAGTTCTTTAGCCATATGTTCCTCTAAATGTTTGCAGATTTCTTTTCAAGCTCTATCTGATCACAAAGTGATGCTTTAAAGAAACACAACTCACCTTGCAAAGTTGCTGCTAATAATCACTCAGAAGAGCAAGTGCAAGACTTGAATGAATTTGTATGTGACACTCTGATATATTGTGTGAGGATAAAACCATGAGAGAAAAGGCAGGCAGGAAAGGGTAAAGGTTAGAAGTTGTGTAGCCAGACCTTGAAGGCTAATGCTGCATAATGATCTTGGTGATCTTGTGGGTCTTTTCCAACTTAAATGATTCTGTGATAAGTGACTGTCATCTTAATTAACTCACAGATTTCAGTGTTTTCTTTCCACAATTGAAAACATAGCCTCAGGTGGTGAGAGCCAGTTTTCAGATGGCTAGGGTTTTGCTGTGAAGGGAAGCTTTCATTTTTGCCTGAATGGTGGGAATAAAGTAGAAGCCACACGATCTGAGGGTAGGTATGTTGGGGTTTTAAATTAAATACCAAATTGAACGTGTTTGCTACGCTACAGGCAGCAAATGTGCACATTTTCTACTTCAAATTGGTGCAAATCCTCATCACCTCATCTTGATCTTCTTGGTCTTCCTCCTCCAACTGTTTTCAATAATAAGTTGATGAAATGTCTTCAGTATGGTTTCTGACAGTTTGTTTGTACTCTGCAGGTCCTGGGAAGCAGTAGATGTAATTTGAAGAAAATTTGAAGGAACAAATGGCTTTAGCTGGCTGCCCAGACTCCTTTTTACATCTTCCTTATCGGATAGTAAGTTGTGAAACTGCATGTTTGTGTCAGCTCGTAGCATCATATTGCTGTGTGCCGGTGATTGATTGTGCATTCAAACTTTTCATCAAACTGCTAATAGCTGTCTGGCAATTCTCTGGGTTTTGCTAACATTTGGAAACAGAGCCTCTGTTACCATCCTGTATTCAAGTTCTGCTGCTGAAAAAAAATGGGTCATTAATATATATGGATTAAGATTTGAAATTTGCCTTTAAAATAGCCATTTCCTATTTGGGAGAAGGCGCTTGTTTCCAAAGAAAAGGTGACGAGCTACAATACCAGTGAAGTGCCTTGCACCAAAATGTATCAGTTTGCTGAATGCTATATTTGTAGGAACAAAGGCAGAGATTTTTACACTTGGTTAGATCCTATGGTTTTTGAGTCATTGTGCTGTATCTAAGCAGCCAATATGGCATATTACAAAGAGTATATTTTAAAAAACCCTCAGCTAAATTCAAAGATACTTGACAAAAATGCATGTGAAAGTTCTCTTTTTTCCTTGGGCAATTTTAGTTGGCATAATGCTTGCTTTGTACTTTTTATGAAACTGCAAATTGCTAGTTTGGATATGATCTTTTCTTTGCACTTTTTATGTTCTGTTTTCATAATATGATTACCACCCTGAGGATTCAGTTATGATTTTGGACCCTGTAGACACACAAATAATTAAACAGTGTCATGTGACATTAAAACCTTTTCCCTTTGTCCCACGAGAAACATTGCTAGTAGTGATTACTACAGTCATGCTACTCATTTGGAAGAGAAGCAAAAAACCAGACAAAAACAACAACAAAATTTCCAAAAAATCTCTTTAGGATTTATACATGTTGTGTAATATGTCAGCTTACAATTTTTTCTTCCCCAACAGGAAACCTCAAATTAGTTAAAAGTCTAATGTTAGTATATGCTGAGTTGTCAGCTGAATGTACCTGAATGCTTCTCCCAATAACAGGAAAAACATAACAGTTCTTTTATAGCTTCTTTTGCAGCTATAAAAATAGACTGGACTTTGAGAAATTGGATGTCCTGAAAACCTGTTACTATACTTGGATCTATGATTTTAAAAGAATATGTGAATAGATGTGCCTGGACTTCATAATTTTGATGCACTGTGAAATTATGCTTCCAATTCATTTGGAGCATCATCTGAGTCATGATGCGAAGCTGAGGGAAAGGAGAGCTGTGTAAGAGAAACTTGACATTCTAGGCAGTCATTTTTGAGCGGCAAGTTCTTTAACTGAGTGTCAATCTTTCCTGTGAAAATAGTGCCTTTAGTGGTTCGTAGGAAGTAAGAATGTGAATTTTCATTGGTACTTCCCTTGCTCTGACAAACCCTGTAGATAACCTGCTTTAGTCTGGGGCAGTCAGCAGACTGGAAGTGTCAGAGCAACATAGGGTGACTTAAGATGGTGGGAAAGGGACTCAGTTATTTTTGGTCAAAGCTTACTATATATTAACTACCCTGAGTGCTTATAACCGGTTTGAAGACTAGCTGTGGAAGCCCATTCACAACTACTGTGCCTTCTGTCAGAACTGAAGTTTGCATCAAAAAAACCCTGAACATCTGTTTTTCCACCCCTACTAAATCTGACTTAGGAGCTTTCATCAACTTGTCTTTCAAATTTGGCTGCAGTGAAAGCATTTTGTTGGTAAAGGGCTGAAAGAAGGTTAAACTAAATTTGCTCTAGATTAGAGTGTAAAGAAGTATTCTCTTTTTTCAGCACATTTTCTTACTTAATATGAATGAAAGACTATGAAGGCCACTGCTCCAGAGATCCCAAGGTTGGGAACTTAACGCTGTAGATTAAGTATTAGAATAAATTGGAGGTTGGGATTATATTCAAGGCAAGAAAAATGAGAACCTAGATAAGTGAGTATGCACTACAGAATACGCTTTAGGATGTCCTGCTGCCAATCCACCTTTTCTCAGTTTTTTTATTTTTTTGAAGAGATGGGCAAGGTATAGATCTCTGACTTCCTTACTGAGTTCTTTGTTTGCTAGGTTTGCTGCTTTCAGAAGCTTTCAGGTCTTGTTTAAGGGTCTTTTAAGTTTCTCAGGAGTTAGCACATAAACCAGTCACACTGAATGCATTCTCCTAGAAACAATCTCTAGCTCTGTTAAAAAAAAAAAAATCAATACTATCTTTCAGTGGCTTTCAGGAGTCGTTTCCAAATTCTTGAACTCTTCAATAAAAATCCGGCAGTGAGAATTGGCAGTGTTTGTCTTCTGTTCCTGGAAATTCAGAACATAGTCCCAGAATTTCTCAGAAAAAATGGGATGATTTACTGTGTTTCCGTTCTTTTGCAATCTGTAGTCACAACAGTATTTATGTGCAGTGACTTGAACTCTTGGGGAATATTTAGTTCTTTAACCCTTTGCATTAATTGTACAAGTCTCAGTGACATAAATAACAAAAAGACAGGGTGTTTTTCTCAGTTTATGAAGATAAAATTTTGGGCATGCGGGAATGTCCTGTTCATCATCCACATTCTGCCTTCTGTTTGTTTTCTCATGACCAGGATGCAGGTATGACTTCGGTAATGATTAATATAATTTGGTTTTAGTGAGCTGAATTCTTATTTGAGAAAGGACTTGTAACTTGGTGCAAAATGGACTACAAACACTTGGCCACAGAGTAGGGAGAAAATGGAAATTGCTTTCTCTTATGTGTATAGAGCTGTGGATTTCAGGATTGCTAATAATCCTCTTCATCAGATAAGAGTGCAGAATATTGCACATCATACTTGAGAAGCTTTGTGCACTGCAAGAGTAGGAATTAAATACCTAAGAGAATTAATCAGAGGCTAGCTACTGTAATGAAAGCCTCTTTCAATGATGTCAGATTTGTGGATGTGAAGGTGATTTGCTGCCAATACTAGAACTACAATAGTGACATTCCTCTGCCTTAATCTGGAGCAACAGTTAGGCAGAGGTTCTCCAGGTTTTAGTATGGCAGCCTTGATCCTTGTTTTCAATACAATGATACAGTAAGTTAGAAGACACCTTTGGAGGTCATCTGATCCAAGTCCATGGCATGTTGAGGTTATACTTGTTTTCCTAGAGTGCTTCATCTTGGTGAGTGTAGTTTTCGGGAAACTCGCATTTTTATTTTCAGGGGTGGCTTGCTTAGATTGGGCAGTTAGAGAAGAGAGGGTTTCTCTTTTAGTGAAAGGGGAGAAAAAACCCTTTTGATTTTGATTAAATCTCTAATTTATTTAGAGAATTACCTTGATGGATGCAATAATCCTCACCCTTGTGACATCCAGGTGCCTTCTATATGACGCAGGCTTATCTCTGCCAGTTTGGAATTGAACAGTCTGTTATTTAGTGTTAAATAGATGTACATGCTACAGTCCATGTTTGTGTGCATAAAATGTCTTTTATCATAAAAAACCTGCATGAAAAACATTCGATTGCAGAACTTGTCTCCAAGTGGCCTTGGAAAGGGCTGTTGAAACCTATATTTTGGCTCTCATTGTCTGCCTGATGCTGTTTGAAAATTTTTGTTAACTTGGCTGTTGTCAATTGTTTATTGATTCTTTGGAGATGTTTCTTGTCATTTGTGGTAAGAAAGATGCCAGGCCAAAATGGTGCTGGTCACTCCTCTCCTCAGCTGGGCGGGGGGAGAAAATATAATAAAAGGTTTATGGGATGAGATAAAGGCAGGGACAAATCACTCACTGGGTACCATCACAGGCAAAACAGACTCGACTGGGGGAAATCAGTTTAATTTATTAGCAATCAAATCAGAGTAGGGTAATGAGAAATAAAGCTAAATCTTAAAAACACCTTCCTCCCACTCTGTCCTTCTTCCCAGAGTCAATTTCACTCCCGACTTGCTCTCTCCTCCCCTCCAGTGATGCAGGGGAATGGGGAATGGAGGTTGCAGTCAGTTCATTACACGTTGTCTCTGACAATCCTTCCTCCTCTTGGGGAGGACTCCTCACACTCTTCCTTTGCTCCAGCATGGGCCCTTCCCAGGGAGACAGATCTCTGTGAACTTCTCCAGTGTGGGTCCTTCCCATATGAGCATAGTCCCTCCCATGGGATGCAGTCCTTCTGGAACAGGCTGCTGTACCTTGGGGGGGTTACAAGGCAGAAACAGGGCCAGAAAACCTGCTCCAGTGTGAGCTCCTCTCTCCATGGGTGCACAGGTCCTGCCAGGAGCCTGCTGCAGCGCTCCTGCAGTGTCACAGCCTCATTTGTGTATCTACATGCTCCGGCATAGGGCCCTGGATGGGCTGCAGGGGGATCTCTGTCTCCCCTGTGGGACTCCATGGTCCCTGCAGGGACACAGCTGCTTCACCATGGTCATCACCACGGGCTGCAGGGGAACCTCACCTCCAGCTCCTGGAGCACCTCCTCCCTCTCCTTCTTCACTGACCCTGGTTTCTGCAGAGCTGTTTCTCTCACGTGTTCCCACTCCTCTCTTCATCTGCTATTTGTTGTGGTTTAGGAATGGTACTCCCTGGTTTAGTTCTCCCACCAAGACTCTCCAAACCCCGCTGTCCCTGGGTCGCTCCCCCAGCCCCACCCCTGGGGGTGACCAGAGAGGAGAATTGCAGGCACAAAAGGCGAAGATAACAGATTAAAATAAGAACAATGTACTGGAAACAGCCATGAGATAAGAAAAGGAACACTAACAGCAACAATATTGACAACAAAAGTGTTTCTTAGAGAGTGATTTCACATGCGAAATGCTCAGGGAACCTGACCAGTACCAGGCTTGCTCATCAGGAAGGAACCCCTTCTCCTCAGACTCCCCTTTTTTTCCATCCCTGGCAATGAGGTGAGGTGGCATAGAATAACTTCGGTGTCCTAGCCATGCTGCCTCCCAGCTACTACAAAAATTAACCCTGTCTGGGTCAGAACCAGGACACAATTGAACAGAGGTGGTTTTTTCCTCACAGAAGCCGCCCCTGTTCATCCCCCCACTTCCAAAGCCTTCTCACGCAAACCCAATACGTGGTTTTCAAGATTCAAAATAAGCAGTAGCTTAATTTACTCTTATTAGGCTTAAATGTACAAGGATTCTGCTTGCATAAAATTAGTCCCAGAGTCTGGGTTTTTCATGCTAAGAGGACAACATGGAAGGACCAGAGTGCACAAGCAGGCTTTCAAAGTCCTTGGGCATAGCTGAGTGAAAAAAACACCAGATGCATTATTACATTGCATCATTCTTCTACATATTGCCTAAAGAAAAGCTGAAATGTTGCTACTGCCAATGCAGAAAGTCATCAGATTTGTGAAATATGGTGTCAGTCAACAGATCTTTTATTGACGATACTCTTGTTTTAACAGTTTACATGTATGTGGTGTAGAGGGTTGACGGACTGGAGCAGGCACAAAGCACAAAGCAGCGTGAACATTAGTGAATGTTTTTACAAGACATGTTGCCTCCAATATGAAGTTATGAAATCTGTCTCCCTGAGTGCAGACTGCAAATGTTTTTTACAGATAGAGTTGATGCTGCTTGTTAGTTTTCATTGAAGACCAACTGAAGCTAGATTTCTAGCCTCTATTTTTCTTGGAAAGGAGTCTGTTCTAAAAATTGTCCCGAAACAAGTTGTTTTCATTAACGTTGAAATAGAAGTGTGGTGCTTACCTCCTAAAGAGTACAAGTACATTGGAAGTGTACTTGCCACCACTATGGTGTATCATCAGAATACTTAAATGAAGCAAAATAACATCAAAGAAATTTGTATCTTATACTAAGCTTATATACAATTGATTACAGTTTCCGTTCTTACAAGAAATGCTCATCAATTTTTTTTTTTTGTTTTTTGCTGCACAAGTTTACCTTTCTACATTTCCAATCACAGGCATGTACCTTACTCTTTGCACTTCTGCTTTTGTATTCCAGTTTATCGAAGTTGGCTGGCAAAACATGAAGTTTTTTTTTTAAGGTGAATGCAAGCAAGAAATTTCAAGTGGCTCAGTCCACGGTTTTCAGTTAAATGAACTTTTTCAACCCATCGAGAAAAAAGACTCAAAGCACTCTAGTGGTCAATCATAGCATTTGCTACTTGCATTGCTACTAGCACTGCTCAGGAAACAACACAGATGTTGCAAATCAAGTGAAGAAATAAAGTAAAGAAGTTTAATTTTTCATCTTCCTGTTAATGATTTCATGCTTAAACACTAGACTGAACCTGTTGTTAAATGTAAGCAGTCTCTTGATTTACCTCTGGTTTTCATACATGTTTAAGCCTACACTTTGCTACTTTTATACTTGAGAGAAAGTTGAGGGGGCATGTTAGGAATATATATAAATACCTGAAACATTGTGAAGAGAATGGAGCCAGGGTCTTTTCCCTGGTGACCAGAGCCAATGTACACAATCTGAATCACAGGATGTTCCCTCTAAATATTGGGCAACGCTCTTTCACTGTGAGGGTGACTGAGCGCTGGCAGAGGTTGCCTAGGAGAGGTGGTGAAATCTCCACCCTTGGAGATAGTCCAAAGCCATCCAGACATAGTCTCAGGCAACTGGCTGTAGGTGGCCCTGCCTGAGCAGGGGATTGGAGCAGGTGACAGCCAGAGGTCTCTTCCAACCCTAATTGTTCAGTGATACTGTGAAAATCAAAAGCAGTGGGTCTCTTTAGGTTCTGACTTCTATGCAACTTTTAAGATGATACTTCCAGACTGAAAAAATACCCATGTTGATAAGAACAGACTATTTTCTGTTCTCTCACAAAACTTCATGAGAACATTCTGAAGCAATGGTAGCAATCAGTTTCGCAGACTATAGCACCAAACAAAATCCTGTATATTTTTTCATGAGTTGGATCTTTTCCAAATGAGTAAATATTTAACAAGCTGTTTACCAACTGGTTATTTTGGAGAATTACCAGTATGAGTTTTTTCATGTTAGTAACAGCTCTAGTTTAACAGAAGAGAGTTGATGTACCAATCCTAACACAGCTTCACACTTCAAATGCCTGCATAAATATAAAAAGATAGAAACCTAAAATACAAAGGAATGGAGGCATTGTTTTTAAAATTGCGTTTGTTATAGCCAACTGGAATTACGTTAGTGATGGTTTGGAGGGGTGTGCTTTTAATGAACCTTCCTCCTACAGATGTTCTGTGCTCTACATATGAGTAAACAGTAACCAGTGGAGAAGATTATTTTGGTTTTTTAAGAGGAAGATAATATTGCTATGTATTTGGAGCTGTCACTTTTCAAGAAAGCACTGTGGCTCGTATAATTCTTAGTGTTGTTGTCCATGCCAGTTGGCTCAGAGAGATCTTTTCTATCCTTGGAAAAGACCAATGATATAATGTTGCCTTATATTTAAGTATTTCCAAGAAATGTATCTAGATACAGGCCTTGCGTAAAGTTATGCCCAGTACATTTTCTTGCCTTACATAGTCTAAAGAGAATGTATTTGATCAAAGGAAGGACAATATTTCATAAGCACTTTTTTTTTTTTTAAAGTTAAAAAAGGAGGGAGGAAAAAACTCTTCCAAACTACCACCCCAAATCCTGTGATTCTGCATCAAGCTGTTCGCGTGATCAGATCTGAGAGAAGAATTTTCCCGTTTCTAAAAAGAAACGGAGGGTGCAGTTTCCAAACTTTATGTGATGCCTCATGGCAGAGATCTCCTTGTTTCTACACTTGCAGACTTTCTACTCCAAACTGAAGGTGCTGATTCAAAGAAGAATGGAGAGCCCAAACTCACCGTGGCCTTGGTGTAGTGAAGGTGCCATTTACTTGATAAAGCTAGGGATAAATATATCAGGTCCACCTAGCACTAGCTATGACTGCAAACAGTCTTTACGTGCTCTTTTTCCATCCCCTAAGAATTTTTCTTTCAGTTCCTCATATAATGTAATCTGATATGGTCTTTCTAAAAAGTTATTCCTAGGTTCCCACAAAACCCTGCCTCTTTTCGAGATGTATCCTCCATTCCTAGTGTTGCAGCTATGTTCCCTTCATGGAGAGGTGGGATGGAGCAAGGACTTTGTTCTTGTGTGGCTGACTTTGTTTTTCAGGATGGAATTTTACCAAATTGATCAGCTTTCAGGAATCCTTCATGAACAAAGGGCCAGATTATTGGTATCAATGGCCTTTTATGCTAGATAGTATTGATATTTTAACCCGAGGCATTAAGATACAGTGTTTTTATTTCTGGTTTTGAAAGAACAGTAAGCAATCAAAGGTAGAACACAAACGCCCAGCAAAGCTCTCAGGCTTTACTGCTATTTTAAGATAGCTTTGGCCTGCATACTGGTACGACCAGTGTGCATATTTGAAATTCTAGCCTCTACAGTGAAAAGACAAGCCCTCAGAAACAGCCAGTGGTTTTGGAGCATGCTGGTCCTTTGCAAGCTGAATGTTAAACAATGACTTAAGACTCTACTACACACTGGCTGTAGCTCTTGATGCCTTACACACTGGCTCCATTTTTTGACATAATTTTGGCAAGTGGGGGAACCTGGCAGTCCTTCATGCTGGAGGCCTTAGCTCTAATAAAGTGCTTTAGTTATTAGCACAAGTAAATAGTTGTCCATTTGTGCTTCATTAATGCATATTAGTCATACAGTAAATACTGTCATGCTGGCAAGTTCCCCAGAATAGTGAATACTTCTGCACAGTTCAGGAGGGGGTTTCTGACAAAGTGGTGTTGGCACCTTTCTTGAAGAAGTTCTCGAAGCTATTAGTGTAGGAGAGTGACAGGCCGTTACTTCAGCTCACGTGAGTTTTGTAGAATTGATACTTCAGTGGAGGCAAAGAGATATTTTTGGTGAATTTTATGCTGTTGCAGTAGGTTCTTCTCAAATATTCAGTTGACTTTTCTACAGCCTTCAGCTATATTGAGGCAGGATGCTTTGGGCTGTGGGGAATACAGATGAAGTGCCTACTCTTCTAATGAAAATAGATGTTCCAAAAATCCCATATGATTGTCCAGCACTGTAAAATTTCAACTATATATTTGAAAAAACCTAGTATGTGCAGCTAGATGAAATGAGAAGGCAGCACAATGATCCATGATCTGTGTAAGTGCTTTGGTTTCTTGAGAGATATGACCTTTAGTACAAATGGTATAAAATTGCAAACAGGTATGACTTGTTCTTTGGAACAGCCAATGTAGATCTACCAGTTGCTTGTTTTTGTCCTTTGAGTTCCTGGCAGTGGCTTCCAGGAGGACTTGCTCCTTAGTCTTGCTGACCTGTCAAGGCTGACCAGCTTCTGGTTCTTCATATTGTCATCCTCTCCTGTTTTGAAGAGGAATGGGTTTTCTGCCTCTGCAGTCACCAGAATCATCCTCTGATTAGTGACTTACTCTTTTGAAGACAAGAGGGAGTAGCCTTGCAGTGGTATTGGCTAGCTTCCTTAGCACCTTCTAACACATCCTATCGGCTCCTAGTTAGCTTGTCTGATCCATAACTTTCCTTTGCTGCGAGTAATGGTTCAATCCTCCAGGTGCTGACACTGTGCTCAAAGCACTGGGAGACATGAGGAGGAACTAGGAAAAACTGAGGCAAAAAAATCATTGGTCTTTTGCATCCTTAGCTGCTGGGTCCTGTGCACAATTGAGAACTAACTAAACTAGTATTAGCCATCCTTTTGTCCTTACTTGCCTATATAACAATTCCTTGTTTTTTCTTGGCATCTTTTGCTTGCTCCAGCTCTTCTGCATGTGCACAGTCTCCATATTCTTTCTGTGTAACCTCCTCCTGCTTCAACCTTCTTTGTGTTTCATCATTTAAGCTGAGGCAGGAGTTGCCTGTCCATTCAGCTTGCTTTCTGCCATTGCCCTGTGACTTTCTGCATGCCACAATGGACCATTTTTGAGGTTTGAGGAGGCTGTCCTGCAAGATCAGATTGTTGCCCTGGGTACCTTGATTCTTCAGAGAAGTCTGCCGTGGGAACCTTGCACACAGATCCTTGAACAGGCCAAAAATCTGCTTTCCCACAGTCCAGGACTGTAATTCTGCTGGTAGTCTTGCTTTCTTTGCTTACTCAGTACTCATCTCTGCATCATCTCCACTGCCATCAAACTCTTCCTCCCCAGCTGGCTCTTCTTTGTCCACCAGTTGGCTTTGCCAGCTTGTTGGTCAAGCAGGAAAATGCTTCCCCAGTTGGCTCACTGGTCACTTGTGATGCAAAGTTATCTTAAACCCACTCCATAAATCTCTGTAGTGTCCAGTGCTGGCTGCAGCTGGAATGGCACTGTTTGCTTGTGAGTGGGTCAGAAATGTGATTTAGCCGATTTGCGTCCAGTTTCTCCCCATCCCATGCACCTGGCTGCAAAAATGGATTAGTTTGGTTTGAGCAAGACAGGTATTCTGAACATTAGTCTTCTTAAAGATGGTGGATGCCTCTTTTGGGAAGAAGTATTGAGGTGGAAAATAAGGGACTTGGCAGTATGACAGAAGCAAAGGAGAACCTAGAAGTGCTAGCCAATTGTTCAGGTGCTTCCTGTCCCAGCAATGTCCTTTGTGGCTTCCCAACCAGGCTTTTGGTACTCAGTCTCCTGTTGTGGCACTCTCCTGGCTTCCCTGATGTTTACTCTCTCTCACAAGGCTTACATCCAAGTGGACTGTCTCCCGTGCTGCCTTCTCTGAGGACCTACCGCCAGCCGTATCTCCCCAGGACCGTCCTTGGGGCGATGTAGGGAACTCCCCCTTGCTGAGTGGCTTATGAGCTTCCACCCTCATGATGCTGCTGTCCTTTGGTCATGACTGCCCCTGACTCCGAGTCATTTGGTGGGGAGGCAGGAGAGTCCTGGCCAGATGTTCCCCTTTCCTTTCCACTGTGGGCCCACTGTAGAAGAGATGCCATCCGTGTGCCTGGAGAGCAAGGAGGCAGCGCAGGTCAGGGAGGGAGGGCTGACAACAGCCTTCAAATGCATGAACTGTTTCCTTGGTTGTAAAGAGTTTGTGCCTAGCCTGGCAAGGCTCATATCTCCCTTTCCTGCCTGTGGGTTTTCTACCTCTTCCATCTCTCTGGCAGACACCTGGCCTCCCAGGATTTCTTTGAGTGGTTATGTTCAGGCCGATGGGGAGTAGTGCCTGGAGGAGCTTGGGAGAAGATGTTCTGGCCCTCCTGGAAGGAGATCATGGGCTCTTTCTGGAAGACATCTTGGCAATGATGGTGTCAGGAGACAGTTAACTGTGGCTAGTATTTGTGGCTAGTCCACTTCCATGGGCTTTCTTTCGTAGTTACCCCCTGCAGGCTCTGGATCTCCTGCCACCTGGTTGAGTGAAGCCCTTTTATCCTGCACAGTCCTTCTGTGTGCTCCTGCCCTGTTCCCCCTCTACATATCCTCCTTCTTCCAGAGCTCCTTCTTCTTGGCCACACCACCGTGACCTCTTGGAAAGATTTCTGCAGAAGGTAATTCCAGGATCATATGTAACACATATGACATACATACATAAATAATCCATTTATTAAAGCAACTTAACGTGTTTGCTCACCCACACATGCCTTCTCAAGTTAGGTGAATTTTTTTTTCCTTTTCAAATTCAGGACAGACTCAAGGACTTTTTCAACCCAAATATAAGTGCCAGTGTTTGTGGTAGTCACCTCAAGTGTTTTGTAGCTGGAAGCATTTGTAGAGCCTATTTTCTAAAGTATATGTGAATTAAGCCTTCAGAGGGCCTGTTTCTCTACTTCTGGCCATACAGAAGTATAAGGCAGTGTGTTGCAAATTTGATGGAAAAAATTCCTTTCTTTTTGTTTGGTGGTGAAATTTCTGCATGAAATACATTTTTTTTTGCCGTGATCTGAGGAAAAGGTCTAACTGAAGTGCGCTAAACATGTTCTGAGCAAGGCATCTCTTGCAATCTTGTTTTTTCTGGAGTCCTTTATGTCCTCAGAATGATGACAAGCTGCTGGCTGTTGAACATGAACTGCCTGTATGGTTAAGTCACAAACCATAACTGCTATGCTGGATGAGAGCAAGTTGGAAAAATAGTTTTCTGACAGTGTATCTTTTAGAGTATGACTTGCCTCGAAGATTAAAATAAACCCAAACCCACAAGACCAGAAACTTCTCATCCATCCACTGTCCCAGTAGCATCTTCTGAAACAGGCATATTGACACAATAACATGTATTATTACGATGTAAGATTACACACATGTTGTCAGTATTGTGGTGTGCTAATGAGCTTCTAGGTAACCTGTCACAGTTAATTTTCTTGTTTTAGCTAAATAAGTAGTCTTCTGTTTATCTGTATCCAGAAGGTGGCCCATTCCTCTCACCCACAGCTTGATTCTGAAGCCTAGTTCAAAGTTTTTCCTGTTCTTCTCCTCATCCTACGATTCCTTTTTTTTTTTTTTTACTTTAATCTCAGCACGAATCTTTTCCACTACCTTTATTTCATAGACCTGCATTTTTGGGTTAGAAAGAATAGCTCAAAACTAGAGGAAGCAGTACAGTAAATACTGGTTGTGCTGTAAAAGGTACCATTAATCACCATTCAGCTGAAGCATGCTAGCTGCTTGTGTGCGAGCTGCCAGCCCCTTGAACTGCAAGGTAAACAAGTTACTTCCCCTACCTAGTCTTCAGCAGTGGTTTCACAGAAGAGAAAGAAAAGCCACTTCAATACTGATTGAACAGCAGCTCATCTGACTGCATCCCATCTTTTCTTGGAGCGGACAGTGGAAATCCATTTGCAGAGATGTTCTTGCGGTTGATAGAAGTAGTGTTTCAGTGTTGCTAAAGCCAGCATGATCAAACATTGCACATGTGGATTTATTACAACTGTGAGATTTCTTGAACCTTTCTTCTGGCTGACCAGCTTCACGATCTCCCTTCAAATCTCTCCTTGTTTGGAGACCCTTTACCTGGGCAGGTCTTGTTTTGAGGTGGTTTGCTTGTTTTGTTTCATGTGCTGCCTTGGCAGTGTTTGGCACACCAGACCTTCCTCCGGTAGCACACTGGTAGTTATGAAACCCTTTTGATCTGTTGAGGCTTTAATGTAGCCTCAGAGGCTTTGTGTGGAATTAAAGCAGCTGCTGCTAACCACGTAGAAGCGCCTCAGTGTATGTTCTGATGTGCTGTGGATAACTTCCTTGGATGTGTCCAGTAGGTGTTAAAAGAAGTGGGGAGGAGCTGTATAAAATAAGTGGTCACTTGACACACTTACACTGTAAACAACTTTAAAACAGAACAAAACAAAAAGGAAACCTTCCAAGCATGAAGAAGTGATTGACGTGCTTGCTTTTAGTGTGCCAGCTTCTGCAAAAACTGAAGATTTATACTTTGTATTGTGTTTTCCTGGGACAGCATGCAATTTTACATGTAATTTGTTACTATTTAAATGCAAATTGCTGATCTTTTGTAAATTTTCTTCCTTCAGAGAATGTTAAGTCAATAAAGATTTTCTGATAAAGCCATCTTAATGCAGGATAACTGGTAGAGCTACTTGCAATTAACTCCCTTTCCTCAAGTAAAGGAAAACATGGCAGCTGCTACCTTGAGATGGATAGATACAAATATATATTTTTATTGATACTGGAACAAGTGTAACAATGAAGCATATCTCATATGGTACCTAGATTTTTGAAAATTAGACAGAGATAGGTAAACTAGGCAGAGCACTGAGAGAAGTTCTCAGGCTAAAAAGTACCTTTGAGGTGCTTGGATTTTACTACAGTCAAACCTAGTTACTTCTTTTTCTAAGGACAATGAAGATGAAGAAAATCAGAATCATTTAGGTTGCAAAAGACCTCTAAGATCATTGAGCACAACCTTTGACAGATCACCACCCTGTCAACTAGACTATGGCATTAAGTTCCACATCCAGTCGTGAACACCTCCAGGGATGGCGATTCCATCACCTTCTTGTGCAGTTTGTCCCAATGTTTAACAGTCCTTCTCATGAAGAAATTCCTCTTGATGTCCAATGTGAACCTCCTCTGGTGCAGCTTGATGCTGTGTCCTCCCATCCCATCGCTGGTTGCCTGGGAAAAAGGGCCAACCCCCACCTGGCTACAGCCTCCTTTCAGGTAGTTGTAGAGAGTGGTAAAGTCTCCTTGAGCCTCCTTTTCTCCAGGCTAAACAACCCCAGCTCCCTCAGCCACTCGTCATAGGACTCATTCTCTAGATCCTTCCCCATCTCCATTGCCCTTCTCTGGACTTGCTCCAGCACCTCACTGTCTTTCTTGTAATAACAAGCCCAGAACTGGACACAGAGACTCAAAGTGGCTGAGTACAGGGTGACCATCACTGCCCTGGCACTGCTGGCCTATTTTTGGTACAGCCAGGATGCCCTTGGCCTTCTTGGCCACCTGGGCATGTGCTGGCTCATGTTCAGCTGCTGTTGACCAGCGCCCCCAGGTTTTTTTTTGCTGGAAAACTTTCCAGACACTTCCCCAGCCTGGAGTGTTGTATGGGGTTATTGTGACCCAAGTACAGGAGCTGGCACTTGGATTTGTTGAACCTCATATAATTGTCCCTTTGATCCAGATCCCTCTGCAGAGCCTTCCTGCCTTCCAGCAGGTCAGCGTTCCCACCCAACTTAGTGTTGCCCATGAACTCACTGAGGGTGCACTTGGTATCCTCATCCAGATCATCTGTAAAGATACTGAAGAGGACTGGGCCCAATATTGAGCCCTGCAAGTTTCTTTCATTTTGAGAAATGGGAATAAGACAGTGATGCACTGAAATAGTCAGGATGGCTCCTGTTGTTAGTCTTATCTTAATTTTTGTTTTCTTTCCAGCTGTTATGATTTGACAATTTCTACGTAGGTATTTCTGTAATGCAGACTGCAGCATCATTTGTATTAGAATTTTTGTCCAACCATTGTGTGCTAACAATTGGGGGTGGCAACTTTATGAAGTCTAATAGAGCATCACTGTGTGGATTTTTCTTTTTTTGAGGAAAACTGAAAACATCGCTGTGAAAGGCACAGTTATGTATGTGACTTCCTTAAAGTTGCACAGTTTAAATGAGATTCATACATGATTAAGGAAAGAAATGCAGACATTCAGGCATCATGTTCTGTTGGTAATGATGTGGGGTTTGGTTTATTTTTTTTTTCTATTCTGAAGGCTTACAAAGTAACCTGTTACTGCAGTGTAAGCAGTACAAAAGTACTATTTATTTTTAAGTACCCATATATTGCAGACTGTTTCTTAGACTCCAACATTTTTTTTGCATAAATTACATTACTAATTTGCTCTGACTGTAGCCCTGACATTAGATTAGGGGAGAGCACAGCAGTCTGTTCCAATACAAGATCTGATGCTGGGTGATTAATCATGAATAATTATTGTGCCTTAGGTGTGTGTGATTTCTGTGGGGTTTAAGTAGGGTATAGAGCGATCAACTGAAGTGTATAAACATTTACCTCATATCTGAGATTCTAAAATATCTTTTTTTTTGGGTAAGGCTTGCTGATTTGGAGATGTATAAAGAGTTAATTCTGTATCTAATTGAGAGCAAGTCACCTGGACTACAAATCCCCTTGTCTGAAGTGAGCAGTGAGTTCTGGAGCAGATGGCAC
This sequence comes from Lycocorax pyrrhopterus obiensis, assembly GCA_014706295.1. Classification (NCBI taxonomy): domain Eukaryota; kingdom Metazoa; phylum Chordata; class Aves; order Passeriformes; family Paradisaeidae; genus Lycocorax; species Lycocorax pyrrhopterus. The sequence goes on from JACSVZ010000002.1 coordinate 78,677,553, forward strand.
CATGTAACAGGAGAGTGGATCTTTATCTGAGCAGGAAGGTGTGTGGTCCAGGTAATTAGGATCATAGGTGTGCTCAGATGGGACAGGAACTTTTAGACCTAGTTAACTATGTATCTAGTGCTAAGGAACACTCTTGGGAAGGAGGAGAGGGGTACCAAGCACACCCTAAATTTCAGCAATTGAGCAAATTGGCTAGGAAGTAGAGTCATGAGGTCCATGTTCCTAATAGCTGAAGCAAGGAAGGGTAGTAAAGTAGTCTTGTATGAATTTGTTCAACATGACACCTGGCATTGGTCAGATTTTCAGTCTGAAGACCTGAAGAGCAATTCCATTAGTGGGTGAGAGTTACTTTGCTTGCTGACTTCCAGTAAATTTTAATGGTCTGTGTGGGCGCAGTGGCTCCTGCCCCACAGGAGGTTTATCATTTTATAACTTTTGTCGAGGCATGTGAAGAACCATCTTCACTTGTTGGCCTGTTCAGATTCTCAGTTTGAAGCTGAACCATCACAAAGACAGAAGGAGGGATAGCACTATTGCCTGTAAGAGAGCAGACCCGCATTCAGATGGTATAAATTCTTTTGTGTTTCATGCTGCTTCCATTCCTTTGTTAAAAGTTTCATCTGTCTTGATGTCTAGGGCTTCCTAGCTATAAGCTTACATACACTTAAATGTAATTTAGGTTATCTGGCTGTGGGTGCCACTTCCCAAAGCATAGAGACTTGAATATGAATTCCTGAAGAGAATGCACTTGTATGGAAGTAGTGGTTCCTTCAACCCAGTGGCGTCTTCCCTTCTCTTCTCCCTCCCCTGGCCTGAGACACACAAATGTGTTGCTGCAGTGCCAGATCCAGAGTCCACCAGCTCATCCTTTCAGGCACGGAGCCTTCCAAGGTTACTTCAGGGCATCATTAGCCTGTGCTGGGACAGACTGTCCAAGACATTTTGCGGAACATCTCCTGTCCATGTGGTGGAAGGATGATGTCAAAACCTGACTCCCAGAGCCAGTGTTCTTGGAGGCAGCTGGCCAGCAGTGCTGCTATAACCAAAGCTGTAGTATGTTTGATGCCAAGTAGAACAGACGAGCTACCTTGTATTTCACAGGTCTGAGCGTGGGGAGGCCGGCGTGTTGGAAAGGATTAAATATCCTGTACCTTCTTTCTGTGTTACAGCTTCCCCCGAAAGAATATATGGAGGGGTTTTTTGGGGGGGTTTTTTGTTTTGTTTTTTTTTTTTAATACAAGCTAAAAGGAAATAATTTTGAAGATGCTTTCTCAGATTGAACAGGTGTGTTAGCAAGTGTGTGACATGCTGAATTTTTCCATTGCACCAGGGTACAAATATTCATTCCTGTTATGTTTGTTTTTGTCCTTCTGATGAAGAAGGAATATGACCATGCACTTCAGAAACTTGGACAAAACATGAAAAGTGACCCTGGTAGGGATTCTTGAATAGGCTAAAGGTTTTATGAGCAACAACACATTGTGGGTTGCATGACTCCCTTAGACTGCGAGAGCACCATCCAATATAGTAGTTAAAACATATGAAATTGTGCTTTTGGCTCAATTTAAGTAGTGTACTCTGTTAAGCGTCAGTTCTTTGATACAAGATCTCACTGAAAAGTGTATTTAAAAAGAAGAGGAATATGACATACTGCTTTAGGTTGTACCTTCTCATGGTAACAAAACTCAATTTTTAAATTCCTATTGTTAAGTACAGTTCACTCTCACAAAAAACCAGATTTTTCAGGGACTTGAACGCTTGAGTCAGTGTTGACCAAAACCAAAGAGCTTAGAACATGCAGCAAAGGATGTAGCTTTGAATGTATAGCTTTGTCAGTGGCGGTCCCTTGCCAGTGAAAGTGACTTGCTCTGGAGGTAAGGCTAACTTACAATTAAGTACAAGCTGAAGATACGTTATCGGGTTCTGTGGACACCAGCAGAAGAAACAAAATTTCCATGTAAGCATGTGACTTTTCTACTGTGAAGAATTTTCTAATACAAACTTCATTTATTCAGTGGTGTTTTGTTAGAAATGAAAAGGAACATAGTTTGTTTTAAAAAAGAAGTAAAATGATACTTTATCAGTAAGCAAATGCTTCATTTTTCTAAGTACTTTATAGGTGAACACACCTCTAAGGAGTAATTGCTTTCACTGAGAACTTTGTGCAATTGTTTCTTTTCTGTATTTCAAGACTTTATTTTAGCTGTAAACTATGTAAACTGTCTCTAACAGCCACAGTGGTTTTAGTCTCATTAAAAATAGAACAAAGCTTTTAGCATTTCTGAGCCTGTCGGTTGGATTCCCTCCTTGCTAGCTGATTAAAAGACAGCAACCATGATGCATTGAATTTTCTTCTACCATAATAAATGGCAGTCTGGTCCGAAAAGTGCATGCTGTGGAATATACTATCCAATTTCTCTGTGCAGAGTATGGGGAGACAGCTCAATTCTTGCAGAAGCGATTGGTTCCTACTAAGAGAGGACTGCATCTAGCGAGAGAGTTCTTGCCAAACTTTGGGTTCAGGAGTGTTGAAAGCCCTGTTGATGCCAGTTTTGCAAAAATCAGCCTAGAGAAGCTGAATCTGTAATGTTAGCCTGTATGCATGCTGTAAAAGTGCATTGCTGCAGCTGTCAGCTAACATGGTGTGCTCGTTCCTGCCTTGCTGGAGAAAAGCCTCCTAGGAGTAAACTGCTGCTACTAGAGACTGATGGAGGTTGCTAGTTGTGGTCCAGCTCTTGATAGACTACATTAATTAATTAATTAATTAATTTCCTGGATGCCAAAGAGACACTGGGAGTCGGGGCAGGGGTGACAGGAAGAAGCTGGCTGGTAGATGACAGTGGGTTTTGGTTTGCCCTGATAGCAGTTGCAATGCAGGTAGTGATAAGTCACATAACTGGACTCCTAAAAATAAATCTGAAGCACCTTCAGAAAAATAACTTTCTGGCTCAGCTATAGCAGTGGCTTCTTTAACTGTGTCAGGCCACAGCTTTTAGGAAGAAACACTTCACTGGCTCGGGGCATGCACACTATGGGGTTTCAGTGTTGACAACAGGGTCCACACCCCCAAATTTTTCAGGCTTCAAGGATTTCTGATCAGTGGGTTGCTGAAGCCCAGAGAGGGTCGGGAGAGAAGTTCCTCCAAGGTCAGACTGACAAGCCTTTCTGCCTTCCCCTGTATCATGGGACGTAATATAATTCCTGTGATTCATTTAACAAATTCTCTGCCACTGCAGAGACATGGACCACGGGCGCAGATCTGTCTTGTCTGTCAGCCTCATTTTCCTTCTCTCTTTGCTAGTTCCTGGTCTGTTGTAGCTATCGTAAGTGTTGCGTGGTGGGCTGGTAAGTCTGCTGAGGGTTGTGGATCACGACAGGTCTGTGTGCCTTGCCAGGTTATTGCATGTTTTCAGTGATTTGTGGCAGTGAGGATCGGAGGTGCTGTGGTGTGTCGGGAGGAATGTGCTGCTGCCTTTGCTGCTCCTGTAATCCTGAGCTGGCTTGTTTGTTCTTGGTCTCTAGGGTTATTGCTCCCTGTCTTGACAGCCAGTACTGTAAAATCAGAAGGATTCCTGCAGTTAGTGGCTTTGCTACTTCAGGAGAGAGAGCCCAACTTTTGACAAAGCTAAGTGGCTTTATTTTAAGCCCTTGTTTGTACAAGCTCTCTTAGCAATGGGAATGCTAAAATTCTAGGTTCACAGTTACTCTGTTGACTTACTGAGCCTTTCACTTGGCTCTTACCTAGTCAAATGACTATAGTTAAGAGGCAGGAAACCAGGTTACAGGTCTTTAATTATGTAATATGTGGGTTGTCTGAGAATGTGCTTTAAAGTTTTTTGCCTAGTGTGCAAAGCCTGTGTTTTCTTTATTTGTATGACATGTTAAGCACTCTGGCAGAAAACAGTAAAACATACACACTGTGTTTGAGTAAACTTGAAATCATTTGCAAAGCAGTGACTTTGGACAAACCCAAGAGCCTTGCACTTCCCTCAGGACTCTTACTTGGGACAAATTTCCTCAAACTCTGGTGTGCCAGGTGTCTGAAAATACGTTGTACTAAACAGCTGTCTGGTAGGGGACTGTGCTGCTGTATTTCTAAGAAAGGAGAGTCACATGAATTACTAATTGATCTGGACTGTGGAGTTTGGATTAGAACTTGAACGTTGGTCTGGATCCTTCAGTCGGATTTATTCTTGTGATAGCCTGTGTGTTTGCCTTCACAGGGCTAAGAGTAAAATTGAGTGAGCAGAAACTCTGGATGGCTGTAGATACCAGTAAGCTGTAGGAAAGTTTACTTAGATGAATAGCTGGCTACTCAGCACTTGGCTGATAGTATGATAATTGAGTCTATTATCCTCCTTCTACATCTGATGCTTGAAGTAAACCAAAGCTGCAAAATCATGATACAAGGAATCAGCATAGCTTAAAAAGCAGTGCAGGAAGCTGCTTTACAACATAAATGCAAACAATCTTTTGTTTGGAAAGTGAGGAATCTTATGAAGCATCCTCAGAAGAAATGATGTCTAATCTGTTCATTGACTAAGGAAACTCCAGGGGCATATTAAGAATGACAGTACTGGATCAGATAAAGAAATGTTTGTCTATCTGTGTCCTTCATCTAAGAGCAACAAGTTGCAGATACAAAGAGAGAGTGTAATTTCTCAAAGTATCCTCTTTCTGCTCCTGAAGCCTGGAGCTGTGTCCACTTTTTCACAGACCTTGGTGTTCACCTCTTCGGTGAATTTTTGTAATTGCTTTTTTTTTATGGGAACCACTTTCACTTGAGCACTCTGCAACAGCTTCCTCAGTCTGTGCTAACATAAGGTACTTCATTTTGCTGTGCACAAGTTGCCTGAACAGAGTAAAGCTGTGGTGGTTCAAATAATGACTTCGCTAATTTTCTCTTTATGCTCAGCTAGTTTTAAGACCTGTACCTTGGTGTGATGAAGGAGCACCGCCTGGCTGGCAGGGAGCTCCTGTTTGGCAGGAGTGCCGTCTCTGCAAACTGAGGCATATCTGCCTTGATAGTCTCCTAAATTGCGGTGAGACCCGTCAGCACGTCTGACTTTACTTTCTGTTGTGCTGGACGGTGTACAAACATCAGAAGTATGTCATGATCTTAATTTGTTGCTGTGGGACTGCTGGCATGAGTACGCGTGACTCTTGCTCAATTGAACCTTTTGTTCAGGGGCACGGCACTGTGGGTTTGCAGACAGCTACAGTAAATCCAAAACCAGGGACTGTCGTCTTGGTGGTCTGAACATCCTCAGTCTGGCCATGCTCCCAGGTCCTTCCGAGAAGCTGTGCTGCCACTTGTAGCCTTTCTTCATCTCGTAAACTTCCAGCGACTACTGAAATTAGAAGAAGCAGAAGCCTTCAGGGGATTTCCAGACCTCTCCAGAAAGCTACTCTGTCTCTGCTAATGCTAGACCCCTTTCTTCGCAAAGAATGCGGGAGAAGGGAAGTATAAATGATACTTCATTATTTGTACTTTCAAATCTACCTCTTCCCTTCTCTATTTGCCTGTAAGATTACCTTGAATGAGTGACTAGATAACCTTTGCTGAAAAGACTGGGATGAGAGAAGCAGCAGTAGAGTAGTAGCAACACACTGGTCTGTCTAATAATGCTGTCTCATACTGATAAACACTCTCCTGAGCTAAAGTGCAGGTGGGAACAGTGGCACTTGGAGCCAAAGTGGTGATTAAAAAGCACGTGTGCAGACAGCAGAGTTGTTGTAGTATATGTCTGGCTGATTCTCTGATTAAAAGATGAGATTCAATGTTTTCTTAGATAACTGAAATGCTTATCGTGAAATGCTTTTGCTAGCACAAACAGCAGCAAACATTGTATGTCATAGTTGAAGGAGTGCAACTTGAAAGGCTTGGTTATAGATTGAAAAATAAATCTAGATTGTCCTGGTTACGGATGCGTAGAGATAACACTGTCTGTGAGTGGACTTTGGCTCTTAAGGTGATGCAAGCACGTCGCATTTTGTGTCGTGCAACATGGGTTTGCAAAAGGACACTGTAATCTGACCTGTAATGATGGTGTGTTTGGCTTTATGAAATGCTAATGCTTTAAAGGACCCTGCTTCAGGTCCTTCTAGCACTCTTGCTCGTCACTCGATTAAATCATCCTTGGTTGCAGATGCTGGCTGACAGAGAAAACAGCACATGCAAAAAGTCAGCGAGGGCTAATGCTCAGCTAGCTTCTAAAAATACTATAATAGCTGGATGGTACAGTAAGTTAAGTAACATGCTTTAATTTCATATTGAGAGCATTTATCGGAAGAGGAGGGAGAGCTGCGGATTAAACCATGAAGCAAACAAATGACTTACTTGGAGGCCGCTTTCAGCTGCAGCACGGGGGATGGTGACGGACCAAAGCAGGTGCCCACCTTGCTGAGGGCCATGGCCTCAGCCCCGAGCTGGGGCCCGACAATAAGGCTGCTGGCACGGAGCAATTATATAACTTTATTTCCTGCCCCCTTCCCCTCTCGTCTTTTACCCTTGTTCCAGTGTGTGATCTCCACTGCAGCTGGCCGAGTGCCAGTGTTTGTCTGTGCACAACGGACACAAACAGATTCTGGAGGGTCATGTGAAACTACCCCTGGCTCTTTAAACCTCACCGCCCTTACCTTTTCCCCTCCACTGCCTGCATTGCTGTAACAGGTGTGGCTTTGTTTATGCACGGCCTGTCGCTTTGCTTTAGCACCTGGGTTTTGCTGGCCCGCAGTGTCCGGAGGAAACCTTTGCCTCCCTGTTTTGCTCAGGCTGCAGGAGAACTCTCTGGATCTTGTGGGCAGGTGTTTGCACTGAACGAAGCAGGCAGGGGCACCAGCTTTATAAGGGCAGCACCAGCAGTCATTAGTCACTGTAACCTCTGCTTCTGAAAACTTTGGTCTACCTTACCATGGCTTTCGCTCAACTTTGTGAGTAAGGCCTGTGGTTCTCAGCATCTTCTGGTACAGATGTAAGGTGATTCCAGAGAGGGCGTATCCAATTCCTGTAAATTTTTGGCAATTGCTAGTTAAAAAAAAAAAGAAAAGTCTGGTTTAATTGAAGAGTTACGGGCCTGGAGCCAGGTGAAAGCCTGAAATAAGGTCTCTCAGTTAAGTGTTTGTGTGTTACTGCTGTGGGAAACCCAAATGTAAAATGATGCATCTCGGCCCCATTTCACCTTTGTTACTACATAGTACTTCATGAATCTTGCCTTCCAGAAGGGACTTTTATATGTTGAGGCAACTGACAACACATTCAGGTGTGTGACAAATAGCTTATAACTGATTTTCTTGTTCTAACTTTTATTTCTCTTGGGATGCCCTGTTGCTCTTCCCAGCTAAGAGGCAATATGTCACTTCGTCCATGTGTTAGACATTGGGACTTCTTCCTGGGAAGTGGAACTAATGCTGCTAAATGACATCTGTGGGGTTTTAGCTACCCCATAAAAATTGGTCATGTTGAATTTCATGAAGGGAAATGCAGAGAGAAAAGGTCTGGGCTGGGGAGGGATGTTCTGCTGAGTTCTCCATGCCTCTGGTGCTTACCTCTTAGCCTTTGTACTGAGAGCAGTCAGCTTCAGCTTTTAAGTTTTGACTGAAACTTTTCCAAGACAAGCATCTCCTCCTGCTGTTGCCCTTGGCACCTTGGAAAAATCACAACTGAACTTTCTGGGGAACAGACACATAATTTTGTATGCCCTTTCTGCAGTTGCCTTCTTGTGCTGCAAGTCCCAATTTTTCTGTGTCAAATTTAAAATGGAGATGATGTGGGCCAGGTCAGTGATGGCGGTGTGGTGTCCCAAAGAAAATGAGATAAATCCAGTGAGAATGACTAGTGCTCCAAAAGTGCTAATAGTGTTAGAATGTGATACCCTGTAGTTGCAAGGGATCTGATGAAAACAGGAGCTCGTGAGTTGCTTGTTCCTAGTGAGTGTTCAGTTAGCTCCAGTGAAAAAGCTAACAAATACTGCTGTGTTTCAGGAAAGTAAGAACAAAGACAGTTGTGCTGACGGAAGGTCTGATGTGGTTTGGGGTTTTTTTTGATTCCTGAGGAGCAATAACAAAAACTCATGAGATAAGTGAGATGTGGCGTGTGAAATAACAGCCAGTGTTGCGAAAACCAGTGCGAAGAATGTAAAGAGCTATAAGGGGAGATAGCCAATATGGAGGCAGAAGTTTGAGTGGTCCCAGTTGTATCTGGCATAGATAGACAGATGCCATTTGTATCTTATCATACAGTGTTTACTCATAAAAACCTTTCTTAGTCATACCACTGTTGCCAGTTTCTGTCTTATAAATGCCCTTGGGCTCCTGAGCTGATCTCTGATGGTGACGACACTCGAGAGCAGTGCTTGAGTACTTGAATCAAAGCTCAAGCATTTGCTGAGACAGTCTCTGATGAACAGATAGTGCTATAACTATATACAGTTCTAGTCCCCAAACACTACATCCCTTACGTTTTTGAGCATTAGCTTATATTTTGTCGATGCTGGGCTGAGGGCTCATGGTTGTGCGTAGTTGAATTGCCGCTCGCTGTGTGCGTGTTACTGCTCTGCCTTAATTACAATGTCATTTGCCATGAAGGTGGTTCCTGTGTTTTGACATAAAAGCAGGTCATGCCACTGTGTATTTAGCCCACACTTTGGGCACAGTAGGGTCATGTATATAGTCACGCATATCGCTGCAGCAGTTTATGCTTGGTGATATATCAGTGCAGTCAACTGTATGCGCTTTTCCATACCCACCCTTAACTGGTATATGCAAAGGTATGCCACTTTTGTAAAACCATGTACCTGCTCTAAGTCTCCTTCTCATACTTCTAGAATGTGTGTTATCTTACTTTTCCTATTTTCTTGCTTGTATTTCAGTTTTCCTGCTTTCTCCTAGTTGTCTTCTTTGGCAAGATCTGTGAGAAACCATGGTATTTTAGACTTAGCCAAATTCAGTTTGTGTTAAAACTTCATGAAACTTGATCTTGTGAGAGTTCCAGTGTGAAAAAAACAACAGGTTGGCATCCAGAGCCATGGGTGTTTATCTAAACTGAACTTCTGATTTCTCTTGAGGTTTAGTAGTTCACTACTGAATCTGTTTCAGTCCAGTTAATTAGTTACAAAGCCCTAAGCCACAGACTTGGAATTAAAGAAAACAAAGCCCCAAGCCTCTGCATAATTTGATGCAGGAAGAAACTTTTGTTAGACTAGGAAGTGCATTTACATCACTGTTTCTCAGTCTGAAATGCAAACTGGTGTACAGATGAGCCAACAGCACAGTCATTGATTCTGGATCCATGCCACACGTATTAATGTGGCAGCCTAGTGTCCCCCTGTGATCTGCTCCCCCACCTTCTCTGACATTGGTTTCTCCTTTCAGAGGCATGGCAGGGTTTTTTTGTTTTGTATTGGTGGTTTGACTTTGTGTAATGTAGCTTGCAGGCAGTACAGAATGCCTGGTTTTGATAAGATATTCTGTTCTTCTGTTTTTAGGACAATGTAGATCAGACTTCAGCTCATGGTCGGCGGGATCTGGTGGAACCGGGTTTCCAAGAACCATCTAACCGCATCTCCCTGAGCCACCAAGGTAAGGAATTGCGTGTGGAAATCCAGGCTCCTCAGGGGAATGCAGGCATGGTTTTGCCTTCATGTTGCCATTTCTCCTTCTCATTGAGGGAAAAAAAAATGTTCTGGATGGTTGGAGAAGGAGAGCTGAAGAAATCGCTTTTTGTCACAACTGTTCCTTGGAGCTGTGAGTGAAGATGATGAAGGACTTATATACATCTCAAACCTTGTAACCCAAAATAGGATTACTGGCCTGGGTGACAGCGATATTCTCCTATTTTTAGGAGTGGGGAGGAGGGAAGTACTGACATTGAATTCAACATTTGTAATGTTAAGGTTGCATTTAAAAAAAATCTTTGACTGCCATAAGAATAGCTCTGGCTCAATGTCTGCAGTAGGAGAAGAAAAAAAAAAAGAGCATGTTTACTTGCTTTTCATGAGAGAAATCAGCTCATTTGGGAACAGATAGCCCTGAACTAGATGTTGTAATATGGGTGTAATAGTTTTGCTTTTGTTATTCAACAGGACCATTCATAAAAAGCTAAAACAAATCTTAAAACTCTGTCTTCCCTGATTTTTGTCTGTTCAGAGACCTAAAAGACAACAGTTACTATTATTACAGACTATTCAGCTCGGCTTTATTTTTTTAGGTTTGAAATAATTGATAATAGTGCTCTCTTAAGCACTGAACCCTCTTACCCTCAGAGTTCCTGATGGTTTAATTTGAAATCAAGTCCTTGAAGGTCATCTTCAAATGCTGTTTCATCAGTGCAATAACTAATAGTAATGCAGACAGAACAAGACTATTGAAACAAAAAAGATTACAAGCACATTACTTAAAATATTTGCCAAACATGAAATGCTTAACTTGTCCTTTAAAAATTCAGCTTTTTTAATTTGTCAAGGGCAGCAAGACTTGAATTTCATGACTTGTAGATTATCAAGACAATTAAAGTTTCACAAACAAGTCCCAGAGTGTAATGAGGATTGTATTTTAACTTGCTCCCCTTTCCACGCTCCAAGTCTTCTGGTGTTTTTAAAGCTTTGCTTTCAGTTGAAAAGAGAAGGCAACAGGTTGCAATGTAATCCAGTCTAAAACTTGCAGTAGCAGAGACAGTGTGTTGTGGCATGTTTGCATGCATAGAACGCATTTTATAAATTCAGTTTTTCATTTATTTTAGAATTAATTATGGTTGTTATATTACTTTCACCTATCTTAGAATGTGCAAATTGTGGAACAGATTTATACATGTGACTTCTGAAGCTATTTGTAAATATCCCCCTTTAAGCAAGGGATTTTGGCGGGGGGGAGGAACACATCCTGTGTGGTTTGGGTTCATGTGCTACAGTGCACGTGGCTGCTGCTTTTGAAGTCTGAACATCTATAGAAGAAATAGGTAATACCGTGTTTTGATGGCAGAACACCAGCTTTGCAGCCTGACATTTTCCCGCTTCCTTTTCAGATCCTTCTTTTCCCCTATCCATATTGGTGTACTGCAGAAGGATCCATACAGAGTCACCTGACACGTGGCTCTTTCTCAGACACTTCGAGACAAATGTCTGTACGTGGTGGTCCAAATTAATTTAGGAAACAGCTGTCTTTCAAGGAAATGGTTCGCAGAGGAGGTACTGGCAGTTCAATGCCTGCTTCTCCTGCAAGACTCAGTTAATGTTCTTCCCCAATACCTTTTGAAGTAAAGATCACTTTTGCATCCACAATTTGTTTGGGATTTTTCTTCTATGTCAGCTGACTGGCAGCAATCAAATCCAGTATTTCTAAAATATTTTTAATTTTGTTGCTGAAGTAAGTACATAGTACAGTATTAATCTTGACGCTGTTATGTTAGTGGTGTGGATTAAGAACTGAAACCTAAGTGCCCAAAGGTGGCCTTTAATGCTGAGCTGAGCTGTAGGACTTCTGCCTTTTTGCAGTGTTGGAGGGAAGCAAAGTCCCTGCTGCTTTGGTACCGTCTTGGAAATGGAAGTGGCCATAGGCGTGATGTTACGTCATGTCTTACGTGTTTGTTCTGTCCACGTAGGAGCATTTATACTCTTTTCATAGCACGTGAAGTAAATACTCTTGTCCAAGAACTTGAAAGTACAAGTATTTTTAGAGCTGGCATATATTCTAGAATTCCAGATTAATGAACAGAACATAGAAGAATACAACACGAAAAGCTTCAGCTCAAGGAGTTGTGACATAGTCTGAACTAGCTCCCATACAGTCATATTATTCGCATAATAAATAGAAAGATTGGATTATTAACATGAAATGGATTTTTACGTTCTGTGGCCACTATTTGCTTTGGTTTTTCTTACTCTTACACTAAACCTCATTATCCATTGCTTTCTATTAAAGCCTGGTTGACTGACACCGGTTTAAAACTTAAAAGAGTAAACCTATGTCCAGAAGCAACTTGCAGAACCACTGAAAATTAATGTTTGGTGGTATGCCTTGATTGTGTTGATGATAAAGATGTTTGCAACAGACTATGGCAATTTTTGCTTCCAGTTATATGCAACATTCCTTGCTGAATTAAGCACATGCCTTTTAGGAGGCCTAAAGCTTCCTGTGATTGGCATGAGCAGAAATTGTGGAAGGACTACAATTGGCTAAAATAATTCCTGTGTTAGGTGTTCTCTGCCTCTTTCTCCTTAGCGTATTGTGAGTTAAATGCTGCAGCTGAACTTTGAGCAGCCGTAGTTGTTACCTTGTTTTATGTGTGCACTTGCAGTTCACACCTGACCACATTGCTCAGTGAGCGCAGCAGATTTGCCAGTTTCTGTTGAACATTAACTTGTGGTCCTTTGCTTTTCACTGGGAGAGCTTCTGGTACGAGCACCTGCAATTCTGAACCAAGACTGCTTTCCACAGCCTATAAAAATGGTGATTAGCTTCTTCCCAGGCATCTGAATCCCTTTAACACAAACTGGAAAAAGAGCATTCAAGTGGAGACTGAGATAGCCCTGCCAACTGTCCCCGCGTGAATAAGCCCTTTCTTGTGAAGGGTATTTCAAGTACGTGTTTCCTGCTGAATCACTGTTTTTACACAAGCAGATGCTTTATAACTCTTCAGCTTCTTCTATCAAAAGAGTATCTTGTAAAGATTGGGGAGCAGAAGATACTTCTGTGAGGAAGAAGGTTTCATGTGAAACTAATGTGCAAAATTGAGTGCAGATGGAATAGTTTTTTTCCTAGAAATAGTTTGATAACTGCTTATGTGTAGGTATGCTAATAAGCTTGCTTACTTTAACAGTAAGTATTTTTGTATCTAAGCCATTATTTAGTACTCACTTTTCAATGATTCTGCTAATTGGGCAAGTTTTGTAAAGGTACTAAATGCAAAGAGAGGGGACTATGATGTCTTTCCTATATTCCGCATAAGCTACTTCATAAATCAAATGTAATAGGAAAGAACAAGCTGTCTTGCTGAGCAATACTAGTATCCACTAAAGGAACAGATATGCTTCAGGTACCTATTAAAAGTTAGAGAAAGTTAAGAGCAGCCTGCCAGGATTTGGCATTTAATAACCAGCAGGTCCAAGTTTTTCTGGAACAGTCCTTCCAGAAACTGTAGTAAAGCCTCTAGGCTTGGAGAAGAAAAATATGTCTAAACTATGTGGCTTTTCTGAAGACGAAAAGGTAGGAGGTGAAGAAACAAGCAAAACAATTATTTACCATCTTCAAAAAAACCAAGAGGAAGTGAGAGCATGCTTAGGAGGTGACGACAGGTATTGTTTTTTAAAAATTTTTTTTCCTTCTCACTTTGCAAAAGATTCAGCAGTCACAAATGTTTAAAATTTTGCAATGACAAGTTTTCTGCAGTGTGTAGCCTACAGTATTTGTACTCTGTCCAGCAGTGAGAGGCAGAGATGGGGACGATCGTAGTGATTTTAGTTCCAACCCTTGCATTCACACAGGGATGCCATTTAGAGGCCTTCCGTAGAGGTGATAGGCTCCAGCATTTGTTCTCCCTTGTCTCTTCCCAAAGGGTGCTGCTGGTTCTCCTCTCTCCCCAAGTACCCTGTCAGTGCAGCCTCTGTTCCTCTTGGCTGCTCTGTGATGCTGCCAAATTTAACCTTGAGTGTGTCTCATTAGCAAGACAAAGCTGTCATATACGTTTCGCTGTGCTACCGTGGAAGAGCTTTCCTGTATGAATTATGATGGCAAAATACACTATGCTACAGAAAACTGTAACGGAATTTGTTGACTCTTGGACCCTGGAGGGGTTTAACCTGCCTGCCATGCCACTGCTGTTTCTCTTCTTGCTCTGTACTTCTGGGATCTTCTTTGCTGATGCACATTTTGCAGCTCATTTTTTCTGTTTGTTTTTCTAGCGGGCAGCAAATACTGCTAACTCCAGTCCCAGATGTGAAGTTTATGGGCAATACTTTTTATTGGTACTTGACATGTATTTTTTGAGATTGCGTAGCTCCTTCTTATTCGGAATTTTAAAGCCAGGCATAAATAAGGCACATTCTGTCACCTTGCCTTTTAGTGGAAGTATTAGACATGCAGTTCTGGCACTTTCTGTATATATGTACTCGTGGGATGATTGTCAGTTTCTGTATAATGTGTTTTGCCATGGGTTTGTGATGAAAGATTTATCTTCCCAAGGTGCTCTCAGCTCTTGTTGGACTTGATGCTTTTTGTCACTGCAGTTTGCAGACAGAGCTGAGCTGAACCTTATGGTACCTCTGGCTCCACAGCCAGGTGGCTCCAGCAGCAGAAAGGAAATGGTGATAAGAGTTGTTTTAACCAACAGCTGTCCTTTGTCAACAGCCTTTGGTCTTTCTTGGTTGGTCATGGTAGGAAGCCTTGCCTCTAGTGAGACGATGAATATGCTTTGGTTGCGGATTGGGTGGGCATTAGAGTTCCTGCCTGTATGTACAGACCACTTGGCTCCCAGTGAAACTGGAGGGACCCAGGGTATCTGCCAGCTTGCAGTCGACTCTTGAGGTGGATGCTGTCCTGTACCTCGCTGGATAGTCACTAATATAGTAATTTTTATAGAGACAGTAAATGTCAACATGCTGGAAACTTCCGTTCTATCACACTGGAACAGTCCTGGGTCCAAAAAATACAAGCCCATGTAAATACAGGCAGACTTTTGAATGAGCATGGGTGTAGGTGAAGTATTACAATGCCTAAGATTTAGCCCAGAGAAATAATACTGTGTAGCACTCTTTTTCTCCACCATTGTTGTTATTACTTGATTTTAATATATTTTCTTTTGTATTTGCCTCAGGATAGGCATGAGAGGTTGAGGAGATGTTGTTATTCATTCTGTAGCCAAGGAGGAGTGTGTTTAGTAACAGTCGGTGCTGCTTCTGAAATGCTTCAGTTGTGGGATCTGACTGGGATGAGTTGGTTATCTGGTGTATCAGAACTGACCCATGTTTTTTGCAGAATCCAGCTGGTACTGAATTGAAAGTGTAGAATGAAAAACAAACATTGTTTGTATTTCAGAGACAATACTGCCAGACATTCATGAATTCTCCTGCCTTGTATAAACGTTGTTGTCATTGTCCAGCCTTAGAAAAAAACCACCATTAGTGCCAAAATGATTTACACTGACTAATCTTACGCAGAGAGCGGAGGCCCTGCTTCCTGCCTAGCTCATTACAGTACCTTTGTCTTCTTTTGGAGAATGCTTCCATTTATATTTGGTGATGAATCTTGTTAGCACAGCTACTAGGACGGCGCTCGTAATAGCTGTGTAGAAGTTTAACTTCCCTCATTAGATTAGTTTCCAAACCCTTGGGCTGACAGAACTCTGAAAAAAAAAATTATGAAAAGAGAAGACGGAGTAGATTGGTGTTTAGTACAGATTGTTTCAGAGATTTGCAGTGAGCTACAGGACACAGATGAACTGAACTGACTGAGTTTAGCTGGAAGACTATGTACATGATATAGTGAAGACTGAGTGAAAACAGTGAAATGAGAAGAAACAGACCAAAAAGTATTTAGACTGTTGCAAATTCAAAGAAAAGCATTTGTAGGTAACTGATGTATTTTCTTTCCTTTTTATTGTATTTTTTAATTTTATTTTTCATGTATCAACTTTTTAGCATCAGCTTGCAAATCTTTGGTTTTGGACATCTATAAAATGAATGGTGTTCATCTGAGGCCACCTGATATGAATAAAAAATCACTGTAATATCTCATAGTTGACAAGCATGGTATTTTAAGCCTGTTTATAATCTCAGGATTCGGTGTATCAATCTGTTGAATTCCTCTGACAAAGTAGGATTCAGCGCAGGGAAGGAGCCCACTGTCTTGCTTAGGGTTTACCTTGGGGCCTTTGTTCATTGGAAGTTTTAGAAGTTGAGATGTAGAAAAAAATAAGAATTTTAAATAAGCCAAACCAAGAAGTACTACAATATTAAAAATTAATTTTAAGCCTGGTTTTTTGGGGTTTTTTTTTCTGTGGCCTATGGAAGAATGGTAAAGCTATTACCAGATGTGCAATGACCTTCTTGCTCTGCTGGAGGGGAAGATGGCTGCTGGGGCAGAGCAGTTGCATCGGAAGAGCCAGTGGAGCTGGACTGGGAAGTTGGGTTCCTTGCTCAAGACAGTCCACGACACACCATACTCATCCCTTAGGGACTGAGGCTGTATTGGGTGTATGACATTTGAAATAGTGCTTTGGGGTTTTTTTGTACTGCAGATAGGTGTTCCTCCACCTTCTCTTTCAGGATTTATATTTCCAGTTACCATGGCACGGAGGGGAGTAGATTCACAAAGTGTGAATTCAGGGTAGTTAGAAGCTCCTCTCTTGTTATTGTTAAATTCTTGTCTAAGGCTTTGGGAGAGGAAGGTGTAAATTGGGCATCTGGGTGATGAGCTTTTCTTGCTTCTTTACAGATCAGTCTCAGAAAAAGAGGGCATTTACCTCCCTCACCCCTTACGTGTTACCTCCTTGAAAACAAGTTAGCTTAGTGCTAGCATAAGCCTACAGCGGTGGCTCTTTAAGAAACTGATCACAAATCAAATAGGGAGAGACTGCAAAATCAATTGTAAAATCAAATGTCCTTTTTAATTCACTTTTGTCTTTAATATTCAAGTATATGCATTTCCTGCTGCCACGGAAGCAGAGCGAATCTATCTGTTCCTTTTGCACCCCTTGGCTGGGTGACGCAGGAGGCAGCATGGGGTGCCCTCTCTCTGTGTTGGTGGGTGCGCACTCCGGGGCATCTCGTGCAAAACTTCCCCTCTGTGCTGCAGCTATTGCGCAAGGGTGGCTCAGGGCAGCGGCACGATTTGGGGGCTCTCGGTGAGGGGCTGGGGTGCCAGGGGGTGGGCCCCTAAACACACTGCTCTGTTGGGAACGTCTGCTCCGTTCGCAGGAGGCCGACGTTCGCATCATGTTTTCATCCGCGGGGCGATGCCACGGACGGCACAAACGCTTTCCGTGCCGCTGCTGCCACTCCAGTTGTGTTGGGTCACCCGGCGCCTTGCTGAGCGGGCACCTGTGTGTGGGCAGCCTGGTGCCACAGCCTGGCTGGTGACTCCTCGGGAGGGAGAGCACCTTGCACGGGCTGAGAGAGGGCTCCTGGAGGGAAGCAGCCTGCAGGCCCTTCGTGGGGAGATGATGTTGTTCCAGCCATTCCGTTTATCGGGCTTGAACTCGTGGGTCTGACACTTCTGTTTGAAATGGTGTGCTTGGGGAAATTCATATATCTGAGGGAAACCAGTGGTGCAATATCTACCTCGTGATGAGGTGTTCCTCCCAGGTACCAGAGCTGAGCTCATTTCTTGTGTGTTTATCTCAGGTCTTTTGTGAGGGGAAAAAAAAGTCTGTTATCCCATGGATGGTGCCCTCCCTCCTCTGTAAGTGTATTTGCTTAGCAAATTGCACCATTCCATTGCTAAAGCAGCCAAATGTGATAGATTTCACTATTTTTTAAATCATTTAATGTACTTATTTGTACAATCCAACAGGTATTGGGGCACTTCTGGTCTCAGGTCTTCCTCTGCCTCCTAGGCAGCTTATTTCTTCCATTTGAGTTAGTGGTCCTAAATTGAGCTTAGTCATCTGAAATATCCTCTCCTACTTTAATCAATGCAAGTTAACTGTAAAATCTTGGGATGAGCTCAAATGTTCTCTGGCATAACTGTATTGCCTGTATGTTTTCTTTTGTAATCTGACTAAATTTCTACTGTCAATATGTTAGAGCAAAAGGATGGAAATTCATAATATCAACACAGGCTCTTTTGATAGCTTCTGGATGACATTTTTAACGTGGCTGAGTTGAATTCTTGCCTGTGCCACTACACTCTCTTCCTTCACGTTCTTGGGTTTTGCATATTCCCTATTGGGGGAATGTTTTAAGTGTATTTAGCTTTATGTAAGAAGCTTTTGAACCTTTCAGTGAAGGTGTTATAGCCAAATGTCAAAACATGGCTTTGGGCACTTAAAATAGTCTCAGTACTAATGAGCTTTCCAGCTAAGAAAGTTGATTTATTATGTAGCCTGGCTTTTAATCATGCCTTAACAATGGCAGTTGTTCAGTAAAAACAGTGTCTCTGCAACATTAGAATATTAACTTTGAATTCTGACACCTTAACCAAAATCAAATTCTATGTTTCAAAGGCAGTTTGATGTGTAAAGGGGAAGGGTGTATTTAGAGATGGAAACAATCCATACTCACTGCAGCTATACTGTGTGTTATATATTTCGAAAATAATCTTTTAAGAAGTATCTCTAATTTTTGAGATAAAAGTATAATGTCACTATGCAAGGTCAGCTTTAATGGAGAGAGAACTGACTTTCAGTATCTGATTACATGGAAAGCTCTAGGGCTTTAATCTGGTTTCATGACTGTGTGTTCAAGTCTGAAATAAATCTATTCTGCTTATTCGGACTTTTAAGAGTATCATCTGTCAGAAACTGATTGCCATTTATCTGCAGCACATGGAATGTTTGAAATCACTGTGACTGTTGAGGGGAGGCTATTTTATTTTTTAAGTCTCTCTGCTTTGGTAAAAGCAGACAGAGTTCTCAAGAGCACAGTGTTAACTGTGTCTCTGTGCTTTCTGAAGGTGATGGGGGAAAATGGACCCCATTTTCTATGAAACTGATTTCCAAGAGTGTGGTAGCAGTGGTGTGGTGAAGTAGGGGCATATGTAATGTTAGAAACTGTTCCCTGAATTGAGATTGGCTAGACTTCATCCTTGCAAGAAACCTTTTAACAGCCTTAGTTCATCTGTACATTTAACAATTTTGGAATCAGATTTTTTTTTTTTCAAAATGAAATGCATTTAACCAGATAAAGTCCTGATTTACTCCCACTCCTGTTTAAAGGACACTGAACTGATTTTTGTTCTGTCTCTGACCAGCCATGCACCTCTGATCTCTCTTGTGATGCAGGTAATTTTTGATAGCTGACACGGTGCAGCCCTCTTGTCTGCAAACGGTTCTGAGAGACGTGTATCCACGTTTTGGATTTTTGTTTTCCCCTGACCTTCAAAGTTGTATTTTTGGTCTCTGTCAAAGTAGTGAGAGGATGGAGAACAGGCAGTACAGCTCTTAGTTTCCTTTCATTGTTTGTCCTAGTAAGTGTCCTAACCTTTGGTTTCTGTCTCTTCTTTCCAGTGCCTCAGGTGAAGAAAAGCATAAGTTAATTTACTTTTTTGTGAGCTTCATCTTTAAAGTAGAGCTTTTATCATCTTAGAAATGAATAGAGAACTTCACTTTGCTTCTCTTTTAAAAACTAAAAATTATTAAATAAAAAAATAACCAAGCAATTTCTATCTCTGTAACATGTCCAGGGGTAAGAAGTAGAACAAGGGTGAGGTAAGACGTGTTTGCTATAGTGAAATGGGGCATATTTCTGATACCACAGTACTCCTGGAAAAGGCTTCTGTTGCTTTAGGATTCCTTAGGAATCAACCACTTCGTGCTCCTCCTTTTCTCTTGTTAGTTGGTCTTAATTAGAGGAAGAATTATAAATGCTAAACAAAAGTTGGCCTTGTGCTTAAAAATTGAATGGATTTTAAAACTTGGCTGGCAGTATTGTAGCAAATTTAGGTTAAGCAGTCTGAAGAAGTATAGAATTAGTTTAAGGTTTTAGTATCCTTTTCTGCATATTAAAACAATTTTCAGGAACTTAAGTACTAGAAAAATGGGACTGTCACATAAAGATATGACACATTGTACAGCTGGCAGGAAAATGCCCAGTTCAAGTTGTAGCTTAAACATGATCTTTCTTAGAAATGTCTTTTCTAATCTGTGTATAGAATAAAGACTGGTCCTGCCAGATGACTGGGAAGTTGAGGACTGCAGATTTTAAGATTTTTCCAGCATGGGAACATATCTCTTTTAGTTGAGACAAACAAATTACACTCGAATGCACTCATGGTCTGTGTCAGCAAGTATACCTTAACTTAGTTATGTCAAGAAGAACATATACTGTGGTATATCAAAAAAAAAGGATGTCACTAAAAATACTTTGCTAATAAATTTCCGGGGTTTTGGGTGAATGTGAAAGTAGGCTTTCTTAGTGGCAGAGTTATGTTTATTTAAGTCTCAACATGATTTTTTTCTATGTTTAAAAAATGATTAAAGATTCATGAATGAAGTCAGACTTCAGATAGCAAGAAGAGTGTAAAATGGCACAGGCTTAGATTACAGGAACTTTCTGTTTCATTCTGTGGGCTCTGCATCTCTGAGGAGTATCCTGCCTGTATTTACAGCCAGTCCTTGCTGAAAGAATGTGATTGACCTTGGGCTGGCTGGCAGCTTTATAGGTAGCAGGGGGATGGGGGGATGGTTATTTTTCACTCCTTTTGGAAGTTGCATGGAGTAACAAACGCCCATAGCCTGCGCTGTGGGGTTGCGCGGGCTCTTAGGCACAGATGGGAATGAGTGGTTGCAAAGTGTAGCAGTTAATGGTGGCAGCAGCAAACCTGGCTCCCGTGTGGTGGTAGCTAACCATCTATGACTCAGGCATCCATCAGCTGCCCAGAATAACTGGACTGCAGAATTCATGGCAGGATGATGACAAGTGTGCGTTTCTTTACCTGAGAATGCAGAAGCAGCCATGGGCTCTCCACAGCCCACAACCCCTCCGTGTAGAAGCTGGGAAACACTTGTTGGGGTTGGCCGCTGTGCCTGTGTGGAGCAGGACAAAGAGTTAGAAGTGCTCGTTCAATGAATCAGCTCCTACATGGGATGAAACAAATCACTGTAGATGTCTACCTACATTTTCCCTATCAGCAAAATGAGGATATTGCTATTGCAGAACTTCTGTCAAATGTGTGGTTGAGATCTGCTTAGTAGTGTGGGTGCTCTTTTTGAAGGTGAAGTCTCACTTCAGCTTTGTTCATGGTATTAAGTCAAGAGCCAGTTCTGAAGAGATGAAGTCAAGACTGAAATGCGAACCTATGTGAGATGGTGTCCTAATACATTGGGTAAACCACAGGGTATTACTTTGGTATGACAGGTAGCCTTTCTGTAAATTGACTTGTTTGTATGCAGCCCATGACATGGAAGTGATGAGAGACGATGCAGCCTCTAAGTACTATAAATGTGCTTTGATTGATGGTGCATAATTCTTGACTCACTGTAGGGAGGAGGTCAGTGAATTAAGCTGAAGGGTACTTGAAGCTTTGTGCATGTGGGGGTTGAAATTAAAGTTGGGAGCAGTGACCAGACTTGCCAGATGACATTGGAACATTTGCTGAAAAAAAAAATCATTTAATGTAGGATAAAGAGATAAGTTAAAAACACTTGAGGCATAAAGCATAGTGAAAAGCCATGGAGTTTCTTTAAGATGGTTTTAGTATGCAGCTGAAATGAAACTATTGAAAGAGATCTAATTTGTTTTCATTACTGTAGGAGCCAAAATGTCTACCAATACAATATTTATGTTTGTGGTAATATCTTTCTACCATTGTGTATCTCTATAAACTTTCTGTTTGAGAAAATGACTAAACAAAGCAAAACAAAAAAACCTCTCAATCCTTCCTCCGTATGGCAGTAGTGCAGAGCTTTTTGGGCCGGGATACATGTCTCCTGCTGTATTATGCTGGTGAAATACAAAACAGAGAGATCTCTTTCTGAAGAGCAAGTTTAGAGATGAATCTGGCAGATTGTTGGCTCCAAGGCAAACTGAGAGGATCAGAGAAATTTGCTGAAGGCATGGCTGGGGTGAATGCCTCCTTTCTTACAGCGAGGGTTTTTGAGCAAGAAGGCTTGGTGATCTCCGTGCTGATGACTTTGCCCTGAAAAGAGATGTTCTCAGACCACTTGTTTTCCCCAGGGTCTGGTGTCTCCCAGGGGTTTGGTGGTACAGCTGCACTGGCACACTTCCTAATGTACTTGTAATAGCAAAAAACCTCTTTCTCTGAAGGAAGTTTATTCTGGTTTGACAAGTGAAATGAAATGCAGCAATAAAAGCATTCTTAGACACTTATACTGGGCTAGAAATACAGCTATTTTAACAGGAAAAACAGTAGAAATGTGGAGACATTCCTATTTAACTGGTTGTTCGCAACCTTTCCTTGTGTTGCAGGCAAATGTGCAGAACCTATACGAAATGCATTTTATTGAAAGCATGTGGGAAGGCAGAGTCTTCTAGTGCATCCTCAGTTTTAAGGGGCCAACAGACAGACTTGCTAATGAGGGCAAAGTTGGGGGGTGTTGTTGACAGAGTGGACACTAGAGAGGTTAATAGGGTAGAAAAGAACATAAGTAGCTCTCAGTGAAATGGTACCCTACCGTGGTGAAAGAGGAAGATGGTAAGAATCTGAAATCCGTTTGAGTAAATTATAAAAGAAGGTGTTGCTCTTCAGCAAGATAACTCTTAAAACTAGTTCAGTGCAAGTTAAAAGGAAGCCCATGTGGAGTGTCCACTTTGGAGGACTGCTGAAGATGGAGGAAACTTTGAAGTGGTTTCTAATGCTTTACGTGATGCAGAAGCTCTTAGTGCAGGTCTTTCCTGTTCTGAGACCATATGTTGGTGTTTTATTCATTTTATGGTTAGAGTTGAGTATGTTCAGGTGCATAAACATGTCAGAAAAGAGAAGGAACCTTCATTTATTTTTTACTACTTAAGATTAAAAATACTTTTAGGTGACTATGCATTCTGATGTTATGCTGCAGCTGCCTTGGCTTGTGCTTTAAGTTGTAAATTTGTCAAATAAGGAAACAAAGTCTGTGCTTGTTTGTTTGTTTGTTTTTCTAGTCAGATGGTCTTCAGGTCCATCTAAGAGAAGATTGAGGAACATCAGTGAAAATATGTTGTCATACCAAAGAAAATGCTTTTGAATTTTTTAAAGGGGAGTGACATAGCAAAAGATAATATTGTAGTCTTGCATTATTTATGGTGCCTGTAGCTTTGAAAAAAATCTTGTGATGTTAAGGCTGTCCCAAAATGAACTGGAATAGTACATTTCTGTAACTCTGATTTCTTACTTTGTCTATAAAGCAGATATAGCAAGCTTGAGACTTGTTTTAAGCTCACATAATAAGAGGAGGGGAGAAAACCTCTCAAATTCCATAGCTCAATAAAATAAGGAAAATCTGTAGAAAAACAACTCTTGTAATTTGATGTCAGTTCTGCACTAAAATCTTTTACCACAGTGCAGCATTGTAACAATAAGCTTCAGTCATCACTGTCTTTCAGCTTACCTGACTGTGATAAGCAGCACAGTATTTATTTCTGCCTTTATGTAAACATTATGCTGCAAGTGGTTCATGACAGCACTTCAGCAAGCTGTGTCATGTGAGGATACTTGAGAAATGCATCAAAGGAGCTGACATTCTTGCATTGAGGTTGAAAAAGGTTGCAGCACTTTTCTTAAAGCCAAGAAGCTTCAAGGGGAAGATCAATCTGAATTTGTTACATTTTCTAAGTCTCTTTGTGCCTATTAAAAAGGACAAGATTCTGTCAAGCTAGCTGCATTTTCAGCTAAAAAAAAAAGCCAGAGTTAAATGGGGCAAACCAGCTAAACAAAAAAACCCTTTCAAAATATAGCATGAGATATAGCTAAATTTGGAGTTCTTAACAGCAAGCAGCTGCTTAAGTAATTAAAGTATATAAGGTGCTACTGACCAAAGCAATTAGTATGTAATTTCATTAATGGCGTTAGGATTGCAGTAACAATATTTAAGTCTTTCTGTCCAAATCAAGATTGCAGGCAATTTGTGCCATGTCCAAGATGAGGTTGGGAGCAGTGCGATGTTCGGGTGTGTTACAGCACCACTGTCTGAGTGCATCTGTAACTGCGCGGGAGTGTCTTGTACTGGCTGTGCCTTGCTAACCCTCCTAATTAACAGACCTTGCTCGAGAATTTACATGTGCACGCACTTCTAAATTGTTTTAAGCTAGGATGGTAATAAGTTTATACATAAAACAAGGCTTCATGGGGACTGCTGATTTTTTGGTTTATCTTTGGAATGATTTGTGAGCTTGCTGCTGTTCAAGAGCAAAAGGGAATTACTGTTTTTGTGTATGTTTTTGTGGTTTGTCCTTAAGTGGTTGAAAAATCTTGGAGAGCTCAGGCATAGTACAGCCTTCCAAGTCCCTCTGAAATCTGAAGTACTGCAGATGATGGGTTTTTAAGTTGCAAAATCTGCAACTCACAGACAAGTGGGTGATGAGCCCAGTGGCTACAGGTTGGTAGCTTCTAGGCTCCAGGATAACCATAAGTATTTTTCAGAAGACGACAATGGGTTTTAGAGCCTAGGTAGAAAAAATACACATCAGAGGGAGAATGTGGAATTTACTGAAGTCCAAATACAGGTCACCTCGGAGGCTAGGGTAGCATCACTGATGAGTCATTCGGTCGGGGAGCCGAAGCTGGGAAAGCTTCCTGCTGGGACACCTGTGGGTAGTACTCCCATGGTGGCTAACCTGGAGGTGCTGACTTTGTTAAAAAGCCACTGAGAGAAGTCCTTCAGAGCCTTCAGGCTTTACAGCAACACTTCTGGCCTACCTTGAGCTCTGTCCTGTTGACGCATTGCCTCTTTCTAGGTCTAAGGCTTTCTAGGTCTGTAAATACGTGGGCGTGCTTTTGGCGGAGCAAACCAGTCTTCTCTGCTTTTCTGGGCTGTATTTCAGATGTGAAACAGAGCAAGGTGAGCAGGTTGTCTCACCTCTTGAGAACACTGACCCTGTGTCCACAGGTTTTTGGGGCGTCTCTCCTAAGAGGAGCGGTGGGGGTGAGTTAAAGCAGTGCAGTGCAGGACATCGGCGCCTTGCAAGCTCATTTGAGCTTGTCATGACATCCTTGTCATGTGGGGTAAAGGAAGTGGAGACAGCCTCATAAGAAGCGATGGTCTGTTAACAGAGTACCCTTGAGGGAAAAGGTCTTGTGTCCTGCTTCCAGCCTTGTTCTGTGGGCGTGCAAGGAGGTGAGTCTAGGCAGGGGATTGGGCTCCATGAACACCGACTCGATGGAGAAGAGCAGCAGGCTGGTTTCCCAAAATCACAGGGTACGCCCTGCGTACCTGAACCAGGAATGAACACAGCTTGTGAAATCAGGCACATGGATCTCAGAAGGAAAACAGGCATAATGGACAAGTTTGTTTTGATTCACGCTGAGCTGCAATGAGTCTTCTGCACAGCACACCTGCAGCTTTTGCCTGAGTGAGCCTGATCTTGACTGATTTTCACCAGTGCAGCTTACCTGTGGGATTTAAATCGTGAAGGACCAGGCTTTGCCTAGCTGAAAAAAAAAAAGAAACTGGATTTGGTGAGTTCAGAAGAAACATTAGCGCGTTTCTGGTTTTCTTAGGCCTAAATAGAGTTAGGCTGATGTTAATTGATTTTCAGTGAAGTTTTGAATGGTAAATGTAGATTACTTGTTCTTTTGTATTGTTGCTGGTCTCAGGGTTGTTGTTGGTGGCGTATTCCTCGATTAGGGTTGGGGTTTTTTTGGTTGTTATTTTATGTTAAAAAAAACCAAAACAGGTTGACTAACGGGAGTTCTCGTAACCAGTGTAGTCACGGTAGAGGGAGGCATCACAGAGCTTTTATAAATGACTGTTTTCCTCCTGAGCGGAGTGGGGTACAGACACCTTCAGCGGTGGCTCCACACCGCCATTTGGGATGAGACTGCAGCAATATGCTTTGCCATCTGGGGATCCGTGCGGCAGGACTGTGGCATTCCGTTCCCTTCTCACGCAGTGGAGGTTCACGCTTCGTTACAGCAGTAATTCCTCACAAATTATCCACCCTTTGCTGGCTAGGCCAGGGAAGATCTCCTTGTTCTGCACCCCAAAGGACGAGCTTTATCAGAAGCAACTGCTCAGCTTGCCTGAAAGGAGAACCTGAAATAGATGCCTGATTCAGGGACAGTGTATCTGTGTGCAGATGAAATTAAATGTGTGCCCCAAAATGCTGCTCCTTTAGTAGGGAAAAGAAATGCAGGGAAAGCTTATATCGAGGTGCTGCCTAGGCAACAAGAGGACATCTGGATGGCAGCTGCCTTCGTCTCTGAAGTGAAGCTAAGGTAGTCAGGCTTGCTCATCATTATTTGTCGGGTACTGGGTTTAAAAGTCAAGTCAGAGGCAATTTCTAATGTTCTACAAGTAAATTCATTTTAATCCCCAACAGGCTCTTAAAGGAGGCTTTTTTTATGCAGTGTTGCAATTCCAAACAACTCTCCCCCAGTTTAGTCTCTTGTAGATAATTTACCAAAATGACAATTGTAGTTAATACTAAACTATTAAAGCAACTGATAAAAAGAAACCAAAATTACCCTGGCATTTAAGCGTTTTACTTTTTCATATGACTTTGGTTCTGTTAAGTTTGACAAGAAGTACCTTAAATATGAAATATTCCTGTTGTCTGCTTTGTAAGTCCATCGGTCATAGCTAGGTAACTATTATATGCTGAAAATGCAATATTTAATTAACTTGGAGGAATAGCTGATTCATTAATTGCTGTGTGCAACTTTTGGAACTTATATTACATCCTCGAACATGCTTTCTAAGCCAGCAACAAACCTGTTCGAAGCAAAATTTAAAACTCATGGTTTAACCTTAGTAGGAGCAAAGGTTAGCTCGAGTATCAGGTGATGAGGGACACGCCTAATTTAATAATAATAATAACAATAATAATAATGCTTCAACACGAGCTCTGCAGACCCATCGCTTCCCGAAGAGAAATGCTAATGGACTTTCTGGGTTAATCCAGCCACTTTTTACTTGAAAGCTTTGTTGAAGTTGTTGAGGAGTGGCTTTGAAATGAAGCCCTCTATGCTAGAAGCCTGGGGTTTGCAGGCTGCTAGGCAGGGCCTTCCCCAAGTAGTCGGGCGATGCTGTCTTGGAGCAGCCGCCGGTGCTGGAGCAGGCAGGGCGCTGCGGGCTTTGGCTGGAGCTACGGCTGCACGTTAGCAGGTTATGCACGATGTTTCCCGGAGCAGGGATAAAGCTTGGGCTTCCTTGGCACGATGGGAGGGACTAATCCGTGCAGTGGTGCTTATATTGATTTGTAGGGGTTGTTCAACTGGGATTACTCAACTGGGTATTATGGCGTTTAATCAGGGAGGGAGAACACAGGTTCCCTAAAGGAAAGCAAGAGATGCTTTGACTGTTTTTAACTTTGCCTTTAATAGCTTTAGATTTGCAAGAGACTAGCTCTTCTCATCTGTGTGAATTTTTAACTTCCTTTTGAACTGTGACTTGTGTAGTAGTGTTATTTGTCTGTATTTGATTTGCACATTCACTTTCTTTCTTCTTTTTCTCTGACATGGACAATAAGAGGAAAATATCTAAGTAAAACTTTAGAGAAGCACTATGAGTAGAAATCTGTATATGGGAAATGGTAGAATAAATTGGGAAAATAAATAATTTTTATTCATGTAAACATAAGAAAAAAATTTAATTTTTAGGTATTTTAAAGCTTTTTGTTCTGTTTCTAATGTAGGACTACATAATCTTAATAAAAATGCAACTAAACCTGACCTTTTCTGTGTCAAATTGCAGCTCTCACTGATACAGGATATCTTCTTAAAGCCATTCTCTTATAAATATGACTGTCTAATATAATATGCAGTCATGCATTTACCATGTGGTCAGCTGACAGTATTTCAATTCACCTCTTCATTGCCACTCAATGTTGTGCTTCCTGAGCTCTGACTTGTAAGTTCCTTACTGGCTCAGTAGGTTAACATGGTTTTGCCTGTTGTCTGAAAAGCTCCAGTGGATTTTCTTTTTGTTTTGTATGGGCTGCATGGGCCAGGAGCCCTTCTGCTGCACAGGTGTTCCCCCACCCCTGTCCTCTTGAAGAATAAGTGACAGTCTTTCTATGATCATCATTTTGGGACGTACTGACAGGGCTTGCTTTCTCAGTTGTGCTGTTGAGGTAACGCATTGGGAGTGAGGCATCCGGTTAACTTCACCAGGAAGGTAAGACTTGAACGGAGAATCCCTGGGTCAGCTGATCTGTCTGTGTCTCCTGTTCACTCCTTCTTTTCTTTTTTGTCCTGAGTTAAGGGTGGGCCACTATAAGGCTATAGGTTCATGACTGCTCCTCACACAGTTATGACTTAAGCTTTAGCTTTCCTTCTGTTCATATCTCCTTTTGGGCTGGGAAATCCATCTGTGCTGTGCACCCTATGATGTGTTGCTTCCTTCACCAATGTAACCGCTCTGTCCTTGATGGTTTTTTGAGGATTGCTCTACTCCAGCCCCAGGTTTGGCCTCTGAAAGAATATGCCATTCTGCCTTCTAATGGTGCTGCTTCTGTCTGGGTAGCTGAGGCTGGTTTGGGTTTTCCTTGTCTTGATAAACCCAAACAAAGAAATGCTTTATTTTTGAAGGTCTTTATCAGTCTTTTTCTTAAATTAATGAACTAAAAGCAGGTGACATGACAAAATGGTACAGGAAAACCACCGAACCTCATGTTCATGGAAAAAAACTGCAGATGTTACCAGTTACTTGAAAATTAATCTTTTCACTGGATTTTGTAATCTGTGCAAGAATTATGGTTTCCCAGAGGTCTACTTAATCTGGTATTCTGCTTTAAGTGATGTGTTTACTCAGTATTTACTATACAGCAGTAGTTGTGTAGGCATTGGCCTGCAAAGAGGGTTTTGAAAGGCCAGCAGCTGATTGCTGTCGTCAGCGATAGCTGGACGAGTGTGTGCTCACCCAGCAGGAGGTGGGCAGTCCCATGGTGCAGTCACACAGGATCAGCTGGTGTCCTGTTTGACGTTGGGTTCAAACTTTGACCTGATGGTTTTTTTAGGAAGGAAGGTATTCTTTCTTTTTCTGCTTCCCCCTCCCCTCCCCCAAAGCTGCAAATTTCCTTTGAGAAAACAGGTATCAGGAATTCTGTATTCTAAATGGTCTGTGTGAGTCTGGAAAAGGGACTGGCCGTGACTTACATATTTTAATTATATCTCTTTTAGTTCGAATGTGCGTAATCAGAATTCTAGATGGTTTAGATGTTCTCCTTGGACTTCAAGCCCTTCTCTCATACTGATGCCATTAGTGCCTCAACACTTGCATGTGCTGTACAGTCAAGCAAGAGTTCAGCAGTGGTGGTGGTGATACCCACCTACATCAATTGTCTGTTGAGGCAACCAACATCTATCCACTCCACAAAAGGACCAACCTGACTCTACCATCCTTGGGTTAGAAGTGGGTGCATGTACATTGGGAGGTCCTTCTGAATGTTGTCTGTGAGTAATTGCAGCATCATCAAAGGGCAAAACCATTAAAATCTCCATCAGAGACATGCTTTGCCTTAGTTTGTCCCCATAATCAAACAAACAGTCTCTCCTTGTCCACCCTCCCATTCCCCAAATGCCTAGGTTTCATCTTCTCTTCTCTTTAGGATGTCAAGCGTTAAGTGTGTGAACTGGATGAGAACGGAATTTTTCATTTTTCAACCTTCCATCTTTTTCTATCAGAATTCCTAAAACTCGTTTTATGCATTAATCCACGTGTACAACTT
This sequence comes from Lycocorax pyrrhopterus obiensis, assembly GCA_014706295.1. NCBI lineage: Eukaryota > Metazoa > Chordata > Aves > Passeriformes > Paradisaeidae > Lycocorax > Lycocorax pyrrhopterus. The sequence continues at coordinate 78,707,024 of JACSVZ010000002.1, forward strand.
CATTCCTTCCTGCTGTAGGGCACCTATAGCCAGTTGCTCCTGTTACTCATTGAAGCTTTGAATTTTTTTGAGCACCTTTCATATGTAGCTTATTCCTATAGTTGTTACCTAGCAACATTAATTTTGTTCAATTTAGTTTGCCTTCTATTTCAAGAAATCTATCAGGTATGTTTTAAGAACATATCTGGAGTCCAACCATGAACCTTTAGAAAAGAGGTGTGAAATAACAAAGAGAGTTCTCTCCAGCACCTGTAATTAATGTACGTGTACTTGGTGTAAGCCATCACAGCCTTACTGGCAGAAATGGGAATAGATGTGTGTGGCATTTAAAAATTACCTGGAGAATACTGGACCGGTTACAAGTTCGCTGTTGATTTCTCTGTGTGGTGTTTCAGTGTGCAAAGAGCACAGATGCCTATCTCCAGTTCATGCTCTTTTACCAACCAGCATCTCTGTTTCTTGCCCTTCTCTCCACGGCATGGTCCATGTAGCATTTTGCAAGCTGCACGTGTGACATTTTGTAGGCCAGCAACCGTAGTTACAGTGCAAAATAGAGCATTTCACTTAAGCTGAAGATCATTAGAATGCAGTAAAGGAAAGGAGTCTTCAGTGCAGAAGCCCATAAGGAGACTTACAGGGTGTATAAAGTTTTGGAGTTCAGGCTTGTAATTTTTAATTCAGACTGTGGCCACTCTGGAGATGGTGATGCCTCTAGGACACAAAGTTGTCTTTGTGTCTTCTGCTTTCACTTGAAATGAACAAAAAAACCCTCTAAGCTTCTAATGTTCAACTGAGGCAGTCTTGATATTTTTGTAATTGTGTCTGACAGCCTTCACTGATCTGAACAGTGTGAAAGCATAGGGTTTGCAAATGTTTTTTTTTATATTGTCTCTTTGTTTCTTGTGCAAAAATTCCCATCCATATGGAGCTTTCAAGACATCAGGAGGGGAGAGATTGCATAGAATTGGAGCTGGTATTGGGAACGGAGAGCGTCATTCAGCTGTAGCATCACTGTAGAGGACACTGTGGGGTTTTTAAAAAATTGTAAGAGATCTGCTTATTATCATCCACCTTCTGTTGCATGTGTCTCTCAGAGGTGTAGAAGCTGCCAAGTACTAAATACATGTATCCGTAGGGGGCTGTGGATACCAGTTGTACAAAAATTGCAGATCAACTGGTGCCTGTGGCATTAGTGGCAGCTGAAACCAGAGTACGGAGGGATATGAGACATTTGTGTAAACATAGCCAGTGTAGTTGCATGCTCAGAGGAAGAAAGTAATAGAGGAGTACGAGTGTGACCTAGAATGGACTTCTTTTTGCATCATTACAACTGTGTGTGGTCAGTAATAGTATACTTTCAAGAAGTTTTAGTGGTTGAGATTTCTGAAAAGTCTTTTCAAAATGGCATTTGGACATGGTACTGGAGGGACATGCTGCAGTGCAAGGGATCCCCTTAATATGAGAGGTTGTCTTATAAAAGGAGTTTGTGTACACATCTCACTGTGGTAATCCTTACCTGCATTTTTGATCATAAAACATGAGATTTCCACTATGCCAAAACCCTTGCAAAACATAATTGCATCACCAGTATGAATCAGAATAACTTACATGCGGTTTTGGAGGATTTGAAACAGGATGTTGAGGTAGATACCACAAGTATTTTATATGTCCTTTTTTTTTCCTTTTCCAAATCTGTTTAAGTTCTTCTGTTCATTTTACTATAAGTGTATTTTCCCTCTGTCACCTATGATTTACATAGTGTTTCACTGCATCATCAATGCAGGATGGTAGGGTATATGCAACTGTGTGTTCCTTTTCTTTCACTGTTTCCATCTGTCTCCTTGAGGGTTAATTCATGTGTGCTGGAGGGGCTGCTAACCACTTGGATGCCGTCTTCTACTCAGCTAACTTCAGCAAAATCTTATATTAGTTATATCTTAGCTTTTTTGTTTTGTCAAGATGGCTCTTGAATGTGCTGCTCTGAAACTCATTTTGGGGAACTGATCACTGCTGTTAGGTTGTCAAATAGGAACAGGAGATCAATCAACAGCTGCCTTACTGTATCAAACACTTGTTTGTGTATGTGCTGTGAGGCTTCATATAGTATCAGACTTAAATCCATGGTGACAGAAAAGTGCTATAATCTTTTTATAAATCTTCTACTGAATTCCTAGTAGCTCTTGCATCGATTATCTCTGGGACCTGATATGAGGGATAATGCTGAATGATTAAATTCAAAAATGAGCAAATGAGAAGGAAATTATTTGGTTTTTTTTAAACAAAAGGTTTTTACAAGCCTCTTAAATCACAACTAATTTAGGTCCTGTGTTTTTTTTTTCATAATGTTCCCTATGAACTGTGGACCATATGTAAAAGGCAAGGGTATTTGCTGAACTGTCATTTAGAGACATGAAATGCATCCTGGTCTGTAGTCCAAAGCTGGGATTCTTTCCATGTTGATCTTTTTTTCAGTAAATAGAATTTCTGCAATGCAATGAGCCCCTTGACAGCTGTGAAAATACCTGCTTTCTTCGGGAGGCTGGCACAGAAGATGAGCGGGGATCATTTCAGCTTTATGTTGCTTCAGAATAAGTGGGATCCTGCTTAGTCTTGTTAGCTGAGCTTAACATGTCAAGGCAAACAACTACCAAAATAAGTAAATAAATGAGGATTGAGGGGATAGAGAAGGTCTAGAAGCAGAAAGGCAAGTGGGACATGGTTAAGCACAGATTAAAGTTTGCTCAGGCCTAATTTAGGGGTCATCATCCCTCCTATGTTATGCTCAAAATCATTAAAAATGTATTCAAGATGCTTTGTTCTTGTGGAGCGTGATAGCTTAGCTCACTAGTTTAGTATAGTTTTGTAACAAAGTTTTCCTCTTTCCTTGAATTGAACTTTTAAATATTTTCTTGTAATTGAAATCATGATTTCCTTTACCAAACATATCTCTTGCAACATCCAGTTGAGCTGGTTTCTGAACAAAGCCAAAGTTTAACAAGTTGTGGGCAAAGAAACAAAGTGAAGTTCAGACAGCTGCCAGTGTGTGCACTTTGGTTCTTGTTTGGGAAAGAACATTGCTTGCAGAAGAGTCTACAAAACTGGCAGTACCCTGTCCACCACCAGAAGTGTGTCAGAGCTGGGTTTTGCAAGTGTTCTCCTTTAAAAATGTCAGTCAAAAGCTAAGGGCTGTTTGCATGTTTGTGCATGGAAGTGATAAGTAGCCCCTGTGCTGTTCAGTTGAAGTGAAAGAATAGACCTTGAATGTCCACTTTCATACTCCTTGATCTTATGGCAGAATTCAATACAGATTAAAGAAAATACTCTTTTGTATCCCTGGAAGTGCATGTATGCAAGATAGTTGGGGAGCTGGAGGCTCCTCAGCTACCTGCAACTCTGCCTGCTAGATTCCTTCAGGTTAGTCACAAAATTTGTGTGTGCATACTTAGAGGACCAGCGTGGTACTGTGCTGACTCGAAGTCCAGCAAAATTTGCAGATTTGGTGTTACCAGCTAGCCTTCTCAAAGTCAGCTTTGTCAACATTTCTTTTCCATTTAGGATTGTCTTGGTGGAGGCTGGATCTCACTGGTTGGTAGAGAAAGATACTTTGAAGGATTGCACTATATATGAAACACCCTTCTGAACAGTGTACCTGCAGATGGCTGAAACAGAAATCCTGTGGAGGGCTTGTTTGACTTTTATTTAATTAAGCTCTGTGGAGAGCCATCTCAGTAACATACTGGATTACTTGGCAGGCTGAGACATCTGCTGGCACTTCCGAGGTGTAGGCTACAGCAGTGAGGTTTCCTATTGCATCATGCTGAAATCTCCAAAACATAATGGTATTTAGTAGTAAATGCCATCGTACAGAGATGGAACTGTATGAAATTCAAGACTGCAGGCTTTGTCTTCAAAAAGCTTAAGGATCTTAAGGATCTTTTGCTCCTGCAAAAGTTTTATAGCAAGACTGAGGGCTGTTATTGACAGTGCTGCACCCGCAGAGAAAAAGGGCTGACAGAGGAGTGAAACCAGATTCTGGACTTCAGTGCAGCATATTATTAGGAGAACTCTATATGCACCTTGTCAGTGCCTGTCCTGTTAGAAATTGAATTTAGGTGTGTAATTGATATACTTAAAAGCCTACTAATGGTAATTCAATGCTTTAAACTATGTACTTGTTTTGCTTAGTGTTTTGCATGAAGTGCCTCATTTTATGCATTTTGGGGTACATAGGGCACCTTTGCAACTATTTGATCATTCAGGGATCGCTTGAGATGACTCTTAATCATTCCTCCTGTGTTACAATCACCTGAAAACTTAATGATCTTGCACGCTAGTAGCTTTGTCTAAATTGTTAATAAATCAGCACCCTCAGGGACCAAGCCATATGGACTTCCACTGAATATATGCCTCAACTTTCTTCCCTTTCTGCTTTTCACCATGCTAAACAATTGCTGTTAGTTGCTGTAATTGACTCCCTGACTCTGTGGTCAGGGTCTGTCCTTTATGTCTCCTACATCCAACCCCTAAGCTTTTACTTGACAGTCATCTGACACCTTACAGCTCAGTCTTCTAGTACTTTAGATGAATGATAACATTTAAAAGCCTTGTAATTCGGCCTCTCCCTCTTTATACTCCTACTCCTGTGGTTCCCTTGTGATTGCTCAAGAAGTGTTTTTGATATGTCCTCTCCAAATAGGATAAGAATCTGGAGGATGGAATGAAATTTAAATTGCAGCTCTGTCTCAAGATCACTAAAAATAGCAGGAAAATTATTGTAGACTTTGTCCAACCAAAGCAAAGCTTAGATTGTTGAAAATGCATGAACTAGCTGACATACAGAGAAGATGGTGTAGCCTAGTGAAGGTGAGTCTTAGTAGTAGTGTAGTAGCTGTTAAATACAAAAATGAAGGGAACTTACCGTAAAGAAATGGAAGGAAGAAACCTGTTTGTGGGATGATGTGGGGTTTTTTATCTTTCTTTTTTTTTTTTTTTGACATGCGTTCGAACCTTGAAATCCTCTTGAGTACATTTTAAGTGAAGGCTATGTGGCTGTTACTTTATAGTAAAGAGCCTACTGACTTTCAGTGAGAACCATGGTATTTCAGGTCACTAAAGAGAGCTCAGATGTAGGGGCATGACCAGCACCTGTTTAATTCTGAGCAGATCTTTTGTTCACGCAGCGCCAAGAACTGAGGTCATCAGCATCCCAATGCAATTGCCATGTGAATGCCACGTTCAGATCTCATTATGGTTATCAAGGCACGTTTTTGGTGGACAGAAATTGAGCGATGCTGTTTTAGATTATATCCTCTAGAAATGTGATATTTGTACAAAACCATTTATGGTATCTAAAAGAAAATAGTTCAATTGGTTGCAAGCTGGATAACTGCTTCTGATGGTTCATTTACCTAGAAAACATGGCAAAAGAATGGACATTGGAAAATACAGTGTGTTTAAGCTGCATAGCACTGTGTTTGCCAGCTCCATCGCTTGTCTCTACTTTGCATCCGTGTCATGAAGAGTTTTGTGAGACAGAAAGTTTGCAGGCAGCAATTGTATATTTTGCCAGGCCAGTTGATGCAGCTGGAAAATAAGGGCACATTTTTGGCTGCACGAAGCTCTGTTTGGTCAGGAGTAGCTGTTCAGGCAGTGGCTGTGCTGTAACCAGAAGCAGATATCGATGTGTGTGTTCATCAGCCCGCTGAACTCCTGATAGGGAGTGATGTAACTTGTGGCTAGGGAGTAATTACAGTGCTCTGCAAGAGGAGTTCAGAGAGTGGTTAGTGCAAAGGGCTCGCAGAGTTCTCTTGTCTTGCAGAGTAATTATGATTGTTAAGGAGGAATGATTGAGCACAAGTTACTTATTTAGAGTGAGGTAAGGTGGCATATATAGAAAGGTTGGTGCCCTTTTTAGGGACTGATGTTCCTCCAGCCAGCCACACCACATCCCTGGTTGATTTACTTTTTACTCTTTAAGGTAGAGGTCTATCTATCACACTGCAAGAGCAAGGATACAAATAGATCTTTTTATATGAAAATCCTTGGACTGCCCTTCAAAATACCATATCACAAAAATATGGTAGGATTTTTAGCAAGATATAATGATCACTTGTATAATGATGTCTTCCAGCACTGCAGCACTGTCTTAGGTTTTTTTCTTCTAAATTATTTGGGTTTGCAAAGTGTTTATTACAGTGTTGGAAGATCTGAAATTGATATATTGACAAGGCAAACTGAGGTATTTGTAAGTGATACACTTCGGAAATGTATGTCAGTTTATCAGTAAGTGAAGTGGTGCTTCACATTAACATTGTCATTATTAAAAATCCCATTAAATTCTGGTTCAATACACACACACACACACACACACACATATAGAGTAAATACTGTAACATTTATTGTGTGTCCATAGCTTTTGACCAAGGAAGACAAAACAAATGTCCATCGCTGGCCCACACTAGTTGTGGTTTTCTGCTCTAAAATAAATAAATTATTTCTGCAATAATAATTTGCACTGTAAAAAGGTAGTTAAATAATTATGTGGTAATTTTACTGAAACGTAGTCTTTTCTCTTGCCACATTTCCTTTGCCTGGGACTTCCAAATGTGTTACGCTGCCTTTGTTTTGTCTTTCAGATGACGATGTGGACCTGGAAGCTTTGGTGAATGACATGAATTCCTCATTTGAAAGTCTGTACTCCTCGTGCAGCATGCAGTCGGAAAGCACTCCGCTCCTTCAGAACGGTCAGCTGCACCGCAGCCAGCTGCCGGCCTCGGGGTCCGGCAGCCTGCAGCCCACGTCCCCGAGGCAGAAGGTGCAGCGCTCGCAGCCGGTGCGCATCATGGCAGTCAGGTAGGGACGGGGCGCTTGCCTCCTTTTCCGTCAGTTTTCGTGAACTGGCTTCGGAAGAGCTGCGTTTTAAAATAGGAGATCCACTTTGGTGGGGAACTTAGTGGTGTTAGACTAGGCTTCTGCATAGAAAAATATACTAAGTAGGTGAAGGACATAATATTTCCCCGTGTTATCACCTTTCTTTTAGTCGAGTTTTGATGTATCTGCAGTAGCTGATTTGTAGAAGTGTATCACTGGTAGCAATTGGCAGAAACTATATCCATATTTGGATTTTTTCCCAAACTGTTAAAACCAGTGCTCTCAAATCTGGTGTCTACTGACAGCTTATAGGTTTTATTAAACATAAGAGATCATGTAGGTAGATGAGGGTGCACTCAGCTACTTTTGATATACAGAAAATGCCTCTCTCTTTGTGAAGGTTTCCTGAATGGCTTAAGACCAACAAAAAAAAGGAGCACATCTTAGTCATATCTGTTCTTCCCAGAGCACTTTCAACTCACTCACTTGAGTGCACTAAATCATTACCAAAAAAAAAAAGAAGTGTCGAAGTTGTCCCCCTGTTGTAAGGCTGGGGACTGGAATTCAGGCTTCAAGTGGAAAACTCTTGATAGTGATGGGAGACTATGTAGGTGATGTAGAGGTTCTTAAAATCTTTTTAGGCAGCAGAAGGACCTCCTGTCAGCATGAGTAGGTAAATTAATTTCTTTCCTGCTAGTTAATAGTGTCTTCTCTAAAATAAGTGAAAAGTAATAATATAATAAAAGAAAAATCCCAGATGTGGAAGGGATGGCTTCTAATTCTTTACACTGATGTATTACCTGTAGGAATGGTATGCTTAAGACAGGCATCTTTTCTATTCGAATGAGAAGTGTGCAGTGCAACTAAGTCAGCTGATAATGCCACCAGTTCTACAGGTGTTTCATAGTTCACTTCAAATAGGGCTGTACTAGAAAATGGACTTGCTGGAGTACTATAGCTGTTGATGTTTTGTAAATATCTCAGTCAAAACACTTAAATTATTTGTGGCATTTAAAAACTTAGCAACTCTTATTTTGAGAACACTCTGCCTTTCTGAAATCTGTACTTCCATGCACACAAGAACGTCCTGTGTTTGTCATCAAAGAAGATAATGGTGAAACTTCTTTTCAGGGTTATCTGGACCCATCTTGTTTGCCACCAGAACAGAGTGATTGACTGTGGTCTCCTAGGAGCATGAAGGTTTATGTGTGTATCAGTTATGAAGTAAATGATGCACTGGCAGCAGTACAGGCAGAGCAGAGCACAGCACAGAGAATTCCCAGCTTCAGGAAACCACACCTTTCTAATTGTATTGAGTCTGTGGTTCCACTTAGAGTGGAGATCAGTCAAAAACTTGCAGTACAGTGCACTATTGCACAGATATGACATGTCTACTGGTCTGTAGAAATCTTGCACTGTCCTTTTACCCTGTGCTGTAGGGAACTGCACACGTGGGGAGCACAAAAAAAAAAATATGAAGCAGGTCAAGTAGTTGTTGGCATAGTTCATAGTTATGGTTGGAACCTGCTATTTATTGCAACCCCCCAGATCTGTAAGTCTCATTCGTGGAACACCAAGGCAACTAAACTGCAGGACAAAGTTACCTGTGGAGCAGATTTCACGGCAGGTAAATTTTGTCATCCCCCAGGTTCTGGTACAGACAAAGACAGTGAGAGTACCCAGAGTGGGACGTGCTGCCGGGGGGCAAACCCAGCAGTTGTCTCCCAGGCAGCTCTGTTAAGAAGGCTCTGCTTGCTGAAGGCATACAGAAGAATGAGAGCAAACTGAGTTTTTAATGATTTGCCTTTCAAATGCAGGAGTTAGTTGATTTGGAAACTTTCATCATTGCCACTAGATGGTGCCTTGTGCTTAGGCATTGAAGGGCAGCCTGCCGCAGTCAGCTAATGCATCTTCAGTGGTGATGCCCTGGCAGCAGGGAAACCAAAAGCCGTCTGTGTGGTCATGAATAGGTCTTACAGCTTTTCTGGTAGGTTTTAGTTTTTCTTTTGTTGGTGTGGGCAGTGCAGGTGTATTATAAACTGGAACTGGAAACTCTGTTGTATGTAGACTCGTGAGGCGTATTTTGGCAGACGCAAACTTGTCTGAACAGTAACTGTACAACGGGCGTAAGGTGGGAGGGTGTAATTCCAGCTTATTGCTGAAGCCCCGTCGTTGCATTTTCATTTCTCCAGGAAATGCCAAGTTGCTTGGAGATAGAATCTGGTGTTATAATGAGGTGACAGTATTGGTTTAAGTCTCAGCTTAGAGAACTTTACAGTGGGGTACACGTTTGTTTTCAAATCCACTTGGAATTTGGCTCTGAGTGACTGCCATTGTTTTCTCCTCTTTCACGTTGGTTTGGAAGAGCTTTCCTGACTTTCTGGCACACAGAGCTTAAGCTTGTAATCTAGTGCTTACAACAGTGAGTACAGATAGATATTTCTGTTTATTTTATTTACACAGTTATCTCAGTTACTCACCCAAGTAATCAAATTATGAGCAATAAAACAAGCAAAGATGCCTGACTGGTCATTTTTCACATGCAATTACCTACTTTGTGCTAGCAGTTGCTCTAACTGTATAGTAGCTGCCTAGAAAAAGAGTGAGTTTGATCCCTTATCTTTAGTGTCATTATCAAAATGCTGGGGCAGGAGATCCAGGTCTAGTGATGCCAGTTTGCTCCTCTTAATGCGTAGTGCTTCTGTGTTTATAGGCGTCTTCAAGAAGAAGAACAGCAATTCAGAACATCATCTTTGCCGGCCATCCCAAATCCCTTCCCAGAACTTTGTAGCCCTGCGAGCTCTCCAGTGCTGGCCCCTGGATCTTTACCTCAGAGTCAACCTGCTAGCAAGCATGTGAGTATGGGATGAAGCTTTGGGTCATCCATTCGTGTGCAAACCAGCAGTGGACTACTTCATTTTGAAGGCAGAAAGAAAGCTTCCAGATAAGTAAGAACACTTGTAGACTTTGTCCGTGAGTAGGGCAGCACTGGCCGAGAGAGTATCTTCAAATAGGCTTCAGACTTTTTTTAAAAGGTTTGTAAGAAAGAAGTGTAAAAATGAAGTAAGCCTCCTTCAGATAAATGCATGTTGTGAATGAAGCAGTAATGCTTAATATCCTTCAGATTTTGTTATTCAACATAAAGACTTACTAATTCAGAAGTAAAGTTAATTAGCTTAGAGTTGGATGAGGATCTGTGCCTTTTATACTGCATATTCCAGGTGCCACAAAAACACTGAACAGCTGAGTTCTTTAGAGACATGGTGGTGCTTTATTTGCTGTTTTTCACGAAGCTGCTCGAAAAGCAAAGGTGTTCTTAGAGCTTGTAACTAGGCACAGCTCTTTGTAACGGGATTTAAGGGGAGGGTTGTCCCATGGAAAGCTGGTGGAGTCATTGTCTGTGTTCTTGGCAGTTAAGATAGCACAGACTGAGTTCTCATGTGGTGCAGAGCAGTAACCTCAGCGACACAGCAGTTTTTCTTCTCTGTCCTACTCCACTCTGTAAGAAACAATCATCTTGTTTTGTATCGGTCCTCAAGCACACTTGAAGACTAAAGCTGGGCTCAAAAACCTTTGTTTTGTAAAGTGTGCTGACTTGCATGGGAATGAAAAGATGGGTTACTCTAACTGACTACTGGCTTACAACAATTCTGTTCTTGAGTACCCAAAAATATTGAGAAGTTCTGTGTCACTGCTCAATTAGTTTGTAATTAGCTCCCACGTCCTCTCTGAGAGATAAAGGGCTTGGGTGGGCAGTTCAGCTACAAGCAGTAGACCCAAATGTGTGCCCTTACATGTTCTCTGTTGTGTTACTGCCTGCTTTCCTGAAGGACACAGTGCATCTCCACGGGTTTTACTGTATTTCTTACACAGGCAAGACAGACAGGTAACCAAATAATGCCCTGGGAAAAAATTGAGCCATCCCGTTGGGAATTTAGCACAGGGCCCGGTCAGAGACCCAGGTACTGGCTAAGCAGAGAGGCTGTTTTGCCAAGGCAGTGTTGATGTGACTCTGGGGAGATAAAACCAGGGGCAATTTTGCCTCCTGGCGCTTGCCAGCAGGACAGCAGCATAGCTGTCTTTCTGAAACAAACTTTAGTTTCTGATGAGCCTGTGTTTACCTCTTCAAATATTCCCCGGGTTCAGGGTTTCTTTGCCTTTTAGCTCTATGTTTTACTAAAATTAACCAAGCCACCTTAAACTTAGCTCTCTAAAACCTTAAGGAACCCTAAATGATCTGTGAGTCAATTTTTGATGGAATTTAGAAAGTAGGGGTTTAACAGCAGATAAATATAAAAATAACCAGTCTTTTAATGTATGTAAGAAGATGGCTAAAAAGGCAGAATAGAAGATCTTTTCCCAAATTTTACCTTACAATTTAAAAAAAAAAAATTCTACCTTACTTCAAAATGAAAAATTTTGACAGATGTTTTGAAAGCCTAAAATGAAATAATTTTTATTGTATAGAAATGCTTGCTGCTGAGTTTTTTAATCAAAGACAATCCATTGTAGTGGCAAAACCTTTTAGGGTACAAGCTGAGGGGGTAAAGCATGTTGGGCAATAGCAGTTTCTTTTGTAGATGCAAATACACTGTTCATTTCAGCATATCAACTCATTGGAGGCAATTGAGAAACACTGGCTCAGGGTGAGGGAAGGATAGGAAAGTGTTCTTTTCCTCTCCAACAAAGTATTTTCCCCTCTTTAATGAAGAGTTAGAGGAACAGAACTGAAAAAAACCTTCTAGTTTTAAAGTATTAATGGGCAAAAGTAAAAGAGAGTAGGTTTGGTTTCTTCATGAAGGAAGAAAACTACTTTAATTTTAAACATGGAGTGTCACTGGATAACAAAATAATCTCTCTGTTCAGCCTCCTCATAATTTGTGTTTAACCCAGTTTTAGTTCCCTTCACTGGAATCTGCTAAACATCATGAGTAAAAAAAAATAGTTACTTAAGAAATGTTGTACATCTTTCCGACTTCAACCCATTAAAAAAATGTAGAGTTTGGGAATTTGAGTAAATTATTTTAGGACATGCTCTGGCTGAGGTAAATGTCCGTCTATACGATACAAACTGCTGATTAATAAAATGAGTGATGAGCTTAGTTAAAGGACTGCAATAGCAAGTTTTACTACCTGGCAGTTAATGAAAATAGTGTGCTTTAAGACAAATACAATGTTAAATGCTAACCCAGGTAAAACATCAAGATGCCTAATTTCAGGTTCTCTGCTTGCAAATTATAAACAAAGATTAAAATTGGATATGGGAATGAGCCATTCTGATCACATGGAATGTCTGAGGTGTTAGTGAATTCCTCTGGTGCTTCTCGAGCATTTACAGGTAAATAAGCAAACAGCAGTTCCAGCCAGCAGTGCTGCAGCTCTGGTCACACAGGGCATCACGGCACACGCGTGGTGTGGAGGAAGTGTTGCCTTTGGTCAGCTCATATTTGCGGCGCTTGAGAGGGTCTCAGGTTAATGTAGCCTTTGGGGATTTCAGAAAGAAGTGAGTATTTTGTTTGCTGACCATGTGAAACAGTGGAGGGGTCACTGGGAAGCTGGAGTGTCTGATGACTTCATAAGAAAGGAAATGTTAGTATTGTTTCTCCTGGAATGCCTCAGTGTTATTTTTTAATAATTATAAAATACAACTCTGCAATGGTAAAACCTAGTAGTGGTTATGCAAGAGGAGTTTAAAGATCCAGTCTTGTTAAACATAGAAGAGTCTCATGTCATATTGCCAAGCCTTGGGCATAAAGAAATGCCAGCTCTATTCAAGTTTTAGGAAAAGTTTTACTTTTTCCCAGTATATTGCTCCCTATAGGAAAAAGATGCATGTGTGAATCAAAGAGTGAGTAAAGGAGCTTTCAGGTCAGAAAGCTTGAACTGTATTTGCGGCTGAAAAAATGGATATTGTCTTTTCTCATAGGCAAAGTTTTATTCTGTAGCTGGAGCCTGCGATACAATTTTCTTGTTGCTTCTGAGTCTCTTCCTTATTTTTTTCATGCGGTTGCCACTGCTTTTTATAACAAGCAGTTCACAGCATTGCTTTATGCACTGCTCTGCATTTGTTTCATACTCTTGGCTCAGCAAAGAAAGGTAAAAACAGTAAAACAGTGAAAAATAACTGTAATAAACCTTTCTTACTTTTTTGTGGTAGGTTCTTTTTTCTGTCTTCTCATGACGATGAAGCATTTTCTTTATTTTACTCAAAAAAGTGCAATAATTTCATTTTTTAAAAAAAATATTTTTACGAGATCTGTTGGGTAATGGTACTAATTTCACCACAGCAGGAAGCAGTATACCACTCCTAACTCTGCTGCCAGTCAGGCACTGAACACTGCTTTTAAAGCTGATGGCTGCAGCAGTGTACTGCAGCTGCTCCCCAGAAGACAGAGAACAGTGGGAAATAACAGGTCTTCAGTACTAGCACAAAACTAAAAACGTGTGTAGGCAAATGGGATAGTCATTTCATGGGAGAAGCAATCTGGAAGGTAAAACTGGAGTGTTAGGCTTATTGAAATAATTTCAGATTTGTTAGGGGTTTTTTCTTTTTAACTTTGGATAATCTTTGCTTTAGAAAACGTAGCTAATCTTGTGGGTAATTTTTTTTTGAGCACACGTAGGTTGAGAAACTGGCACATAATTTAGTAGTAAAAGACTTAGAAGAGAAATAACTGTGAACCTTTAGGTTACATTTCAAAGGCTATCCTGCACTGAACTACCTCCACAGTGGCAGCATCTGTGCTAATACAGTTGTGTGACCAAACAAACCTGGTGATAGACATTCCAAAATTATTTGTAATTAAAGAGACACATGCCTCTTCGGAGTTCAGCACTATGATCCTTTATCACGGGTCTGCAGGTGGAAATGGCCTGCTTTGAGCTTAGTTTTACAGTGAAAAATGTTAGATGCTGCCCTGTTGATAGTGAACAGCACATGGGTCTGTAAAAACTGGCACAGATCAAGTTTTAGTAACGTAGCCAACCAGCTGGTGAGCACCTGGATGAAAAGCACCAACTAGTTGTGCTGTTGAGTGAGGGGCTACTTAAGCTGCTGGTGCGGTGAGTGAGACAGTGCAGATGTCTTGTGCTTGGAAAAACCATGACCCTTCAAGGGGAAGCTGACAAAGAGCTCTTGAGTCCTTGAGCTGAGAGCAGCATTGTCTGTGAGCTTGGACAGGAGGCTGACAGGAGAGGAGCTCTCTGATCAGTGCATCCCAAACATTCCCCTCTTCATCATGTGCCTGATTGTCCTCTAAGTATCACCCATCTGTCCCTCACACAGAGCCCAAAATTTCAGCAGACCTCTGAGATTGCTCCCACTTTCCATGCTTAGGAAGGGCAAGAAAAGGCGGGAGCAGGAAGGACATGGTCTGGGTGACACCCAGTGGCATTGCAAGACCACTTGATATCTGTCTCCCTTTTCCCTACATTTTTGTATGCAAAGGTCATGCACACCTACAAACACAAGATCACCCCATGTCTGAGGGAGGACAGTGGTTGCAGGCCAGAAGGGACAGCTGAAAGTTTTTATAACATTGTTTACTTAACAGGATAAATATGTTTGTCTAAGAAAAATGGAAACCAGAAAATTACACCAAACCAAGACCAAACATTTGTCCAAAAGATTGCTAAAAACATCAGACAGCTACCTTACTGCCAATTGAAGTTCATCTTTGTGTTGCTGGTATAAACTAAGAACTAGTTGGTAACTTAGGTTATAATTTCTGGTTGTGTACAAATATTTTGGAAAAAGCATGCAATAATTACATGTAGGTCACTGCAATGCCACAGGATATTAGGCTTAAGTATCTTGTGTGAGTCAATGAAGCTTTCAACTGTAAAAATAGGGCAAATTTCTCACATCCCCCCTCTATACAGCCCAGGCAAACTTCCAAAAAGCAGTTTGATGTACCCAAATTATTTACTCTTTTCTAGCAAATTAAATTCACAAATGGGTATGAATTAATGTCATTCTTTTTTCCAGATTTAGTTACCCTTCAAGGGAACTGGTGTAAACAGACTTCTTAGTTTTTATTGTTCTAATTACATGTTATGATGCTCATTTTTTTATTTTTCTTCCCATAAAACTTTTATATTGGCTCTTTTGAAGATGAGGATGTTGATTTTCTAAAGAGAAGCTGTATAAAAATACGAACTTCTGTATAATGCAGGCATTATGTACTAAGTTAGATTTTGCAATGTGTGACAGCAAATTTTGTACTTGATCCTTCAGTGGAACAATCTTTAGCAACAAGACATTTTGAAAATGAATACTGACATCTGAGTGAGTCAACAGGGCATTACTTTCCTAAACAGGCCAAATCTATAGCTGGATATAATCTGGTCATTTCCTTAGGTCCAAACCCAGGCACTCCCTTTGGCCCAACTTTAAAACATGGGTTTTTCTGAGTATCTGCCATGACACATCATGTTGTTTCTCTCAAATCCTTCTTTGAAGCAAGGCTCTTATGCTAAGTAAATAAATCATACATAAATTGCTCTGCAGCATGTTTAACTCAGATGCTTTTTTTGAAGGCAGTGGCAATTGTGTTTGGAAAAAATAGGGAAAGAGCAGGCCTCTGCTACAGGGCTGTGATCTAACTGCATAAAAGCAGGCCTTTGGGTGCCCCTCTCTCGTCTGGAGAAATAACACTTTCCTGAACTAAATAAGCTAAATTTGACGGGCAGTGTAGGAAAGATGTTGCATTACCTGTCATCTCTTCTCTCATGAAAACATGTTGTCCCGTTACTCCTGAAGAGATCAGGGTAGGGGGTGAGTTCACATCGTTCTGAAAGTCACATTTTCTCATTGCTGAAGAAGAGAGTGATGAATATCTGAGGACTAATGAGTCTTCTGCACTAAGCTGAAGAGCGGCAGCCCTCGGTGCTGTTAGTGCTGGTCACCCAGTGGGTCTGCAGGCTCTCCAGCTGGAGCCCTGCACGTGGCCTGCTGAGCACTGGGATCAGCACAGAGGCAAAGCTGCTGTTTCTCCTTCCTCATGCCTCTTACAGCAAGAAGCTTTGTGGTAGAAAGAAATGAATCTCTTTGTTCTTGCTTTTGGAAAGTGCCAGAACAGTAGTCACAGTCCCAACATGAATTACTGGAAATATGAAGGGCATCTCATGCTCAAACCCAAGACCGTGTTATTTGTTGGGATTTTTTTTGTTTCTAATGACACAAAGCTGGCCCAGCTCCCGGGAGCGTTTTGGCTCCCTACTTGGAAGTGATGCTCCGATGCGGGAGCGTGCTGGGAGGAGGGCTGCGTGGTCAGGACCAGCGGGGCAACACGCTGTCCAGCTGACGGTGGTCTGGCTCACAGGGCAGGATGGAACCGACCTGACCCAAGCCTGCCTTGTTCCACGTGTGCTGGTACCCCCCACTGGGTCTCCAGCCATGCAGAAATGCTTGCAGTTGTTTTAAAAAGCTGTTGCACAGTAATAATACTGAGCAGCCTGTAGTATTTGCTGCAGTAACTGCATTAGCGCATTCATTCTACATTTTGGTGTGTGCATCTTAGTTACCTGTGCCCTTGCACATTTTGTTGCAAAATGTTACTCTTGCTATATTTTATTAATGGCAGAGCAGGAATATAACTTAGCTGTTCTATGCTTTGATCACGAATTGACAGAGCTGAGGAGCGATCAGGCTGAGAATGCAGTGAAAAATGGGAAAGCATAACATGAGAGGAATTCTAATTCCTTCTGTGCCTAGTGAGGCAGGCAGGAATGGGTTTGGGTGTAAACATAAGTGCAGTAGGGAATTAAAAAGAACCCAGAACTATACTGAGTAACTGTAATTATACAATAAATGAATGGTTGAGAAGAATCAGAGATGTCATAACTTTAGGCTGATAGCCTTTAAGGAGTCATTCAACAAAGCAGGAATAGCCACACTGAATCTGTGTGACATCCGTGCTGTCTGGACTCGAGGTGTGAGTTCAGGTCAACTTTAGACATTCTACATAGAAGCCTTTTTGGACCTCTGCTACCCAGTGGGGCAGGTGAAAGAAAGCACCAAGTCATAATTTAGAGCCTCTGCTGTGTATCCTATGTGAACTTGTGGCACCAGGTTGTTGCCAGCAGCTGGTAGGTGCGATGACCACGAGGTCCTTCCTGAGGTGAGCTGTGGCAGCTCTTGCAGAGCTGTGCTGGCACCTGCGGCTGAGCTGCCGGTGATCCCTGGTGGATGCTGTGGACGTATGGAGTGCAGGGCTGGGAAGACACCCAAGTTTTTGCTTGCTTGCTGGCATCTGCTTCTGGGGATGGAAGGCAAAGCCAGTGTTTAGTTTGTTCCTTTCCAACCCATCAGCACAGTCGTTGCTTAAGTATGAGGAGTGATGCTGTTCATTCACAGCAGGTAAAAGGCTTCTTTGGACTTGTTTTAATTTCCTGGACAGTGACCTGTGCCCACGATTAAAGCGGAAATCTGTTTGAAATGTCCATCTTCACTTAGGTGGTGTTTGTGTGTGGATGCATGGGGAAGAAGGAATTTGGAGGTGGTTCATTGTTTTGGTAATGGAATGTTC
This sequence comes from Lycocorax pyrrhopterus obiensis, assembly GCA_014706295.1. Taxonomy (NCBI): domain Eukaryota; kingdom Metazoa; phylum Chordata; class Aves; order Passeriformes; family Paradisaeidae; genus Lycocorax; species Lycocorax pyrrhopterus. The sequence goes on from JACSVZ010000002.1 coordinate 78,724,423, forward strand.
TTGCATTGTGCCAGAGCTTGCAGATACGGTTTTGTTCCATTTCCTAAACAGGGGGAGATGTTAGCTGGAATTTAATAGCATTTTTGTATTGGAAGAATACCACTGAGTTAATTAAATCATTGTGGCATGAGTTTCAATTCTCTTTGCTCTTGATTTATAGTCTCCTATTGCTATCAAATTCTTATTATATTATTCTTCCTCCTAATAGGAGTGCAGAATTACTGTACTAAAAAGTGATTTTGTTTAATTAATGTAAGTACCTTCAATCTTTGCTGCAGCCTGGCTATAATCTGAACATCATTTACAAAATTTACGTAAGAGCGAGTTTAATCTGGACTTGCTGAAGCACAAGCCATCAATGGTTCATAGAAGCTACATCTCATGTTTCTCCATTGGCATGAGGATTGGCTTGTTCTCTCCAGCGGTAGCCCCTGCTGCTGCCGGGGTTACTGGAGCTGGTTTTGCCTGCTGCATTTCAGGAAGCAACAGAATTGGAAATACTGTTGTTGTGCTTCGTGCCTGGAGTGTTTGGGTTTTTCTGGTGTTGCTGAGGGAGAAATGAGTAGCACTCAGAAACAAAATGGATTGACTATCAGCTGGAAGTCGGGATCCAAGATGCCATGTTGAGCATGGGATGTTTTTGAGGAATGTGAATAAAGCAACTTTGTCACAGCAGACTTACTTCCAGTGAGATTTCATTAACAGTGAAGAAAACACTGGTCTGTAAGTTTTTATGGGAGAAGGGGATGAAAGCGGGAAAGACCTTTAAAAGCTGGTTCTGTGTCTTACCAAACAGGTGCCACTCTATAGCACCCAGATCTTCTCAGACACCCCTTTCATCTGCCTAGATCTCTTGTGTGGCCAGAGTCAGGAACTGCTCTGTTTTTTGGGGTTATTTAGCGATGGACTATGAGGACACTGCTTCACCCTGCACACACACGAAGTTTATGGTGTGCACTGTCCATCCAGATTTCATAGGAGCATAATCTCCTGCTCCGTGCCGCACGCCTGCCAGATGTCCCGCGCTGCTGCAGGAGGCATTGGGCTCACTGCATCACGCTCAGGAGCTGCAGAAGAAGCAGCTCTGGATGCTGGGACTGATGTCTGTGCCCGACAGTCACTGGGGAGGTTGGCTGCCTCACCCTGTGCTGACCTTGTTTGTGTTCCTCCTTTCGCCTTTTATGTTCACCTTTAAAAATCATATTTCCCTACCATCCTTGCCAGAATAGGTAATAAGAACCGGGAAAAGCCCTTCATAAGGAACAAACATTGCTTAAAAAAAAACTGCTGAGAAAAAAAAGATGTGCAAAACATTAGTGGAAAGAGTATCCTAAGCTAAATAACAGTGTCTGCATAGTAAAACACCTGGATTTAATTTTACCGACAAGTTGCCCTCAGGCTTCTATGAGTCATTTGTGAGCAAGTCCTTGTCTGCAAACTTTAAGAGCAGCTAATTACTCTGAAGTAACTTGCTTGTCACATTGTTGCCTGTTACACTTATTTTCCCTATTGGTGTCTAAAACCCACTGAAAGCAAGACAACCACAGTGTTTCTAGAGCTTGTAAGTAGCTTTACAGATGTTTTCAGCAATTCCCGTTCACCAAGTACTCAGTTCTGTTGAACAAGCTGTAGATGGGATCTTTGATAAGCATCAGGTATCAGGTACACAGTTTTAGCTTTGAAAAATACCTGTTGTGCTTCAGTTTATGGATGCTTTTACTAAGTTGTCACAAACTCCACAGTAGTGTTATGTTAAACGTTTGAAGCATATACACACACACACATATATATATATGATTGTGTATAGGAGAAAATCAAAAGATTGCTTGCAGTACTGTCAAACACCTTATAATGGATTTATGTGACAGCTTGAAAAGAAATAGACAATAAATATATAAGGATCATCCTCCTCTTCATGAGGCAAAGAAAAGAAAACTAATGTTACAGGAATAACAATATCTAGTCATGCAGGTAAAACCTTGTATTTGATATTCTCTATGTGTTCTTCTGTGTTATATGCTGGTTTGTTCTATGTATTTTTTTCCATGGCTGACCTTTGAACTTTTTTCTTTAACAAACTAGCTTGTTAAAGCTTTGTAAAGCTCATCCAGGTGAGGCTGAGCCTTGCCTCTTGTGTTACAGCCCTGTCAAATGAGCATCCTCTAAAAGGCAGACTCACATAATGTTTTGCTGAAAAATTGCTACATTTGAAGCTAATGTCATTCCATTTCTAGCATTTAAAAGGTCCTAGGTGTATTTGAGAACCTCTTTTGTTGTCTTCATGAGTGGTGCCGAGACTGGGTTTTACTCCTGAATATGGATCCAGTCAGTGCTTTAGGTGAAAGTTTTGGGTTTTGCTTTTTGTTTTTCTTTGAGCATACTTACCCACCATGATTTGCATCCTAGTGTGTTGGGGGCTTTGGTTGTTTTTTGGTGTTGGATTGTTGGTTTTTGGGGTTTTTTTGCCTGCACAGTTGGAAAAGGTAATCTAAATCCTGGATCTTTCATCGTCTGCAGAGAGAGGCTGTCATTCCAGGGGACGTGAAGTCCTTGTCAGCTGGGGGGCCATGAGAGCACCACATTCAGTCCCAGGGATAAAGATTGTCTATTTCTAACCATTTGTACAACGTAACACATTTTTTAGTATTTTCTAGGATATTAATAAGAAGGGGAAAATCAGGAGGCTGCCAGCTATATTTGTGCAAATGTACTTTCAGTGTAATTTCCCTTTGCTCCCAGTGAACATTGAGTTCTGCGTTACACTGCATGCAAGATACAAATGAGCATTTGCTTACAGCCTAATTAAGCGTAGCTTAGAGCAGTACTTAATTGCAACACTTCAAGTAATACAGAAGAACTTCAAGCCAATCTGGCTAACAAGAAGTTAACTTTGTGCTCTGCCCAAGGTTGTGCTAGCTGCTGTGTCTGTAAGGTTTCATTGTGTCTTGCCCTCTGTGTCCATGGAATAGCACTTAGGCTATCTTCAGAGGTCACAGAAAAACCTTTTAGGATTTCAGTTATTTGCAGGAAATCCTGCAAGAAGTGAGACAGAGCATGATGGAGTTTTTCAGTGAGTAGAGAAATTGCCTGTGCAGCAGGTGCTGGCTTTGGGTGTCTCCAGCAGTTCATCCATCGATGTCTGAATGGCTTTGAGGTGAAAGACGGCTACGATGGCATACAATTATTAAAAGGAAAGAGCTGAATGAACTTCATAGGAAGCTTTCTATATGTTACCTTTATCCCTCAAATAAATAAATAAATAGTCTAGGAGCTCTGAAAATGGTGAAATAACTTTTGCAGCACTGTAAACATGCTCACATCAACTTCTCCACTTTGCCTGTTTCCCAAGCTGTCTCCAACATGCAGCTGTAAAAGCTGTGATGTTTAACTTGTCTATCAAAATGCTGAAGGATGATGTGCATGCAAAGGGCTTGTTTCATCCCTGCTCCAGAGGCCTGGAAGTACTAATAGCCCTCCATTCAAATACTAGCCCTTAAGAAAGGGGAGACCCTAATAAAATTTCCAGCAAAAATAATATAAAAAACATGTACAGTGTCAGACACAATTCGTAATGACTGCATTCTTTGAGTTTGCAGCAGTCTCCACTTTCTGCATAATTGAGTTCATGTCTACTACAGCTGTGTCTTTTCTGAACATATTAGGTGCAACTTAGTGGCAATATCTAGGTATGAAGACTGATGGATTGTAGGGTAATTAGTTAAATATGTTAATTTTTTAATTTTAAAATACGTAAATGTAGAGAAGTAGAAAGTAATTTTTTTCCTCCTAAATTATGTCACAATATTTATATAAAATTTCAAACCAGTAAGGTCTCACTGAGTGCAAGAAATACATTGAAATATTTGAAGAGAAGGTATTTAAAGTCTGATTGGATAGTAGCTGAGATTGCTTGGCTTAGACCTGCAGTCAATGCACAACTCTGACCCTGGTTTGGAAGGACTTCTTCCATGATTTTTTGTACAAATCCAATTGTGTTGGTGCAAAACTTTTGCAAGGCCAGTTTTCTTACAGTCACTTACCAGATCTTTTGAATGGTTGTTGAAGAGTATTTATTTGTGCTGGGCAATTCTGCTTTTTCACTACAGCCATAATAAAGTATCTTTGAAGGACATACTTGATTTTGCATAACATGGTTACAAATTAGGTTTGTATGCTGTAGCTGAGCTACCAGTATCTGGAATTAAATACCGATATTGATTATCGATTCCATATTGAATTATAAAGGGTATTCATTACTGTAAGACAAACTTGGAGGTCTTTACTACAACAAACAAGTAGTAGGAATGGCCATGCTTTTCATATTATTTGCTGTGGAGCAGCATGTTTTTTGCTGCTGGAAAGTGGCATGTAGACTAATGAACATATCCAGCACAGTTGTTTTGCCCACCTACAGGGAGCCCTTTTTTTGAATCGCAGCTTGGGAGAAGTGGAGATAAAAAACTTTAACTTCAAAGGATGATACTGGGATTTCTTGGTGAAGGTAATCTTCACATTTTTGTGTCCGACTTCATATAATGAGTGGTCGAATCAGGAATTGGCTCAAACTCAGAACAGAAGTCTTATAAAAGCTCTGTCAGAGAGTTGGGTTTAATCACTTATAAAAGCTCTGTCAGAGAGTTGGGTTTAATCACCCTTAGGTTGTCAGATGCAGACATGGTAGTCCCAGCCTTTTACTGTCCTTCTATTCACAGACCTCTTCAGGTAGGTGCTTGCTTCCTGTCAAAAACAACTTAACAGCAAGTGCTATTTTGGGAAGTTGTTGCATTCCATATTTTGCTTGATGAGCCTTATGGTCTGACCAAGGGACCTTCATGTGTGCCCTGTTCCTCCTCACCTCGTATTTGCGTTGCTTGTCTCCAGTTAATGGTGAGATAGGGAAGAACCTGTCAAGTGCTTTCATGCTGTCCTAGGGTAGCAAAGCTATAAAAGATGATAAATTGCACAAAGCGCCTCTTCCTCCTTCTGTTGAGTGCAGTGGGAACCTGAATGGCAGTGAAGATGAGATGTGCTTTGACTGAGGTGGCTAGTGACAGCTGAAATGACTGCCACCTCTGTGTAGTTTGGGTGGAATGCAAACCAGATAGTGATCTGTGATCACGAGGATCCCTTCCTTCCCCTAAGATACCAAGCTGTTTTATTAGGACTGAATTTGGCCTTGTTTCTAAGTGGGAAACTTTTGTTGACCATGTGCCTGAATGGCCAATGTCTTCCTCAGTTCTCAGTGCTCAGACATCTGAGGTAGCCTTTTCAATAGAGGAGTATAGATAAGATTTAGGGAGGGAATACAGACTCTCATAGACAGATAGTTTTAGCCATTGGCACTTGATACACAGTAGTGATGCCAATTCTTGAGAAAAAAAAAAATTTCAGTAACAAATGGGAATCTGGGCTGGGGGAATATCTCTTCTTCAAGAGCCAGTAGGACCACAGGGGAGAGCAATAGCAGGAGTTTCTAAGGTAGAGGGTTGTGGAACTGGACTGCCATTTCAGAAAGTAACTTACGTCTGATTTTCTTTCTGATTTTGAACTAGGGAAAGCTACCCTTAGCTCTTGCGTTGTGTAGAAAACCACATGCAACAAACTCGAGTTGCTTTGTGAAGAAGGAAGAAGGATTAATTTCCCCAACTGATCATCTTTGTAATGGACAATCAAAGTCATTAAGATCTCTTTCTGATGCTTTAGCTAACTGAAAAAGCTGAATTTGTCATCTCAAGATGCTTTCCGTGTTGAACCCCAGAATGGAGCTACCTGGTAACTTGCCTAATCCAGTCTGTGCATATGGAAAATAATGGTCTCTGCAGAGAGGATTAAAACATTTGGTCTAATGAGGCACTGTCTGTGGAAGGGAAGTGTGTTATATCACGCTCAAAGAGGATGTACCTTTTCACTTATTCTTTAAATAGGGTTTTCACGGCATAGCTGAAGGAAGTTCATGCATCAGCTATTTTGTTACACTTTGAAAAGTGAAATTCATAGGGTGCACAGGTTGGCAAAGCCTCAGTTAATGTGAGCCAGGCAAACTTGGGTTGTTTTGTGTACAGCTGGGTTCACCGAAAGAAGAACCTGCAGAACTCTGGAAAAAAATTCATAAAACCACTTATTTCTTACAAGTTACACTTTGGGTCTGATCAGTACCTGTTATGTTGAAGAGTCTATAAGCAACAGTTGAATCAAAAAGAGTTTCAGTACCAAAGATTTTTTGTTAATCCTCTGCAGGTAGCCAAAATGGTTTACCATGTGCAATCTCGTGCAGGAAGATGGGGGAGTTGTGGAAGAAGCAAGTGTTGTGGTACTCTTTTATGCTGTACAAAAGGCAAGATAGATTTTTCTCCAGTAAGAAACCATCAGTTGCCATCCAAAGCCACCAACCTTCTGAAGCTCGAAAAGGCAGTAAAGTTTTTCTTCTGTGTAGAATTGTCTCTACGTGAATGGAGAGTGGTAGCTTGTGAGATTTGCTGAAGTCAGCAGATTTGGTTTGACACAGTTAGAAACGAAGTAATAATTAATAGCTGATATTAATCATTATTGCCAGTTATTAATACATTATGTTTTTAAAGGACACTTCAAAATAAATTAGTTTTCTCATGTACAACTATGTATTTAGCCTATGAAATTCTACATGGCAATTGAATGGAAGAATTGGATATTGAAATTTGAAATGTATAGGAGATATTTAAATGTGTGTTTCTAGTTTACATAAATACAAGACTGCAATAAGCATAGAGACTAAGGGAAGCAGATCTTAGTATTCAGATTCATATCAAACCCGAACTACTGTTTGGGGCAGGAAGGGAAGGGAAAAACGCTGTTTACATTCAAATGTATTTGATTCAAGTGTTGTCTAGAAGGGACTATTAAATTATTATGTTGCCCAGGACCCTAAGATCTTGAGATGTTTACATGTCCTCTGTTACATGTTGATCTAAATTTTACTTTTGCCCTTTAAGCCTAGCTTTCTAAAACTTGTACTTAGGTAGCTGGGTCTGTGAGCCAAGTGCACAACATTTTAAAAAATGTTTTATTTTTAAAGGGAATGGAATTTTGCACTCATGGAAATAGAATCTTCAGAATAAGAAAGTTGTCCAAAGGTTGATCTACCTTCTGCCAGTCAATCTGGGGGGGAAAATGAGCTTGGGAATAGGCATTTTCCTTTAATAAACCTGACACCAGTGCCTTTATATTCTCTTTCATTTTCTCTGTGGTTCAGTTCAAGAAGGTTTCAATGACCCAGATTTTTCTCAGCATAATCTTAAAGAAGATCCATGATATAAATACAGAGCCATCAAAATCCTTTGAGAAAAAAATTATCATTCATGCCAGGACAGAGATAAAGTTACTGGTCTTTCTGCATGGTGGATTTCTTTAACCTCTTGACAATAATTTAGGGAAGGGAGAAAGGGGCAGAAGGAAGCATGCTTGTAGGTAATGACTTTTGTCTATAGCACATAAAAATACAGAGTCAGCTCCCTTGTCATTGCCTTTCTGAGTCTTGGAAATGGTTTCTGTATGATCAGCTACAGTAGAAAGGCCACTGTTAAAAGACTTCCCACTTAATATCATGCAGAATTGGTTTCTAGGGAGTGTCTCTTCTCTTTAAAGATTCGCCCAATGTTTGGTCTTTTCCTCTGAGGATTTTTTTCATACCCATTTGCCTACACTAAACAAAGAAACTAGGCATGTGAGCTATTTGAATATAATTGTCTTTTTGATACAGGTAATTATTTTAAATGTTTAATGGGATCCTCATGAAAATTGTTGCATAAACTTTTCAATTAGAGAGAAGGCTCTTTGATTGCATTTGTGTAAGATATTTAATGGGGTGGACAGTGCAGAACACATACGTTAGGAAATTATCTCAGATTACCTGCTTTTAGGGGGATGCCTATAGGGAGGAGAAAGCTTTGCTTCCAATCAACTTCAAAGATAAGATAGCTTAATTGGAAGCTGACTGTGCCTTGACAGCTTCAGAGCAGCAGTGACTTCCATGTAAAATAATCTGAAGCAGATGCTGAATGAAGAAGTAGCATTTTCTTTCATGCAGGCTTTGGCATCAGATCTCTGGCATTATGTTATCTAGTTCTATATGAGGAAGCATTTTTTTATCGTGACATTGATTTCAGCACACTACTTCACTCAGTGCCATGGTTTAGTTGAGGTGGTGTTAGGGCATGGGTTGGACTTGGTGATCTTGAAGGTCTCTTCCAACCTGGTGATTCCGTGTGTGATTCTGTGTGATTTATACCTACACCATTAAGTTCCTCAGCCTTTGACAAACAGACTGTAACACTAACTTAAAAGGAATTTTTGAACCACTTTGGCTTGGCTTGGGAAAATAGTAATGAAGAATCCTATGAAAAGACCCATTTAGGGTTCCTGAACTATGATCAGACTAGATCTTTTTTATGCTTTTAGTTAATGTGATGGTGGTTACGTAACTTTTCACTATCTGTATAAGAGATTAGAGGCTAGAGAAATGGGCTGCAAGAAAGCTCATGGAGTTTAACAAGGGCAAGCGTAAAGTCCTGCACCTTTAGAGGAACAACCTCAGGCACCACTACATGCTGGGAGTCACCCAGCTGGAAAACAGCTTGGCAGAGAAAGACCTGGGGATCCTGGTGAACTCCAAGTTGAATGTGAACCAGCAATATGCCCTTTGCTGCCAAGACGGCTGATGATAGCCTGGGCTGCCACGGGCAAAGCATCGCCAGGGGGCTAAGGGAGCACTGGTGAGGCCACATGTGGAGTACTGGGTCCAGTTCTGGGCTCCCCAGCACAAGAGAGACATGGACATACTGGAGAACATCCAACAAAGGCCTAGAGAGGTGATTAAGGGACCGGAGCATCTGTGCTGTGAGGAAAGGCAGACAGAGCTGAGACTGTCCAGCCTGGAGAAGAGAAAGCTCAGAGGCATCTTCTGAATGTGTATAATTACCTTGAAGGAGAGTGCCAAGAGGACAGACCCAGGCTCTTTCCAGTGGTGCCCAGTGGTAGGACCAGAGGTAACGGGCACAAAAGGCAACACAGGATGTTCCCTCGGAGTATGAGGCAACACTTTTAACTGTGAGGGTGACTGGCTGCTCTCAGTCACAGCCCAGGAGGTTGTGAATCTCTGTCCTTGGAGATACTCCAAGGTACCTGGATGCTGTCCTGGAAAAAGGGCTCTAGGTGACCCTGCTTGAGTTACGGGGTGGATCAGATGACCTCCAGAGATCCCTTCCATCCCTCAACCTCATATGAGCCTTTGATTGTTCTTAAACTTTTATAATGAGAAGAAAAAACCCAAACCAAAAAACAGTTAAAGGTGTGTTGATCTTGAAACATATAATCTCTGTGTTATGTCTTTAATAATAAAGTTTGGAGTTATGAGGGTAAAACTTCCTGTTAATTCGTTTATAACTACTGAGTTTCTAAGAGTAATGTTTGTGCTGGCCTGGCATGTGCCAGTATTATCAACACAATCCACTTGAATATCTTGTAAGAATTCTATTAAAATTCACTTTAGGGGAGGGATTTCTATGTTGAATGTTTGGATCTTATCTGATTATGAACAGTACTGAAATTGAGCAATGGCAATCAAAGTACACCTAAATATCTGTTCTATGTCATATATCAGTAAAAATAGAGGAGCCAGTCGTCTGATTTATAAATGATGAGAACCTGGACCAGAGCATTTAGAAGATGATCTGTTCTCATGGGAAATCCTCAGCCTTGGAGGCACTAAAAATAACATCACTCAAATGCTTATTCAACTAGTCACAAGGGATAGAATGAAACATTACCAGTTGGCAAAAAAGATGATGGAAAACATTTAAGGGCTGTGAAAAGAGGTTTATATGGTTCCGTGCAGCTCTGCACTGAAATCTGTTTGATAAGCGGCAGTGGAATAGTGATAACGATGTACCTGCAAAGGAGAAAGATGTGTGTAGTATGATGAGAAGGACTGGGTGGGGAGGGTCTCTTGGTGTCAGGGTAAGAGGAGCTGCTCTGGAGTAGGTGTTGGCACAAAGCAGTGCTCACATCTCTGCACTGTGACCTGCAGCAGGAGGTGCAGAGAGCTGACATGTTAACCTTCAGGAACAGGCTGAAGAGAGGAGCTGCAAGAGAGGAAGGATGGAGCAGTTCGTGGTACTTCCAATCAGGCCGCTGAGAACTGGGGAGAACATAAGAGAAGAGAGGAGAGGCTATTACTGTTCATCTGCTATGTGGCCACAGGTCCTTTAAAGCAACTTGTGTGTATGCCTGCTCAATGTCTTTACTCATTGTAGCTTTAGCAAAGTAACCTTCTTTTTAAAAGTTGGCATAAATGCTGCAGACTTCAATCCATGTAATACAATCTATAATGAGCTAACTACTTCACTTTTGAGCCACTGCTGCTCCAGGAATTAATGCCTGGAAACCTCAGTATATGCAGATGATAGGGGAAAGCTGGAGGACATTGTTGTGAGTAGAATTGTATAGAGGACCATTTAGTAGCCTTTGTTTCTCAGCTTTTGGTAAAAACTGGTTGATTCCTTTCAGTTCATAATAGGCTGAATACTAAGCTGTTTCTATAATGCCATGGATTGCTTGTTCGGCATCTTTTTAATTAGTGACATTTCATTTAGTCCAAATTAAATATGCCAGATGTAGCTGATTTAGTGGCTAACAATGATGAGTGAGGGGAGGGAGAGCTAACATATAGCCGTCTGTTCTCAGGGAAGTTTTTTTTTATTATTTTTTTTTATTTCTAGTTCCACAGGAGAAGTTGGAGTGGTAACCATGGCAGCAGGGAATTTGTCCCTGTAATCTAAGCAAAGGGTTGGGTTGTGTGGGGTTTTTTTGTATTTGTTTTTTTGTTTGTGGTGCCCCTACTTGGAGGAAGGGGTATGGAAAGTGGTCTCAAGCAAGCCCTGGAGAGGGAACTTGGAAATAGATAAGTTAGAGATGCTTGCTGTGGACTTAAATTCAAGAGTTGATCTTCCTGTAGTGTGCACGGATGGATGGGTGTAGCAGTGAGAGATGTGAAAAATTTCTTGGTACCTTGGATCTCTACATTAGGTGTTTTGGGGTGGGGTAGTTAGACACTGTATACTAATAAATTCCTTGTATTGTTGGTTTTGGATTTATACCAATATTTTTCACACTTTTTTTCCACTGAAAATGAGTAATTCTTAGCAGGTTGGAAGAGAGTGAGATTTGCATGGGGCTAGCTGCATTCAAGAGAGAACATCCAGCTTAATTGTGGTGCCTAGATCTTACATCACCCTGGAAACTTTTGCTATATCACACCACTGTTCTCCTCTGATACTTAAATCTACCAAAAATTAAACAGCAGAGCAATGTCATGGAACAGTTTTTTTCCCATTAAAGAAATCACTGAAAATGAGAATTATACATGCCTTGGGGAGAGGATAACATAAGCTCTCTTCATCCACTGACATAACTTTTCCTAGGTAAAGATCTGCAGGGGGTTAAGTCTGGCCACACAATCGATGCTTACACAGTTGCACAGAAATACCCCCCCCCGCCACCACCCCCCGCCCAATGTGAGCAGCTCTGTTAAAAGCATTTATTATGTGCATGTGACAAACTGACCCATAAAACATCCTGAACGTTGCAGGCAGCAACAATTAGCTGATACTCGCTGCTTGGAATCGCCGGCTTCCAGAGCCGGTAGCTTGGGAGACGGGAAGTTGAGCAATATCGCTGAATACTGTACGGCGCGGAGGCAGCTGACGGCCGCGCATTAGGGATGCTCTGCCACGCTGCTGTGGTTAAGCCTGTCACCTTCTCCTTATGAAGCACCCTGCTGCTGCTGCTGTCAGAGCAGTACGAACTCAGCCCCATTGGGAAAACCGACTGTGGGTTGCGCCTGATGCTGTCGGAGTGCGGGAAATTTGTATTTCTGTGCTTGTGCTTTTGGGATTTTCAGCATGTGGAAGCCATTGTGCTCTAGATTTCATAGGGTGTTTATACTTTAAATGGTCATCGTTCCTTGAGTGTCTGTAGGTTACAGCCAGTTTTCATTAGGAGTCTTTCTTCATGTTTTGCCCTTTTTTTCCCAGTAGCTTCCATTATCTTTTTCACTGCCCTAAGTTGTTCTGATATTCTCACACTTAGGTTGGTTGTAGCCCTTGTGTTTTGTCTCCATGTGATGTACCATACTTGATTCTTCTCTGATCTATGCATGTTGAATTCATAGAGGTTTTTCTTAAAAAGTTTCTTTTGTTTTGCTTTCCAGCTTCCCCCTCTCTCCTGGCATCTTTGGTGTAACTTCCTGGTCTGGGATGTCATTGCTTCATCAGGATGTGTGTATGTGAGGAATAAAGGAACTCTTGTGAAGACAGATAATTGATTTAATTCATTTTAGCCTTCAGGGATGCAGAGAAAACCTTAGGAACTCTGCACTTGCAAGCACCGGGGAACAGATTTACAAGTTCTTGAGTCCTTGGCTTTTTCACTCCTTGTGATTACTTTTTTGGGAGGTTGGAGGAACACACAGGAGTGGGAAGAGGGTCTATCTTTGTCTTCCCCTGTATTGCATTCTAGGTTTGTAATTTCTGTCCAGCCCTACATCTTAATGCTTGCTTAGATTCCTTTGCTATCAGACTAAGTAAATTGGATTGCATTAGTTCACGGCAAATTTCTTAACTACTCCTTCTTAAAATAATGTGTTTGTTTTGTTGTGTCTGGACATTCCAAATATAGTTTATTTGGCATTGTCCCCTATTGTTGGGTTGCTCTTTTTGTTCTACTTTATTTCTGTTACTGCATCAACCACAATCAAAATCCCAAGGTCCCATTTTATCACATAAGAGACAGTCACCGCCCCAAAGGTTTTCCCATGCTTTAAAAATGCATCTATTTTCAAATACTAATCCTCAGTCTCCAAAGACATCTTTGAAAGCAGTCTCTGGTGCCTTTCCTAATGATACGTGGCTGGACTGGTACATGCAAATAAGAGTGCTGGAGCCAGGTCTAGGTGTGCCTGCAGCCCTTAAAGGTGTTTCTTGCGGAGGTCTGCTCTGCAACTTCTCTGCTCCTCTCTCCCCACAAAAGCATGCAAGGGAAGGGGGGTTTTGTGGACTACCCATGCAGAAGTCCTACTTGAATAATCGTAAATCAAAGTGAGAAGCCAATTGCACGCTGCCCCACCCTGTGCTGAAATGGCTTTTTGGCTCGTAGGGTGGCCTGGGCCCTAGATGACAAGGGCCTCAGCTGCAGTTGTTACAGTGTCCTAGTGGGAAAGAAGGAGCCATCCAAGTCTTGGGGACCTGTACCATTTTCCTAAATCCTATTGGAAGTTGCTCCCTGGAGCCTTGTTGCACCCTCTGCCAAGCTTCAAATTAATGTGGTTCTTGTGGTTGGAAGCCTGTGCAGCAAGGAAGATGTGGTAATAATTCCTTTTCTACAGAGTAATTTATAATGGCAGAGTAATTTAAAATACTCAGTAACTAGCTTGGTTACTTAAGGATTTAATCAAGAAATTATTATGGTTTTCCTTTGTATTACCCTTTCTAGGGTTCTTAGTGATTTAAATTGTGTTTGCAAGAACTTTTGTACTAAACCTTTCTCTTGGAGCAAATTCAGACAATAAATAATGCATTCTGTAAGCACAGCCGAGGAAAATTGCAAACTATCTAGGGATAAATTGCACAATAAAATATATGAAAGATAAAGGTTAATGCCAGCAACATCATTTAATGCCTTTCATTACATAATCAAAGGAGTGTAACAGTGTCTGTAACTGTCTTTTTTAATGTATGTAAAGGAACTTGAAACCAGAAAGGATTTTTGCATAAAAAGCAATTGCTGTTAGGAGGAGCTGTGTGGAGAGAAGGGAGCGCGTTTACAGACTTACAGTCAAAACTAACAGAAAATGCTGGAACAGTCTGGACCTCAAATCCAGGACTGAGTGAGCTGACTGTTGCTGCACTCCCTTCCTGCTGGTGTGGACTGTCAAAGCCTATACAAACTGCTTCCCAAGCTTTCACTCTTCCAGCATTCGGCAAATACCCTGCAGCTCCAGCAAAATTCATAAAGGCCTATTGTTACTCTTAGAAGGATTGAAAATTAGTCTTTCTCCTTTCTTTTACCTAAAAATGGGAGGCAAATGAGGAATTGAGTGGGAAGATGTGAAAATGTCAAACAGGTCAAATGATCTATCTGAACATCTGAACCTTAAACCAAAGTGGGAAAGAGTTGAAACAGCTTTTGGGAATACTGTCACAAAATTGATGTGTTGTCTGTATGTAGGTATGTATCACTTAAAACTGCATTCCGCTATTTATTTTTAAAATATGGAAATTACAGGGTAGCAACTTACAGTTTCCAAACCTTCAGCCTCTAAATATGTGCACACACCTTGGAATAAATCTTTTGTTCATGCAGGCAGTGGTTACGTCTTGAAAATGTGCTCTGCACAGTCTTTCCTTCGGAGTATATTGCACAGTTGTATGTACGTAGCTGAGATTTTTGCAGACCCTTCAATGCAGTTGCTATACAATACTAAACCTATACAGAGAGCAATACTTCTAGATTTTAGAAATACTTTAAGTTTTGAGAAGATACAAGCAGATAATTCAGTGCCTGCATAACAACCATTTTCACATGAAGTTTTGAATTGGAGGAGGAAAAGCTTTGGCTTGTTACTACAATATTTCTATTTTAAACTTTAATAGTACCCCAAATGTGCTCATTGTATATATTCCTTTAAATGTGCTTGGTATACATGCAACATAACACACTTTGCTTATTTCTTTAAGCTCAAATGTCAACAATTGCAGTGTGTAATTGTGCTCGTTTTGACTGGGGTAGAGTTAATTTTCTTCTTAGTAGCTGGTATGGGGCCATGTTTTGGATTTGGGATGAAAGCATGTTTGATAATTCCAGAGATGTTTTAGTCACTGCTAAGCAGTGCTTACACAGAGGCAAGTTCTTTTCTGGTCCTCATCCCACCCCTCCAGCAAGGAGGGGAGGGGAACACAAGAAGCTCGAGGGGACACAGTCAGGACAGCTGACCCCAACTAACCCAAGGGAAATCCTGCACCATTTGGTGTCATGCTCGGCATATGAAGCTGGGGGAAGAAGAAGGACAAGGCAAGGGGGGGAACGTTTGAAGTGTTGGTATTTGTCTTCCCAAATCACCATTACTCATGATGGGCTTTCCTGGGGATGGCTGAACACCTGCCTGCCCATGGACAGTGGGGAATGAATTTCATGTTTTGCTTTGCTCACATGCATGGCTGTTGCTCTCCTGGTTAAACTGTCTTTGTCTCAACCCATCAGTTTTCTAACTTTAATCCCTCCAATTCTCTCCCCTATCCCACTGGGGGCAGTAAGTGAGTGGCTGTGTGGGGCTGAGCTGCTGGCTGGTGTTAAACCTTGATGTAAATAGTGCAGAGAGACATGTTTGCTTGATTAATGACCACAGCAGCCTGAATTCAGCCAACATAGCTTACGGCATCCAGCTTAAGTCCAGAGTTAGGAGCCTTTGTCATGTGCTTTAGATGTCAAGTTGCTCCATCTCTCTCCCTTACTTTCAGAAGGAATGTAACTCTCCAAAAGTACTGGGTGCATGAGTGGCTGGATGTTCATACATGATGGCTTCAGGAGAGCTAGCCCTCCAAATACCAATGCTGACTCGAACCCGGCGCTAATCCTGCCCTGCCCTTCTCTGCCCACACCCCTGTGATTCCCAAAATCTCTCTTGCTGGTACAACCCTCATGCATTTTATGACTTCAGTATTGGTTTTGATGACCACTGAACATAAGATGATACCGTGATTACCTTTCAGGTCAGGTTATTTCTCTGACCCTTGGAAACGGGTTTAAAATTCAATAGCCCAGTGAAGGGGGATAGAGTGAGGGTTTTGAAACATGGCCAACTAAAGTGGGGGCTTGTGGGATTTTTTTTTTGAGGTTGCTGTTCTGAATATGAAAGTCAAAGACTTAAGATCTTGATTGTACAACAGTTGTTCTCCTTTGTTGTTCATAGGCTTTTAAATGTGTACCTAAATATAGTATATGCCAGAGGAGAGAGTTAATGTTGCTATGAGAACCTTAACCTCAGCATTTCCAAGGGTTTTATGTGTATATGTAGGAGAAAAAAAAGCAATGATCAAATAACTCACAGGGTTTTTTTCTTTTATAAGGAAGTACGATCTGATGCCTTGTGTATAAGTGATCTTATCCACGATGTATTGCTGTTACCACTGCTGTTTGTCTGAAGGGCTATTTTCCTGCATGAGCAGTGCAACAGAGAAGGCAAAAAGAGCCATAGGGTTGACCTATATATTTATTTCATTGCAGTAGCTGAAATTCCCATGTCTTATAAAGCTGCCTTAATGCTGCTGAGCAAGTACAGGGGGACTGGCTGGTGCTCCAGAATGTAGATGTGGTTGACTGAGTTGATTGCCTGTCAGGTGTGCACAGAGCATGCTTAGAGGCCTTTCTTTTTCAAAGGTTTGTAACTTTAGGAAGCAAAACCTTCCTTTATTTGTTGCTTTTTCAACTAGGCAAATAGCAGTTCAAGGGTAGCCTGCAGGCAGAGCTTGAGTCTTCAGCAGCTTTGAGTTGACCGATCCTAATTGAAAGCTTCCCCATTCCTCCAGTGACTCTGACTCTGCTTTTGTGAGCTGATAAGCTTTGATTATAGAAAGCTTTTGGAAAAAAGATCTCATCAAAACAGGGTTGCAGTGAAAACAGCAAGTACCTGCCTGGTACATAGGTGCTTTCTGCAATAAATAGCTGCTTCTGCTTGCACAAGGTACATGCATAGACTTCAGTTCCATTTTCCTCCTGTTTACCTCACTGATTGTATGATTCTCATGGCTGAACAGTCTTGATGAGTGAAATCGGGGGATGGAAGTCAAAACTTGCTGGACTGATTTTTAGTTTGTGCAGATCGTAGTAATGACTCTTCAGTGTATTTTAATGGCTTTCTGTAAAGTCTCTGATCTTCATCTCTTGTTAAGGGAAACTCTTGTAGAACTAGTGTACTGAAATCTTTTAACCTTTTATCTATTAGATTTCAGTCAGAGGGCCTTCTGATAACTAGTGCTCTCTTCTTATGTGTGGAGTCATAACCCAGGACAACAAAGGTTGGTTTGCACTGATATAAATTACACTGTGTAATTTCAGATTGTAGAATGTAAATGTAGATCTGTCTGCCACTGAAGATTTTCAGCATAACATCGTTTAACAGAGTGAAATTCTGTGATGATTGTGTATAGTCATAGGTTTTGTTCTGAAGAAAAAGGAAAGAAATAGCACAAAAAGTGGAGGAGAAATGATGAGACCATCACATGACTATTTTAGTTTTCTGGTTTTTGGGGTTTTTTTGTTTTTGTTTTTTCCCTCCACATTCCTAAAATATTTGCATTACTTGATACACAAAAAATGCTACAGTGGGGTTGAGGGACTGAGGCTGGAAGATGAAACAGCCATGAAGACACTCAAGATATGCGACCCATTATATGAAACCACTGAAGTGATGAATATTAATGTTCTTTTAAATTTTTAATTTTTAAAGTCTTTTTGTCTTTTGAGAAAAGAAAAAGAAAAGAAAAGCTTGGGGGAAGACTTCTTCCCAGAACAATGGTGCAGTCTGTTATCTGCTCCTTTGCACTGTAAAGCACTGAATGTTCAGCCAATATAGTGCTCTGGTTGGCTTAGCATTCTTAACCTTAATTTTGAATAGAAGGTGCCTTGTGCTGCTGACGTAATTAGGGCCTTTTGTAAATCACTCTTGCAGGCAGTCTGCTGTTGCATTTCACTGCATTTCTCGGAGAGATGCGGGGCAAAAGTGTCAGACTAACTTTTTGAACCTCTCATCCGGCTATTGTTTTCATTATTGGAGTATTTTATTCAAATGAATCTTGCTTCATTTTCCTTTATAGACAATAAGCCCAATTCAATTTTGGAAGTGAAACACTGTTTCTGCTGGAAGAAGTTTGAATAGGGAGCCATAATATCTTAAAGTGGGAGGTGCTTCCTTAAAAAAAAAAAAAAAAAAAAGAGACAAACGAAATGTGAGAGAGTTGGATTTGACCAACTGACTTTAAGTTCAGTCCCCTCTGTGATACAGGAGTACTGTTATCGGCGTCTTTTGTCACAGAGACTGTCAGAAAGTTGGAGGTGAAGCTTTTTCATCAAACTGGTTTCGTATTTGTGGTTATACATCATAACTCTGCAGCGGGGTGTGGGAGCATAAAATCCCCTTACCTTCCCCGTAAGCCTCTTAGGGGCTGTTCCACTCTTGCCTCTGCAGAGGCACAGGGTTTCATCTCACTTCTGCCTCTCTCCCATCCCCCGGGGCAGGGTTCAGCTCAGGCCATTACATCCCCTCCTGATGCAGTGTTTTATATCTGTGATGTCAGTGGTGATACATGGCCTTGCACTGTCCTTGATGGCAAACACAGCACTATTAATAGTCAGTGAAGTTAACTTGCTCATGGCTGCCCACCCACTGCACTCCAGTCCCTGAGCTTTAAAGGCACTGTTAACACCCCAAGGGGATGACTGGTCCCACAACTGAACATACCCAGGTTTGTAACCCAACTCCCATAGTGGCTGTGGTGTTGGGATAGCGGGTGCTGCCTACAGGGCCTGGCTCTCCGGAGGAGGGAACATGGCATTACAGTAGTCGCACACCAAACCGCAGCGTTGGGTATCCAGGAGTTTGAGATGCTGTGGTGCTTCAGGGGGGCTGGCATCGGCATCAGCTCAGACTCTGGGCAAAGGAGGGGGAGGGTGGGACACGTACCCATGACCCCTTTACTTCATACCGAGAAAGCACAGCATGAATGACCATAAAAGACAGCTGCAGCTTTCTTCCAGTGGCCGCACGGCATTAAGACTTTCCATGCTTGGGAACAGAGAAAAGTGTGGTGGTTGTCATACAGCTCTCTCTTTTCCACCTGCACGGGCTGGAGAGGCACCTTCAGCAGAACAGCTTTGCCTCTCTTCTGGGACTTGGCACTGGCAATGATCAGGTGCAGTCTGTCCTATATCACTGCCTTGTTCCCAGCAGGAAAGGAAAAGAGGGGGATTTGTCCTCCAGGTGTTGCAAAAGTGGCGATTGCTGTGGCGCATTCCTGTTTCGGGCTCCCCGGTGAAAGCTGAGGCAGGGAGCAGAGGGCTGTGCTTCTCGTGACTGATGAATGAATGATGTCACCAGCTTGGTTCCCGAGGCAGGAAATCCATCCAAAATAGTTTCGTTTCAATACAGAAAGTGCAGTTACATGCACAGAGTAAGCTGAAAGTAGAAAGGAATTCTTTAATCACCAACTTTTCGGTTTTGTCACTGCTTTCCAACTTATGGCTATATTACAAAAAGTAGAAGAAAGAAAAATATCAAGGGGGTGTTAGTCCCTCCCATTCCCCACTAAAACAAACAAAATAACTACTTTCTGTCTTGTCGCATACTGGCTTTTCGGTGTGCTTGCCCGTGCTGGGAGGGAACACGAGAACTGCGTTCCCCACTCGCACACTGCGGTGCGATGCCCGCGGGGTGTCTCGGGCATCCCTCCACTCGTGTCCCCTCGTCCCACGGGCGCGCTGCCGAGTGGCGGAGCGGGCCGGGACCGTTGCGGGCGGGATGCGGGGCTCTGCCGCGACATGGGGCTAGCGACACAACAGAGACTTGCCCTCAGGACAGAAAACGGGAGCACCCCCACGCCCAACAAATTCCTGCGTGTGTGAGGATGCCTCTGGCTCGCCTAAGCGCTGGCAGGAGCGCAGCCGTTACATCGCACGGCACGCATGCCTTCCCCAGAGCAACCGGGAGAGCAATCCTCTCCTCTCTCCTCTCTCCTCTCTCCTCTCTCCTCTCTCCTCTCTCCTCTCTCTCCTCTCTCCTCTCTCCTCTCTCCTCTCTCCTCTCTCCTCTCTCCTCTCTCTCCTCTCCAGAGCCCACTTCTGAAAGAGCTGGCTCATCCCTGCTGTCAGATGAAGCCGTTTCCTGAACGCGCGGGTTTGAGTCACTTGGGCTGGATGAGGCTTTAACTCCTCCCTCACTGGGCTCGAATTTGTGCGTAGCCGGGGCACCGGGCAGCGGGGGGGTGGGGGCGGCGCCGGCCGTGCTCGCTCGCCCCCGGCCCGGTGGCACCGCCGGGGCCCGGAGCGGAGCCGGAGCCGGAGCCGGGCGCGGGCCGGGCCGGGCGGGGAGCGGCGGCGGAGAAGTTCAAGTGCCCAAGTTGCAGGCGATGACATCAGCGCGGGCAGGCCGGGCTGCGGGCGGGATCGGCACCGGCGCCGGGGCAGCAGCACACGCGTGCCGGGCTCCCCACGCCCCGCCCCGCGGCCGCCCCAGGGGTCTCAAGCGCCCCAAGGTCGTCATAAAAAACCACATTTCCTTTGTAATTCCTTCTTTTTTTGGGGAGGGGGGGGTGGGGGAGGCGGGAATAATTTGGAAGTCTGATAGTGTGTGGGAAATGATTACATCAGTCGGAGGGAGGGCTAGGATTGGTCTGCACAGTGTGGTTTGATTCACTACCGCAAAGATTGCGTGTAACCCTTTGAGTGGAGCTCTGGCAGAGTTGTTTCCCTCCCCAGAAACAGTCCCCATAGCAGGGGCTACGTGACAGGTAGGGTACGGCCGCCCCTGACGCCGCCGGCACCCCGGGCGCCCAGCCGCAGGCTGCAGAGGGTCGGCGGAGGCAGAGAACTAACTCTCAAGAGGCAATCCCCATTTAAAATGCCATCTTGTTCTTCCGACTGCTGCCTTTTACGTGCCGTTGAGGTAAGATTTTCCATATCGAGTTACCCTCGAGGTTTTTGTTAGACTCTCCTTCTCTCGCTAGGATGCGGAGCGTTTTAAACACAGAGTTGATTTAAATCTGGGACCTGCACGTTCGCCCGGAGAAATAATTTTGCGGCAAGTGTCTCTCGCTTGAGCAGAACAATGCAAAGAGGAAAGCATCTGTATAATTCAGGAGGTGGGGAGAAGGTTCCTGACTTGTTCTCTCATCCCCACTGATATTTAGGATGTGCAGCATATGCACATTTGGTTTCAAACTACTTTCAAGCTAGGATCAAAAGAGAAGTCAGGGCAGGGAGAGAAATGTGTGGACTGTGCTAGGTAATTGATTTGCCGGCAAACTGCAAGTGGGACTTCCCCACACGAAACAATCAAAAGTTAGTGGGGAACAAGAGAGCCATTTTTAATCTTTGGGGTCTTGGCCTGCTCCTCTGTGAATGTTCAGAGGCCTCTGATGGGATTGCTACGAAAATTGTGTGTGTTTGACTGGATGTGATTTCTCTCACCCACTGTTGCCAAAGTACTCTCTCGACATTGTTTCACGTTTGCTTACCTTACACAGCTTTATACAGAACCTGCTTTCTCACTTTTCCTGTGTACGTGGTCATATTAACCCTGCTGAATCTTTGTTTAGTGCAGGGAGGTGTTGGGGAGGGGGGAGGGGAAATAGGTCTAGGGGGCATCGAGAGAAAGTGTTATAAAGTGAATCATCCATTTCATTTGTCCTGGCTGCCAAGGTGCTTGGAACCCTCACACCAAGAGGATGATGCTTTTCTACAGTAGCTGTGTGGTTTGCTTATGTTCAGAGCTGTTGATCTGTAAGTGTACCCTTTATGTTGCAGGATGTAAAAGTCTTTAGTGAAGATGGAACAAGCAAAGTGGTCGAGATTCTAGCAGACATGACAGCCAGGGACCTCTGTCAGCTGCTCGTTTACAAAAGTCATTGTGTGGATGATAACAGCTGGACTCTAGTGGAGCATCACCCTCACCTAGGATTAGGTAGGGAATGGTCAAAGGGGTGGCATGGTTACCTGGGAACATAAAATATGTGTGATTCATATAAATGTGCTTCCAGACGGAACGTTTTCTTTTCCACTGCTTTTATTTGTACAATTAGCTGAAGTCACATACGTGCTTTCTGTGTATTACAATTTGATGTGTTAAGCGTTTAAGCCATTTAAAGTCCTTCCGTTATTTCCCATCCTCTGATTTTTTTATTCTATAACAAAAGAAGAATTGTCTAATCTTCACGCTAGCGCTCTGTTGCTACCTTGCTGTGTCTGAAGCTATTGCAAATAAACAGCTTAGGCAAATTAAGCTTGATCCTTAGAGTACGGTCCTATGAAACAGCTCAGCTCATCACCAGCTGGGAGACCTGGGTGAAGAGACTCAGCCTTACATACCTACAGTAATGCTTATGAAAGCTAGACATGCTGAGGTGGGGGAGGGGGTTGGCTAAACTTGACTTCAGGCAGGAAAAAAATGGTGGCACCACCCGCAAATCCATGGGCAATTTCTGGACCAGCAGTGGTATCTGCTCTCCAGGCAGCAGCTCCTCAACCTGATTGAAATTAAGGTGTCATGGTTACAGTTTCAAGAAGGCAGCAAGAGGAAGAACCGTGGGGAATTAAATAACACCGTGAATTGGTTTAATTACAGTACCTGAAAGGATCTCATGTTATTGAGTCTTGCTTTTCCTGTTATTTTGTGGCACTGATTAGTTGCAGGGTTCTGCTGTGCAGCTTGCAACAGCGTATCGCTCAGATAATGCTGTCTATAATTCTTCGTAGCATACAATAACGCTTTAGAAAGTGTAGCATTTGGAGTATTAGTCGATATACTTCACAGGGAATGTTTTTTCTAGAAAACAGAGGAAGACAAATCATAAGCTGCAATCGCCAGCGCTGGAATTGTGAATGCTATCTGTAGCTAACAGAGGGGGTTTCATGTCTAAAAATGTAATTCAGAACCCTTACGAATAAAAAAAGGAAATTATTTGCTGGAAATGGGATGCCCTAAACCAATACTGTTAAACACTAATAAATTCATTGCTCTGCAGACTAACACTTACAAAATGCCCAAACACATAGGATATCCTGATTATTGAATGGTTTTATTATCTCTCCTAATGTAGAAATATATGAAAAAACTAAGATGAAACACTCACTGGTCTATGTCTGTGATACACTTTCAGTTCTGAGGACATAGGATGAGGTGAAGAATTAAGGTATAAATTACAGAATCTTTATCTCCGTGGCTTAATATGCCACATGCACTTCTGAAAACCTTTACAAATTTTCAGTTTTATCAATGCTCATTAAACTACCAGGCTCTTTTTTTCTATATTCTCTTTCCCATCATTGCTGATTACCAAGGTATTGTGTAAACAGAAGCCTTCTCCTTTGTAACCAACATCCTTCTCCTGCCAGATTCATTCAATGATGCCACAATTCAGTGTTTGTGACATCACAATAGCTTCCATGGTGACTAATTGTGCTGTCAAACTCTGGTGTGTGACATCTCTGAATGAATCGGGCAGGAGGCTGATTAGGAAATCAAAAGCTTCTGTTTACACACAAATAACTTGGTAATTAACAATGATGGGAAAAGAGCAAGATACTTATCGGGCTGCATTTATATACATGGGGACCTGCCTGTCTTGGACCTCTGTTTCAAACTGAAGCACAAAGCGAGCCCCCAGAGAAGTGGGTGTGCAGGTTGGGGCTTCAGCAGCCACCAAACTTTGTTCCACAGGGACTGCTCCAGCGCTGTCCCCTGTAGGCCACGCAGTAGATCTGTGTGAGAAGTAATGCAACCTTTGGGGGTGTGAAGACAACAAAGAAAAACATATTTAAACAATCAAAAAAATGTAATTACACAGAATTCACATATTTGAAAGGATGAGGGCAGAAAAGGGAATAAATTAGTTCATTTAACAGGAGACAAAATCATCCAGTTTCTTGAATCTGGGGTCTAAAATTACACTGCGACATATTCAATAAACTTTAAATATCAACTTTCATGCTTCCACCAGTTTTGGTTGCAGTTTGAATTTTTTTATTATTTGTCCGCTTATTTCTAGCTTCTCTGTAGCTTAAATGCTTTCCTGTATTTTGGAGACTGTCAGATCAATGTAGTAATCTGTCTGCAACCTGAGTGAAGTTATCATCAGGTGTCTGATGTCCCATATTTGTTCCTCTAGATATAAGATTGCTAGTATAAGTATGAAACAATGGTGAATAAATACTTAGTGTGAAAAGAAATATGGTTTAAGAGCAGTCAGAATTCTGTGTTTCCAGAAGACATTATTTCTTATACAACACATTCTTGCTGACTTAATGCTGTAGGTGGTAGTCTTGAAGCCCACCAAAAGAGAGGAGTTCCTTCATTTAGTTCGCTTTTTTCCCCCCTCCCCATATTTTGCCTAATGGTACTTTCCAAAAGAGCTCAGTTCCAGTTCATTGTTTTACTACTGGGCAGACTGAGGACAAGATCAAATTTTTGAAGCCAGCTGCATATTTATCATTGCATTGGTCTTCGAGGTCCCACTTTGTAAGGAACCCTCACCTCACTGTTCACACTCATAGCCAAGTAAATTCCAAATAACATGCATGCTTGCACATAACTTTAAACAGCTATTTGACTGCACAAAGTGTTTGTGTTCTCACTGTAGGCAGTGGTGGGACAATTTGCCATCAGACTTTCTTGATTTGACATTTTAAAGTGGTTCCTGCTGCACCGTACCACTAATATCTAAAGCACGTTGTGGTCAATATTTAAGCAGTCTATGAAATTTGAATCAGTCCCATTATTTCATTTGCTACTGTAAGTATACCTAACCTGTTCATAAAATGTGGTATTCTCCCTGTGTTCTATTCCATGCTTAACTATCATCCATTTAGGATGGGGACAGAGATCTCTGTATTGGACATTAGCACAAATAATAATGGTGAAGACATTCACATGATAGTATGTGTCTGGACACTGAAAGAATCCCTCCCTACCTACACATTTCATTTTTCCAGCTCCAGAATTGACTGTACATCTTACTTAAATACAGTTGAAGCAGGAAAGAACGTAGTAGGGCTCTGAAATATGGGAGGGTTAGAAGAAAGCATTGCTGCAGTTTTGTACATACATTTTCTTGTTTACGTGCATTGATTTCCCTTAATACGAGTGAATTAAAAGTGGAACAGATAAACACAGCGCTTGCTAAAATGCAAAACCAGGGCAGGCTATCTCATACAGCAGTCCACCTGTCATTTGTAGTGATTCTCTAACTGGGAATTTTGGGCCATTCCTGATGGAATCCAGCTCCTTTTCCCACCCTGTATCACTGCTACAGTTTTGTAGAAGTTCTGATAATAATACAGATTAACTTGGGTGGGGTGGGGGGAAAGTCTGTTCCAGGAAGTGTGTAGAGGAGACTGAGTGGGGCCTATCAGATAAACTGAAAGGACACATTTCTGGTCACTTCAACAGCAATGCCACTTGAAGACAGACTGACCTATTGAACTGAACAGGCTGACATCTGTGCTTCTAGTTTTGTAGCAGGAAGCTCAAAGCAGGGCTGAGGCTGAGTTGCTCATGTGTCAAGTTCATCCCGTTTGTACCAACCGAGTGCAAATTACCAAGGACTTCCCAAGTGTACAACTTCTATGAAGTAATAGCAAACTGACCATGACTAGCTTCCTTTTTTTACATGCACGTGCTGTGAAATGCTGCACCTTTTCTCCAAGGTGGCTTTGACCATCAAAATGAAAATATAAACATTAAATCAGTGGGAGTGTCACCACAGAATCTCAAAAGGGTCTTGATGTAGTAACAGAATACATCTAGGTCTGTTGTCTAAAGCATCTAAGAAACAGACACTGAGTATATTTACACAAACTAAACATTGAAATACAAAACCAATTGACAAATGTTCATCTATACTTCATTTCCTCAGAGCAGAATAAGCAGTTTGTCCCTGACAAGCAATGTTCAGTGTGTTAGGAAAGCGAAGACCACAACTTTGGGTGGTGGCAGAAGCAGACAGTAACAGGACGTGTGGTCTTTCGGGGTTCATACTGCGATGAAGTTTCATACCAATGTAATTAAATGTTTTTTGGAGGAAGCATAATTTAAAAAATAGGCCCTTCACCCTATAGGCCCACAGTCCTCATCACAATGTGGAGGAGATTTGACTTCACCAGTTGCTTAAAAACCATGATAGTAGCAACAGATCAGCAATACCTGAAACTTTATTTCAAAGCCCCTAGATAATGTGTAAGTTTAGATGATGAATGCTGAGGTGGTGCAAAATGTCCTTTATTAACAGCCACCCGCAGCAGTATTGTTGTGGACATTAGTAAAGAACTACCCCTTCACAGTGGTGTTATTCCTGATGCACTAAGAAAGAGCTCTTTATTTGAGAGCAGCCCACTATGGAAGTTTTTCAATGTTAACCCCTTTGAAAACACAATCTATAGCAAGGCTGGACGTTGCAAATGCACAGTAAATGCTGAAGTTGTCAATGAGCTGGTGATGACTGACAACCTAAGTGCAGGTGAAAAAGGTGATAGGTGATGGGATCATTCCATCATAGGTTAAATTTTCAATAAAAGGACATCACATAATGTGCTGAGTTCAGTAATTCAAGTGATATTCCAGAGCTTGCTCTTTTTGAGATGCCATTGACTGCTTGCTTTCTATCCTGAAAATGCCCCAAGAGAACTTGGGTGGCACCCTGGCATTTCTTACTGTAGAAATACAAGGATTGCAGGAACACAAAGTGGGGAAGGGACTCTCCAGACTTCTTTGGTCAGCAAGTCACAGGCCTTTTGTTTAAAGTTATGTTTTGTTTGACCTCATTTTTTAGTTTTGTATTCTATAAGGCATGAAAGCACTGGCTAGTTAAAACTTTTGAAAAATACCTAAATATTTTCTCAGAAAGTTCTGAAGACTTGTCAAGATAATGAGTTCATTAAGAAGTGCACACTTAGCCAGTTGCCTGCTTTCGAGTTACTGCTTTCAGTGAATTGGGTTTGTTAAGCTATCTGTTCATGCTTTGATGTCCCATTCTTTTGACCAGAGAAGTGGTGGTTATGGGGAGTTACCTTGTAACCAAATCTAGAGCAGAAAATTGCCCTGTCATGTGTACAAAACATTTGTCTCTGTCAGTATTCCTGTAAAGTAGATCCTGTGACCTCTTTCATAATAAACCCCATTGTCTAGCATCTACAATAAAGGCCTAAAGTTCACCTTGAAATGAACTGGTTTTATAGAGTGTGATCAAATACAACACTGTATTTCAATGATAGTTCAAGACCTAACAGTGGCCTTTCTGTAACTTTTTTCCCCCTTAAACCTGTCCACCTTGCCAGTTCCACAGCATACAACCAGTGCCAAAAGCAGAGGTTTGTCTGTATTATTGTAGCTACTGCACACAAAAAAAACCTACTCCTTTCTCAAAAGTCTGTGCTTATGAAGCCTTGATGTAGGAATTCCTTGAAGAACACTGCCATATAATGTTAAACTTCGTAATACATTACAAAGTAAGGTATTGCCTCATGGCAGTATGGTTTGAAAACTATAATGTGTTTTGCTGATTTCTTAAAAGGTAATGGAATTACACTGGGTTGTTTTACTTCTGTTCTTAGTTGGTCTCATTCCTTCTGTTGGTTGGCTGTGTATTAACATCATGTTCTTTTTCCACAGAGAGGTGCTTGGAAGATCATGAGCTCATAGTTCAAGTTGAGTCCACAATGGGAAGTGAAAGCAAATTTTTGTTCAGGAAGAATTACGCAAAATATGAATTTTTCAAAAATCCCATGGTGAGTTTCATTACTTAGTTGTTTATACCACAGAGGGGTGGATTGCAATAACATTGCTGGGCACTGTTATGTCTTAAACATCTATTATAAAAAAAATAGGCAACCAACTAACAGAATTCTTTCCAAAGAAATTTTAACCAATGTTTCAATTCCTTGTACTCTCCTCTCAGCCTAAAAACCTCAAGTGTTTTCAAGTTACCAAATATACTGGTTTCAAAATGTCTGTAGTCATGTTGGAGAGTGACCAAGACAGGGAAATCTTCATAGGTTTAAGAAAAACAATCAGAAGTGCAATTTAGTCATTATCTTCAAAGTTACTTGATTCTAAGCAAATTAATCACATAACATGCGGTATCCAAACCTTTTAATTTCCGGCAGTAATAATTAATAAAACACCAAAACCCATCTGGGTAACCCCTAAAGCACTTACTCCATACAAGGAATGTCCAGTTTATCGTTAGGTGTGTTGAACATTGTCTCCCCTGTGGCTGTGCTTTACTAGTGTGCTCTGCCTTCTTTACTGGCCATAGCAGCTTGCCCTCTCAATGTCCTCATGTACAGCCATGCTCGAGAAGCACTGCACACCGCAGCTATACCTATTCCTGGATTTGTAAGATCGATCCTTCGAACATTGTAATTTTAAACTGGTTACTGTGTAACTGCTTATCTGGGGATGATTTTTCACATTTTGTCTAAACAGTTATGTTGGAGCAGACTGTTGGCATGAAGCAATGTCAGCTGGTGTGGCCCACTGAGATAGCTGAGGAAGGGTAATCCAGAGGTGGTTAGATAAGAACAGATTTTGGGTCAGTCAGGCATTTGTGGTGTGAGAACAAAAAAAGATACACGAGGTCCCGTTTAAACTCACTGCTGAAGGAACTGCAGGTGATAAATTCATTCCTTTCCTCATAGATGCAAGTGCACAGTTGCTGCATCCTCACACGTGTGCTTGCATGTACATTTGTCATCTGCTGGTGCTTGTCTCAGAGTCTGTGCCTTGACTTACTCTGTGAAACGTTTCTGTACATGGAGTGTTCCTAGTTTTTCACTTCTGTTGATCTCACCATCTGATAACCTATGAACATCTGAGCGTTGTACAGAAGTTTGGATATCATAGGAGCTAGCACATTGGTTTAATGTGGTATATTTTAATTAATAACAGAGCATGGGAGTAAAACCCAGAATGCTTGGCATTCAGTCCCAGGCTCCTGCAATCACAGAATAAATCATTCTTGTGGTGTAAGAATGCGAAGGCTCCCTATCCGTTGCATTAGCTGTTGCCATATGGCACAGTTTCTACTCAAGAGAGGCTGGTAAATGTTAGCTTTCATAACTCATTGTGCAACTTACCTGGCAGAAGGGTGATTCCTCTTCAGCCCTTCTCTTTATGCCCTAAAGACTGAAATTTATATTGCCTGAAGAGTGACAAATGTTCTAAACTGGAAATGTTTTTGTTGTGATTCATCTTGTTATAATCAGTCATTGTTTTATTTCAGGCATTTCTGTATGTCTCCATGCTTCAAATAATGTTTAAAAACTTCAAGAATGATTTCATGTCATTGCTGTGTATAGTAAATTCAGTGTACCAAATTATACAGGAATTTTGAAACAGCAGATGAAAGGGGAACTAGAGGAATAAATCTGAAGTCAAGTCATTGATGCAATAAGCAAGGAGTCGCTGCATACTCAACTTGCAGGACTATTCATCCTTTCCTTCCCAAGAAAGTAGAGGCTGTTAGAAATCCCCAAAAGCCCTCAGTAAAAGAGGAAGTGATGGGAAAATGCACTTACGAAATGCTGCATATCAGATATTTTAAAAACCCACAATCTGTCTGCATGGGCATCTGGTGAGCAGAAGGAAGGGAAGAACTGCACTTGAAAAGCCCTATTATTACTTTCTGTGTCAGGGGATCTCCAATTTGATTTAATAGTGATAGTTCCAAAAAATTAATGACTGGAAGAAAATGTCACTAGTTCTCTGTAAGAGTGTTCAAATATAATGTGACTTCCAATTGTCTTCTTTTTGTGTCTAGAATTTCTTTCCAGAACAAATGGTTGCCTGGTGCCAGCAAACGAATGGCAGTATCCCACAGTCACAACTTTTGCAGGTACTGTAAATTATCTGTATGGACAAAGAAAGTGTTAGAGCTGGAGGGGAGGGGTTGAGAGGAAGGAAAGAAGGAAAGGAATTCAAAGGTCTGGAAAATAGTCAGTCAGAGAAAGACCAGTGTAGTGAGTTAGCATATGGGGCTAATGTTGAAAATATCTAACAAAGATCTTGCCCAGTGGCATTGAGGTGTAAATTGTAAACACAAAGTATTCATAGCTATGGTCATACATATTTGTTCCATTAATACTCAACTTACTCTGTGGGTATCTGGTTTAGCCACCTAATGTTACTCCCAAACAGTCTTGGCGGATATATTTCTAGAAAAACAAATATACCGTTTATAAAAGGCAGAACAGAAGTACTCTTCTATACCCCACATCATAGCACAGGAGAAAGTGTAAAAATGCAAGTGGATATTAGAAGATGAGTTTGAGATGATGAGAAGTTTTGCTTTTGCCTTTTGTGTCCCATGCTTGTGCCTGGCAAGAATTAACAATAAGGACCAACTTCCCCATGGTTCAGCCAACTAGAATCTCTTTTGTATAGAAAAATAATGCCCTAAGAAGTAAGTGCAAGGAGAAATTTGTACACAGTATTTGCAAAGTAATCCCATTTTAAGCTCCCCTGGTTAAATTGCAGGGGTGTGTTCCTTATGCATATGTGGTGGTGGTAGAGCTGTGCAATCTGCGTGGTGGTGGCATGTGCGCTGCATTTATGCCAAAGTTCTGGTGTCACTGTACAGTTTCTTGCTTGCTCATAAAGGAACCGTGGTGGTGGCACAGTTGGTTGGCCTTCAAGGACGGTGCTGAAGGGTGGGCTACCTCTCTGACCAGTAACTGATTCACTTAAATCTCTCAATTTTAGCACTCTAATCTAAGACCCATAGTCTAAATAATTTTCACTTGTTTTCTTAAACTGTGGACATTCAACTCTGGAGCCAAATTAAAACAGAGTTTATTAAAAGAGTACTGTACTAAGAACATAAGACCATGATGCCTGGAAGACAGTGCCATGAGTAACAGGCAAATTATAAAGCAGAAGCACAAATAGATGAAGAATATATACTTACAAATAGCTGATTTTGGCTTGATTTCTGTCATTTTGCATGTTTGCAAATATGCACTGACTTGCTGTTTAAAGATGACAAGTTTCTACTAACTTTTAAACCAGTGCACTCATTTTGTCCCACAACCATATCAAAGTCCACCAAATTCTGGTCCCACATTCACTGACAAAATTTAAAACATTAGCATTCACTTTCATTTGGGAAACAAGCAAACAAAAAAATCAAGCCAATTTCTGGAATTATAAATGAAAGTCATGTGCAATGAGGTTGTAATCAGGAACCAAAACTGGCATGGACTGGCATTGCAACAGACTGGTAGGGAGAGAGGTCTTCATACGCTGGACCCTTTTTCCTGTAGTTTATGTGGAGAATTGAATTTGCTTGTTAATACAAGCAGCAGGACTCCCCAAAAGAGCAAGATATTCTTAAAGACGGAAAGGTTTTGAGGGTAACTCAAGTGGTAGCAAAAGGAAAACCTTACAACCTCATGAGGTATGAGAGTTTGCTTCTGGGAAGGCTCAGAAAGGTACAGTCCTGGAGAAGCATAAGTCATGGGGGCTAACAACACAAGAGGGTGGGCGAAAGAGGGTGAGTATATTCTCTCTAGTTCATTGTTTAACCATAAAAAACTATCTCGTTAAAGTATTTATATTAAGTACTTCTTTTCTTTTAAAAAACACACAACCATTTTTCAGAATTTCAGTGGCAGTTGTAATTTATTGAAGGTAAACCTCCTGCAGCCTAGTAGTCATTAACCATGTTGCATGTGAGGCCACCTGAAACACTGAGCAATTCTGCTGGTTTCAATTACACACATAACAGGGAAGAATATTAAATACCATCTAATGATATCATATACTACATTAAGAGCTAGTATTTTTAGTCATAACAGTAGCATTTAAACCAGTGGGATCTGTTTTTCCTAGTCTCAACCTGGCTCAGACATGCAGAAAAGCTTGCCATCTTAGTTTACTTTTGTTTTAGCTGACTGGACAAAAAGAATCTATTCTTCTTTTGGTCTTTCCCTTTCACAGCTGAGAAGTGGATTCATAGTACAAATAGCAAGAATATTGATTGTTCTTTCCCATTCTGTTAGATGAGATGAGGAGGAGGACTGGAAAAAAAAAAACTAGGGTTTAATGCAAGTAAGAATTCTGACACAGGGCACTGTTTTTCATTTTGTTTCCTGTGGGCATTGTCCACCAAATAACACCAAAACACAATTTTGAAGAATTGCAGAGACATCTAGGCCAACCAGGTTCATGCATTTTTCTTCATACTTGTTGAATTTATTAATTTGGCATTTAACTTACTGATCAAGCCCTCTGTCATTTAAAAATCCGGCCTGTTGTAATAAGGGAGAAATCCATCAGTTCTCCTACCATAATTAATGCTTTCTCCCTGTGATACATCACAAATTATTCTGTATGTGGTCCCTCTACTTATGTCAAGAACGCAAATGCTTCTGAATCTTGAAGTCTGGTATAATTGCTGGCACTTACTTGACTGCTCTACATTTCATTTTCAGTTAAATACTCTGTGGTCTGTTATACCTCTTGTCTTGGGAAAACTTGAAATCTTGAAGTAGGCTCTTCCCTTTCAAAAACTTTAGGATAAAGATGGAGATTTTGTCCAATGCTTCCAGTTAGACAATTTGCCAGAATTGCTGTGACAAGGTATTATTTTAAGAATTAATAAGCTTACTTTCTTTCCCTTCAGGCCAAGTGCAAGACGAATGGGGATACAGAGAAGCGATAGCTTTTTTGAGATTTAAATCTCGATGCAGAGAATAGGAAGGTGTCACTTGCAGGAGGAGATGGCCAGGTAGATGCAAAGGGAGCAGCAGGAATATCCATTTTGGTCAGGAATCAGATTAAACATCTAGGTCAGTTTAAGCCTAGCGTGAAACTGTGCCTCAAGTCAGCAAAGAGATTTGCTATTTTCTTCTCTGTTCTGCAAATACAATGACAATTTTATAATTCATCCATAGGATACAATGTTCATCTACATTTTCCTCTCCAACAGAACTTTTTAAACTCCAGTAGCTGCCCTGAAATTCAAGGTTTCTTGCATGTGAAAGAGCTGGGTAGGAAATCATGGAAGAAACTGTTTATGTGTTTGAGGAGATCAGGACTTTATTGTTCTACAAAAGGAACTTCAAAGGTAAGATTAAAAAAGAAGTTGCACAGTAGTAGCATGTGAAAGCATTTTCTGCTTTTACAGTGGGTATTTTTTGCTGTTTTTTAAAAATTTCCACACAGTGTTCCCCTTTTTTCTTCCATAGAAAAAAATAAGTAAGGCATGACCAAATGACGGTCCAGCCCTGGGCTCTCAATGCATGAACACAGCTATACAGTTTCATTATAAAATAAAAACAAACCAGCTAGGCAACATCATTGTGGCCACTAAAGTTGTGCTAACCTTCAGATTTCTCTGGAGCAATGTAATAGGCCGGGCCATTTTTAATGTGATGTGTTTGCACAAGTATTTTGTGAGCTTCCTGTAGCAAGCACCTTCTGCTGGGAGGCTGATGTTTAGGGGGTGTGTGCCTTGTCCACCCGAGGGCTGCCTGGGAGAGGAGCAGTGCTCGTGCACTGCCCTCTGTTGGAGGCTGGGCTTGAGAGACTGCAGAACTTGCACAGCATCTTCCAAAATCTTTCACTTACCTATGCTAAATCACATTATCTCCCCAGGAGCCAAGACATTTGCAATTGTTGGCTGACCTAGAAGACAGCAATATCTTCTCGTTGATAGCAGGCAAGAAGTTGTACAATGCCCCGGCAGAGTATGGATTTTGTATAAAGGTAAATCTTCTCACTGAGGTCTTCTGAAGTTCCAGACGGTGTTGGTAGCTCAGAGTCACCCCAACCCCCAGCTAAATGGGATTTGTATGTAAAACTCCGTAAGCCTTTTCTGTCACGAGGACTTGATCTTTAACATCTTTCATTTGGCAGGCATGTCCTGTGAATCTTGTCATCATTTTATGTGACACTTTTAACACTTTATCTGGTGCTCCTTTGATTTGGGAAATTTTTGTGCAAGAGCAGCTCAGTGCTGAAGCATGGTGTGCTTGTGAGGTGGCCTTGGTTCACCTCACAGATGAAAGCTTTTCC
Source organism: Lycocorax pyrrhopterus obiensis (assembly GCA_014706295.1). NCBI lineage: Eukaryota > Metazoa > Chordata > Aves > Passeriformes > Paradisaeidae > Lycocorax > Lycocorax pyrrhopterus. The sequence goes on from JACSVZ010000002.1 coordinate 78,758,288, forward strand.
AAGTTCTCTAATTGAATAGAAAAGTTTCTGTGGACAGCAAGCACCAAAACTGTATCACAGCAAAGGATCAAGCTCTGATAGGGTGCAATTTTACCATTATTGTGGGCCAGAGGTTTGCCTTTATTTAAAGAGGAAGACTGTCTTGGAAAAATGAATATAAGAATAACCAGTTGCCTTTGAAGATTTTTAAAACTGTTGTGGTGAAAGATTCATTTGGAAAGTATTTCAAAGTTTTGAAAAGTGTAATTTTCTGAGAAGAAAATAAAGCTGGGAGCTGGTTTTATGACAGTAGTGAAGCAGTTTCCTTCCTAGCAGCCATTCCAAAGCTAGACAACAAGGGATTGCATCAAAGAGACTGGCTGCAGGACAGAACCTGAACTGATGGAAGCAAACTTTCAGTTACCCTCCGTTATGGAAACTTTCATCCTTCATCTCAAAATGGGAGTTTATAAAACTTCTCACAGATTTGGGAAAAAAAAAAAAAACCAACAAAACCCAAACCACCAAAAAAACCCCTCCAACTACCAAAACCAACAAAACTAAGTGCCCAGGTCCGGTTTTGAGTTCTCAGCATGGCCTGAATACCTTGTTCCTACAAACTGCTAGGACTGCACATTATTTCAAATCATAGAATCATAGAACATCCTGAGTTGGAGAGGACCTACAAGGATCAATGAATCCAGCTTCTGAAAGTCAGGAGGCACCAACATTTTATCTTGTTGGACCCAGCTGAGAAAGTGATTTCTTTCAAAGCATACTCAGCCTCTCCTGAGCTTTAAATTCGGTGTGGTGGGAGCTTTTTCTGGCTAATTCTTTAGACTAATACTGTACCTTCCTTTTACCCTGCAGTAAGTTTACAGTGTTGTTGGTTTTCTAATGAATGTATCTGACTTCCCTCTACTACTTTAAAGCCAAACAGAGTGAGAAATGAAACTAAGGAACTGCGGTTGTTGTGTGCTGAAGATGAGCAAAGCAGGACGTGCTGGATGACTGCCTTTCGACTCCTCAAGGTATCTAATCTCTTCTAGTTTTGCAAAGCTACACCTATAGTTAAGTGGCATTTGTTATTTGTTAATGAGAAATTACCTATATGTTCTTAATTATCATCTGCTCCAAAACAGTATGGATAAGAGCAAAATGCCAAGCAGACCTGTCCCACCTAAGAATTTAGGCACAGGACAGAGATCTATTCCTTCCACACATGAATGAAGTATAATTTTAGTTTTGGATCCAAATTTGAGATACGTGAATGAATTAAAAAACCTGCTTAACAAGGTATTTTCAAGTTATCATAAAGCTAATGTTTTCATAATGGTATATGGTCCTCTTAGCCAGAACAGAATGCCTTTTGCAAACTTGGTTTTTTTTCATTTTTCTGTAAGTTCTATTAGAAGTAACAAAAATAAGTAACCCTATGTCTGGGTGAAAGTTACTCATATCTGAGAGCAAACAATGAAATTTCTTGATAATGTGATAGGCGGCTTCACTGCTTTTTGGAACAAAATCAGGATGGAGAGAACTGAGGAGAAAGCTGACTATTTTGTGCCCTTTGAACCAGAGAACTTCCTGATCTTCATAGGAAAATGTGCATAAATTCTGGTTTGGTTCTAAGTCTTTTTCTGAATGTTCTGCCTTGAAAAGTGCTGTGTTCTTCTGTACCTTACTATATCCTATGTACAGAAAAAAAATGAGTTTTTTTTTAAGACACACCAAAAGATGATTAAAGGTGTACAGTTAGCGAAAATTAAGGCTGTGCCCCAAGGCTGTGTCCATAACCCTCCTTTTTATTCACCATCTATTTTAGCTTTCCATAGTCCTATATTACCCTGTTCGGAAATTGTATAAACCATTTCAGTTAGAACATTCAGTAATCAATGTTGCTATACTTCAGCACTGTGCCTCTAGGGAAGGCACTGAGTAGGTGTTTTCCTACCATCCTAGCTACTAGTGTTGCTAAAATTTATCATGTTCAACCAAAAGCATGACTGGAATTCAATCACCTTATTTTTTTAAGGATGAGAAAAGTACCAAGTGATATTTCCTGGTGAAATTTATTGAAAGAGCCAGTGAATTAGAAAGGTTCTTATTTTTTATCATTATGGAAACCAGGTTTGGATGTCTTGTGCAGATTTTTTTAAGTTCTAGAGGGTAAAAAGAAGGGAATTAATGTGCGTGTTCTGACCTCAACTGAAAGCTTGTGTTCTACAAGGAAAATATGGTGGTAGCTGAGAGTGGCAGAAATTACCTGTGTACATCACTCAAGCTTGTATTTTTTTAAATGAAACTTGTCGTGCATATTTACTCTTTGATTGCCACCTGCCAATCACTATTACTCAAAGCAAATGGCTTTGGGACAGCTTCTGATCAGGAAAATAATAAACTGGTGGCACCTTGCTCCAGTGTAAGTGGTATTATGAAATCACTAGAGCTTTTTTCCCTAGGGCATATGTTTGAATAATGATGTCCTTGTGTTTCTGTTGGCAGTATGGAATGCTACTGTACCAGAATTATAGAATTCCTCAGCAGCGAAAAGCCATGCTTCCACACTTTTCCACTCCAGTAGTAAGTAATGAACTTTACCTCACTGATGTATGATGTTGGAAAAGATATATTTGCTTTTGCATTTTAAAAGTGGAAAATTTTACGCTAAGAAATGTAAATTCAGCATTGTGTAGCAAATCAATGTAAAGTTCATGTTTTGCATGAGTACAGTTTCCGTGGTTGGCTCTCCATTATCTTAGGCTTACATGATCCACATGACTGAAAAATCTTGGCTACGTCATGCTCTTTGAGATGTACGGTACAGAGACATCTGGCTGTCTCTGCAGACGCCAGCTTAGGTCTGGCAAAACTAACACGTAAATTTCCTAAAATATGTTGGGCCAAGAGCTGACTGTTACCTACCTAAAAGGGAAGATCCTATATTTGGATCCCAACTGGCCCGAAAATGACTGGAATATTGTAATAGGGCAAGTGGGCAACTTGAGCAAACAGATTTTATTCTGAGCCTTTGAATCGTCTCCCTTCCCCTACGGTCGAAAAAGGAAAACCATCTATTTTTGTGTCTTTGAATCTTTTGAAAGGGGAAAAAAAATAAGATGTATTTTCTGTGCTTTTGAAGGAGGACTTTGGACAGTCTTCTGAAACCAAAACAGTTTGAAATGAAACTCTCAAGCTGGTTTTTTCTTTCCCTGTTTTTTGAAACAAGTGAAAATTCCTTTTCAGAGAAGTGTATCTGAAAACTCACTAGTAGCAATGGATTTTTCGGGGCAAATAGGAAGAGTTATTGAAAATCCTGCTGAAGCACAGAGTGCTGCCTTGGAAGAAGGACATGCTTGGAGGGTAGCTATCTTCTCTTCTTTTCTATTTTTGCGATGAGTAAGTGTCTGTTGAGAGCCAAAACACAGAGTGTGCTATGATGTTAGTGCAGTGCTGGTCACAGTATAGCTTAGCTCCGACCTGAAGCAATCACACTGCAAGCATGCAGATCTGAAAGTCAATATCCATCTTTAGCAAAACTGTCACATTCACAACAACCTTCTACCACTGCTTCTCTGTCCCCCTAGTGTCCAGAGGAAAGTTGAGGGGGAAAGCAGACCCACCAGAACTTTACTGCCAGTTTGCAAAACCAGTCTCTGAGGAGGAATATGTCAAATTAAATGCTTCCCCACATGGAAGAGGCTGGGGCTCTGACTAATGGCTTGCTCCCAGTAAGTTTAATTGCAGAATATACAAGAGGCAGGACCTCTTGCAATGAAAACTGATGTAACTTGTTTATAGTGTCTTGTGGACAGACAGCTGCAGTACAAGTTTTCCCACATGCTCGTCTTTTAGGGAAAAGGAGTCATTACTGAAGCATTAGCTGGTGCTTTATGTACGGGAGGGAAATACTGCTTGATTTACTGAGTGCCTGGTGTTTTGCCTGAGCAGAAACATATCAGACTTTTCTTTTTTTCTGTCTTTTTTTTTCCTTTTTTTTCTTTTTTAAGATACTGAGCTTTCATCATTAACATCTGGCTTGTGTTTTAAGCCAACTGAAATGAGCTGCTGCTTGTAGATTAGCCCCCTTCAAAGTTGCATTTCTTTTTCTCATCCTTGCATTAAATCTGCCCAGCCCCCAGTTTCCTGTAAATTAAATCTGTATTGCATGTGCACTAATTCTCTTCTCCTGAGGCGTTAGTGTGGATTTAACGGTAATTCATTTTCTCTATAGAAACGTAGCACAAGAATGAACATCTTGGGTAGCCAAAGTCCACTCCATCCTTCCACACTGAGTACAGGTAAATTCTGATGGTTTGTAACCATAGTATCAGAGGCCTCTGTGGGTAAAGAAAAGGTACATTTCATACAGGCAGAGTGCAGCCATGTAGAACGAATGCCTTGATGTCACGTACAATCTTAATCAGTAGCTTCTGTGTCATTTAACATGCTTACCCATAAGGACACCGTAGAAGGAACTTGTTTTCCTTTGATGGCCCACCCAAGCTTTTCTTTAGGACTAGTCTTTTGAAACCCAAATTTTGTAAAAACAGACACTCCATAAATGTTTCCATTTAAAAGAATCCAGCAGTTAATTTGCTGTTTTGGACAAGGAAAGTCTATGAGTGATCTTTTAATCTTTAAAGAGTAGAAATGAGAGTTTTCAAAACAGAATTCATTCCATAATAACTGAAAAATGTAAAATATGCAAGTCCTGAACATTTCTTTGAAATTGTAAGTTTAATAAAACAACAGGAAATTTCATGTTAATATCCTAGACTTCTTGGAGGAAACACAGCTATTCTCTTTAGCTATTCTGTTACCAGAATTTTAAAATACCATTTGAAAAACAAAACAATAAAGATAAAAGTATTTGGGGGTAACTAGACTCTTGAAAGCACCATCTAAAGTGCTTTTCTTTATTTGAGAGTTAGAGAGACTTATTTCTAACTTGTTCACTCACACGTTGTGTTCTAAGAATTGTTAGTCCCAACATTTTCAAGAAGCTGAGAAGGCAGTATTGTAAGAAACTTCTCTTGTTCACCTAATTGTATATCTGCAAATCAGAAAATACATGGAGATAATGCCTCTCTACTTCATATATTAAGTAGATGCATTTTTTTATATTTATTCTTTTATTATGTAGGTTGATGGAAGATACTTTACATTCTGTTAGAGAACTATACCCACTTTTAAAATGTTTAAATAATTAGTATGTGGAATAAATGGTTGCACATGTGGCTGTTTTTAACCGTCCTCTCCCTCTTTTTCCTCTCTCCTCCAGTTATTCATAGGACACAGCACTGGTTTCATGGCAGAATCTCTAGAGAAGAATCTCACAGGATTATTAAGCAACAAGGGCTTGTAGATGGGTAGGTATTCTTGTTGCTCAGTATTTATGATCTGACAGTCTAATCTTTATAGACGAGAGCACAGCTTCTGCTGTAATGGTTTACAGGTTTCTGAGCACTTCTGAGTAACCTGATTGCCAAGTAGCCCCGTTATAACCCATGCCTGGATTCCAAAAAGAGTGTGTGTTTGTAGGAGTGGGTCCTAACTTTTAATTGGAAAAGTAAAATTTTAGGAATGCACTTAAATGTCCTTCTTTTTTTCCAACAGAGTCAATCAAGTTTTCGTCAATGTTAGAACTTAAAAATAGTTAATTCTTGTAATCTGCATTGAGGACATATTTTTCACGCAAAGCTGTACCTAACCATTTGCCCACAAATTTATAATCAGCCATCCATGCTTTTGCATGAATCAGAGCAGCTAATGGTGCTTGCTCACTATTTATTTCTGTTCTAGAGCAAAGAAATTGAAGTACCTGTTCCAGCACTCTCTAAAATGTCTGTAGTTGAGATTTGAGTATCTTCTTAGCATCTCTTTTCCTTATTTAAATGCAGTTATGGTTACTGAAGGGAAGTTGCTTGAACTGCATTCAGCATTGTTTATTTGTAGGATGGGAAAGGCATGGTTGCCTTTGGTTCACTATCCTCATTGCTCTCAGGGTTAAGGTAGAAACATCCATGTTGGCTTCACAGGAGACAGTGAAATTCAAACCTTTCTTCGTCATTTTCTGATTCAGAAGCAACACTAATCTTTCTGAAGGCTAAAATACATTAGGGAAGTAAAAATTGCATGTATATATTCATTAAGCAGTGTTTGCTTATTTTTGGGGGGCTCTTGTCTAGGCTAAGGCAATTGGGTTTTAGTTTAGCAGGTCCAACAGAGAAGAAAAGCTGAGAAAGCAAAAGAGCACTGCTGACTTTTTGGGTTTCTGGTTTTCTCATACTACATATCATTATAATCTTGGGCTCATTTTGACTTGCTGCCTTAGGAATCCGATGGCCCATCCTTCTTGAGGTCTTCATAAATGTGTTCATGTGTTTGAGGCTGTGTTAAATTTGTGCCTGATCAGCTTACTGTGGAAGGTGAAAATTGGTTAGTTTGGCCATAGTAAGGTCCATCAGCAGTGACAAAAGAAACATGTTACCTCTGTGCTCTGATTTTCAGGGTGGAAAACTCCTGCCTATGTTTTCCTGCTCTGTGTGTTCTTGAACAAAAGAAGGCAGAAAGTTAACAGTTTCCTGATGGTTCATGGAAGAGGCTCAACAATGTATACAAGCAACTGATGCTGCTATCTTTGATATGTCTTGAAGCTCTTGTTGAGGATGCATCTGTAGTCATTGTTTGTGTGGTAGCTGGGTGCTTGCCAGAGGTTGAGTAAACAGTTGCAGCATCAGTTGTGCAGAGCTTTGCTTTGTGCCACCAGCTTACGATACCACGCATTATCTGAAACAGCTAGATAAAAAATAATTGAGAGATATCTGCATGAACTGCAGTAACCGCAGGGCAGGTAAAGTCTTTCTCCCTCACATGGATCCTAATTTATAAAGGCTTTTGTCCCTTTTCCACACATCTGGTCTTCCCAGGATTATAAAGGAATGTTCAAGTACCATGCTTCTGACGGTGGCAAGACATGCCTGTCCCTGACTACTGAACTGACCCTGGTTATGATGGTGCATTTTTGTGGTACTGACATTTCTCAATCAGTTCTGAGGAGCTGGAGTAAATTCTTTTGGGTTCTTAAGACTACAAGCAGTCCTTGCAACTGCGCCTTGGAAAAGTGTGGTTTTGGCTTAGTGGTCAGCAATTAAGAGGCCTGCCCCAGTCCTGTGCTCAGCCATCTCACAAATCCACTGATTAGTGCTGTAAGCCTTGTGCCAAAGGTATATTCTTGTTTCCTGTGGCATGGAGAGGATCTGCTTCCTTAGTTCATAAATGTCAAGGGGAGGAAACACGGGGTTTCTTATCTAGCTCTTTTCCTCCTCAGTATGGATGTTAAATAAAGTCCATTTGGGGTAGGACTTCAGTTTTGTGGGCTAACTTAAAAGTGACAGCTACATAGTGTATGATGTTGATAGCTGTACGCCTAAAGTACATTTTTTCCATAATGCTGAGGGAAGAATACCCTGAGTGTTCTAGAGGAAACATCAGTGTGTGTTTTCCCAATCTTGATGATGCGGAAGCTACATAACTGGGAAATAATTTTAAGAAAGTATTGAGCTGTATCTGTGCAACTGCAGCCATTTAACCTACACATAATTTTGCTGACACTGGATTTTTGTGAACTGATGCAAGATATCATAGAGTGGGAACAGATTCCCATATATTACTTTGCCATCTACAGAAATTCAGGTTTTCTCTAGAATTAAATGATAACATTTTCTGCATGAGAGGATGTATCATTAATGGAAAGCTGAGTTAGAGGGAACCTTAAAAAAAGCCTCATAGGTACATTCTTAGGGGAAGAACTACCATCATGTATCTTGCACTTCTTGTTTCTTCATCTGTTAATGTCACATAGCTGTGGTAAAATAATTGAAAACAAATTGCTAGTTATAGAATCACCTCCTAAAGCAACTAAAGAAGAGTTTGGCAGTGGCACAAAATTACTTAGTAGTTCTGATTATTTAAGAACAAATAGATGGGGGTATTCAATTTGTTCTTAAAAATGTTCTCTCCTAGGTTATTTCTTCTCCGGGACAGCCAAAGCAATCCAAAGGCATTTGTACTTACGTTATGCCATCATCAAAAAATAAAGCATTTTCAAATCTTGCCGGTAAGTAGATTATTTTTGATACTGATTACAAAACCCGAAATTTTAAACCATGAAGCTTTTGCCAACTTCTGAGGAGACCTCTTATTAATTACTGATGTAACTAACAAGGATGTTTCCATTAGCAAGTATATAAGCAGATAATCTTTAGAATTGTCAAATGTCTGATTAAAATTATTGACTAACATTGCTGGAAAACTTAGTGTAAGTCACTACATCACACAAGTCTGTGTAATGCACAGAACTTGTTCTCTGTGACTGACAGCAACAACAGCAGCTGTTGTCTCCCATGTCACTTATACAAACATAGAATAACTTTGGGAAACTTTAAAAAGTTTTATTCTGGAGGTTATCCAATAATGTTGAGCTTCAAATAACGTTACACTGAGATGTTGGAAAACAATTTGATTTTTATCTTGATCAAAAAACACATGAAAAATTTAAGATTATGTAGACCTTTTTATTGTTCCAAACCCTCTTCCCTTGTTTAGCCTGCCAATTTTACAAACAGCTAACAAATCTTTTTGGGGTATTTTTATCTAATGAATGCCAGTGCTGTCTGTACAACTTTCAATTACTCTGCCCACAAGCTTTCGCTTTCATAAGCAAAATGTTACAAGTTGGGTTAAGGTATGTTGTTTCTAGCGCTGTGCATGGTTTCACAAAGAACTGCAGGCACTGGTTTGTTTGGGCAACCAAGTGCCAACCAAGTGCCCATCGTTTATTTATGTCACACACTGGTGGTACTCTCTTAAGTTTTTCTGTGCTTGTATCTCTTCATGTGCAGCCTAACTTGAAAAGGATGTTTTCTTTTCCTAGTGTGAAGATGATGGACAGATATTTTTCAGTCTGGATGATGGGAACACCAAATTCAGTGATCTAATCCAGCTTGTTGAATTCTATCAACTAAACAAAGGAGTCTTGCCCTGCAAACTCAAACACCACTGCATCCGAGTGGCCTTATGACCTCAAATCTGACTCTCACTGAAGACTGGATTTGATAGAAGAGTAATTGTAAGAGAACGTTGACACTGGGGAATTGGCAGATTTGTAAGTTGGTTAAAAAAGATAAATATTATGCACCTTGGGACTCTGAAAGGGATGGATTCGACAGGTGCCAACAGACCAAGATTGCTGGTTTGTCTAACACCTAAGAGTGATTGCTGCTGAGTGTCCCAGCATCCCAAAAATGGGGGGAGGGTCTGTAAAACAATGAGTAAATTTAAAACAAAACTGGAAACTATCTTGGCTGGGCCACTTAACAGGAACAAGTGTGAAGAGAAATCTTTGAAAAGAACTCTTGCCCTGGAATAATCTTGACAATTAAGACTAGTGTGTTTACTTTTTGTATTGATCACTTTTTTTGCACTCCTACTTTGTTTCGGATATTGTATGCAGCCTATATTAGGAGCTGATGTGGCTTTTAAAATTCATGCAGGAGTTGGGTATTAATCTGCACCCTAAAATGTATGGAATGCTTCAGCCTAAAAGGATCTAGAAGAAAATCAAGAAGTGTGTGTGTGCGCGCGCGCGTGTCTCAGTACTTCTCTGGAGACCTGAGGTTCAAAGATCTGCAGATGTCTTTGAAGAAGCAATGAGGATACAATTCTAAAAGAACATACCACCAATATACGTACTCTTAAAACTGTTGACTTGTAGCATTATGGCTGTAGTATGTTGATGGCATATTAGTGGCATCCAGTCATGCAGAGACTGTATTAGATTCTATGCACAAATTTTTATTATTGGAGTGGTGGTTTGTTTTTTACAGCCTTTTGACTGTTTTCCTGAGGAAACTTACTGTTACTAAATAGAGTAGGACTGAATGACTACACTTGTATTTGAAACCACCATTTTTTGTGAGAAGATTCTTCTGCAGGTAGTCTTAGTATGACAAAATAAAAAAAAAGTTTAAAAAACAGTGTTTTTAGCTTTATAGCTCCTTGAATTTTCAGACTGTTTCAAAGAGCTCTTTCGATATAGTAAAGCTACAGTGACACAAAGCTCTCCTGGGGATAGGGCATAAGAAGAACTGTACCCCTTCTGCTTTTTGTAGGGCCATGAAAGTTTACATGGTGAGAAGGAACATGCTGGGAATAGAAACAGATTTGATTGTGAAGTAGCTGCTGGCAATATCATCCATTGAGGTAACTGGTGATCCCTGTGTCATGTGTGCTACTGCACGCCAGTACCTGTGGCAGACAAGTGTGTATCTTGCTCTGGTGCTGGTTTGTCATCAGAACTACTTTATTGTTAATGTTTAAATGAATTATTTAATGTTTACACAATAACTCTTTCTGATGATAAATCAGTACTAAAGTCAGACAAGTCCCACCTTGATCCTGCAATTGCAACCAACCATTCCTTCAGCAACTGTTTGAACTGAAGTAACTTCCCAGTGCTTGGTGCCATTAGCCACAGTGAGAAGTATTCCACCCTGGAAACTTGCAGAGTGTAGTGCAGAACGGAGCATTCATAAAATGGTAAATTATTTACACAGGCTAGTTAATCCTTAATATTTGCCACTGGGTTTGAAATCCTAGCCATCTGAAAGGGTAAAGAAGGAAAACCAATCCTACACTTTTAGGTCTTCATGTAGTGTTAAGAATAGCTTAAGACAAACCATAACCTGCCTGAGTCGTCCATATCAGCTTAAACTATGTCAATGGTATAGAAACACTGTATTTTAGTTTACAGAACACATTTAGTATTTTTTTTTTCCATTTAATGTCTAGATACTAAAAATGAAGAATTGATTTTGTTTTTAGTAGAAGCCTTTTTCGTTTTGTTTTGTTTTGCTTTTTTTAATTGTACATAGTGAAATGAGTGTTCCTGCTTTCTAGACAATGTATTTTAAAACCTTGAAATTAAGCTAACTTAAGTCTGACTTCACTTTGCATGCTTCTATTTGGCCCCTATTAGGAGAAAAAAGATACTTGTATTGACTACATTACCAGTTTAATAAGACCATTTATGCTGTAGTTTTAAGTTTTTCTGTTTACATAGCTTAGTGACAACCATGCATTTTTCCCAGTAGGCGGATAGTATTTGCAGTGTTTCATATTTATAAAAAAATCCTTGCATCTTATTTAAATTGAGAATAAAAGTTTGACTATGAACCATGATTTTTGTATGTAGATGGTTGACTTAGTATTTTGTACTCTTCCCAGCTAAAGTGAGCTGTTTTGAGAAAGTGACCACCTTCAAAGTGGCAACAATCTTACTTAAGCAGATCACTGCTTTGTCTTCTTTCTGCTGGAAAACAGTCAATACCACCTTAGTTTTCCAACAGATTCAGCTGGCTGCCAGCTCAGAATACCAAGGACTGAAGGACATTTGACTCTTATTTTTGTATTTAAATGACATGAATGTAAAGGGGATGCTCAGGGTTGTTTTGGAGCCTGTTGAATTTTTATCTTTTTGCCTGTGATTTTATTTTCTAAATAAATACTTCATGTAGCAATCTTGAATATGTTGAGAAGGAAAATGCCAAACCATTTTGGTAATGAGGTTACTAGTTAAGTTATGTTACGATAGGTGTTAAAAGTACAAAAAACTTTTTATTTGTTAATTAATCTTGAAGAAACACGTGCCTCAGTTTAGATGTTTTGTCTTATCTTTTCTGCACTAAATACCTGACAGTTTGACCAATCAATGCACCTTTCCAGTGGCAAGACTTGCTTATCGTAAATTATATTGTCACAATGCAAGATTTAGTGACTGTAAAATGGAATAAAGTTTAAAGTTTCAGGGAATGCAAAAGGTATTAACTTAAGAGACAAAACCTTTATTCAATATGCTTTGCTTCATACTGTAAATAGCTTTTTGGCTTGTGAACCTAATTGTAATCTTTCAGGTATTTTTGTACAAATAAGGGACTGATATTCTGTTTCTTGTAATTAGAAATAAACGTTAATACAATGCTATTCATTTTATATTGGAATGAATGTCATCTTTTGGATATATCAGTACACTGTGTATCTCTTGCCTTAATTCAGGTTAATTGGGTGGGTCACGTTAAACATCTTTTAAGAAGCGTGAAGAGGAAAACACAATCCCCAAGATACCTTTATCCTGGCTGTTCTGTCTTAAGATTCCTATTAGGATAGACTGCATTTTATTTAGAAAAGAGCTTGTTCACCCCTTTTGTTTGAGGAAAATTACTGGGGATATCCTGCTATGAAATTTACAGTATTCATTTGGGAAGGCTGCTAGAACCATATCAGACCAACATACCATGACCATCTTTAGGGTCATAAAGTTGTAACTCATTGAAAATGCACACTCTGCATAAAACAATTCATTGGCCTGATAGCTATTGGATCAGAAAACTTTTCAATAGTACTTCCAGAAAGCAATTATTTACCCCTGTAATCCTTGTATTCAAGGGGTCTATCAGCATTTGGGTGGAAAAGCACCATCTGCACAAAATACGTCTTTACTTTGAAAATCCAGAGGGGTGAAGGGATTGGTGGTTCTTCTGGCAGATAGAACAACAGAAGGCTGGGAATATTTCACTTTAATTTTTTTGGACACAATCTTTTCCTGTTTCTGCCTTGCTTATCCACAGAAGCCATCAAATGCATTCCACTTCAAAACTGTTACAGTCTGGCTTCTGCATGCTATGTCTCCATGTGACGTCTCCATTCTGCACTACAGCATGAGTTAATTAATATGTTAGCATGACCAAATTCATTCACCAGCACATAGAGGCAGAGTACTTCCTTTGGATTTTGATATTCCTCAAGTTTTTTTCTACCTGGACATGCATAATAAAGTGCTTAGAATTCACTATCCTGCATGCAGTAGCTTTTTTTCACTGAGTTAATGAAGGGGACTGCTTGCTTACAAAAGGTTTAAGGATGCCTATTTCCTGCTTGGCTACAGGAGGCCATGCTAACATTGAAACTGACTCCCTCTATAATCATTAAAATTCACAGACACTAATTACACACAAACCTGTAAAAAAACCAAACCAACAAACCAAAAAAACCCAAACAATCAAAATCAACACCAAACCCCCACCTTACTTTACTGTATATATTGCATTTGGAACAGACAAGATGGCATTAAAAAAAGGCAACATGGTAAGAAGATCTCAGTAAGCCTCCCCAGTGGCAGTGCTGTCTGCCTGTTTGTCCAAACTGCCCACCTCTGTGGCAGATGCAAAATACCTGTGAAATCTGGCCCTTGGCATCAGCAGTGGCTACTTGGGCTACCAGAACATCAGCAGTACAAAATCAGTCTGGGCCAGAAGTGGGTCTGTGGTACAGATTTTAATTACTTGCCTGATAGGTTTGTGCTTCTTTTACATTAGTTGCAGAACAACAGACATGATCAGACATGTGATCCCACATAAAGTATTTTGGCATGAAGTTCACCTGGCAAAACAGCTTCAATGCATTTGGACCTATAAGTAAATTCCTATCAGACTCATGTTTTACAGCATGTGGCTGCAGGACTTTCATCCTGATACAAAGAACACTTAAATTAGGATGACTTCAACACTCAGTTCTTGCTTTAGTCTGTACCTACAAAACCAGATGAGAAAAACATCACCAGATGAGCCATTTCCCTTCAAGTTGAACTTTAGATGACTTTTGGTCTTTGTTATTGCTAATTTAGTAATGCTTTAATCTGGTTTGTCAATGTCCAGTCTGTAGATTGCTTTGTAACAATGTCAGCAGATGGACAAAAGATCTTCCTCTGAAATATCCATGTTGCCTTGATTTGGGTTGCTTCTGCATCCTAAATCTTATGTCTTCCTTCCTTAACTTGAAGCACAATTTAATTAGTATTTGAAAACCCAACATAACCACAACTATGTCCAAGAGCTATATGATTTTCATTAGATATTGTGATTAGTCATATCTGAGACTTGAAAATGAATTCATTTGTGTAACACTCACATTGCAAACCCTTAGCCCAAAAACAATTCTGCTTTAATGGCTTGTCATTTTGCACACATACCAGCAGATGTTTTAGCAAGAAACATAGGTTCACACAAGACACTAAGCTGTGATTAACAGGATCTTACAACACTTGTTAGTTGCCCAGGTTTGTATGCTTTGCTGTAATTGGTGTTTTCCATCCCTTGGCTGCAAGACTCTGGTGCCACAATTGGAGAATAGGAAGGTGAAATTACAAACAGCTGCTTTCCCTGAGCCAAAATGCAGCCTGGGTTTCTGTGGTTTATGGGCCCTGAAGCTCAGCTCAGCTGTGCTCAGAGGCACAACTCCTTAGAGCTCAGAAGAGAGACAGGGAGGGAAGTGGAAGGGAGAAAAAAATTACTCTTGGGCAGTATTGTGCACTGGATGGTTTGGGCGTGACTAGGAACACAGTGCTGTGATGCCCTGAGTGCTACTCATCACTCCCTAAGAGTCAGTTTCCCCTCCTCTTCCCTCAAACTTGTGAAGACACTTCTACATAAAGGCTTCCATTTTATTTGCCTTTTGAAACACATTCTCCAGAGGTGTGAGGACTGGCATCTTGTGTTACCAAGGAGAGAAACAGCAGTGGAATTGGTGTTCTCTACAACCTGCCCATTTCCAAAACAGCTTGTCCAACTGCCATTAGAGGAAAAGGAAGGTGAAAGTATGGTTCTGCCAAAAACAATGATGGTTAAAGCAACTGGCTAAGTCCACAATACATATATCATCGTACAGTATCATCGCTCCACAAAGAAGCCTAGATACATCCTATTTTTTAAAAATTTAATTATTTAGACCTTTTCATTATTTGATTTCCTCCATAATACTTCTCTTTGCTGCTGAATTTGTGCATGGTAGTAATGTGGTCCGTGTGACTCTTACCAACTCCTAGTTTTCAGGTTGCTCTCAGAATCAAAAACAAATACAGAAACGAGGCAAGCTGTGAGGATTATTCCTGCAAAATAACTCCATGATACATCTAGTCATGGAAGAATGTAAATTGATAATTATAGAATTGGTGGACAGAAGACTTATTTTGGGTTTTTTTCACTAGACAGTAAGGTTTGTGAAAACAGCTGGCTAAACAAGGGTGAAAGTCATTGAAAGCTCACAACGTTTGCCTCAAAATACTTACAATCAATTGCCAGAACAAGCATTTGACCTGCTCTAGAAAACAGAGTGCTTCAGAGAAGAGCATGTACCTAGGAAGGAATTGCATCCTCTCTCCTTAAAAGTATAAGAGAGCAGGAACTCCTATGACAGCAGAAAAGGAGGCCTAGGATGGAATAGAAATGGAAGAGCAAACATGAGGGTCAATCAAATATATAACAAAACAGTTCAGTGAGGCAAGATAATAGATTTATAGATAAACATAGGCAGCTAAGCAGAATACAAAACACTTAAATATGAGATTTTTCGATGCATAAGTAACCTGAAGTATACAGAGGACCAGTTCAGGAAAACCAGAAATATTTCTTCATAAACTGCTCATATAACCTCTTGCCTTTTGTCCACCACAAAATGTAGCACGTGGCCAAAGTTCACACGGGTTCACAAAGGGCTTCTATCAGACCATGATAGAGAAAACTCAGCTGATGGATGATAACTACAAAAGTACCATCTTTTTCTCTGAAAAGTCCATTGGTCACATGTCACCAAGTGCCAGGAGCAGTCTCCAGGGCAAAAGTCATTACTTGACAGCACATATATAAGTACATCTTCCCTACGTGTCCACTACTAAGACAAGGGCTAGAGATACTTTTTATCTGACCCAGTAATGTGCCCACATGAAGGCCGGCTCATACAGAAGCAACTGAAGGTAGCACTTAAGAGCTGAGGAACGACCAAGAAAACCTGCTCTACAGTCAACTGGCGGCTCCCTTTGACTGAATTAAGGCTGTCCTTAGCAAAACAGCCATGTAAGTATTGAATTTGCTTCCTACCACCCCACCCCAGGAAGGGATGCCTCCATGGTCTGCAACAGCTGTCCTGTCCTTGTTTGCCTTCCCCTGCTCCAGCCTGCCACTGGGAGGGTTTGCTGCAGGTGTGGGGGGTTGCCACAGCAGAGCTGAGTCCATCAGGGCTCTGAAGTTGTTCAAGAGTAGTGTCTGGCTTCATTCAGCCTCAAAACTGGTTCCTAAATGACAGGGACTAAGCCGAGCTTTTGAGGTGTCCTCTAAAATGAGCTCTAAACAAAGAATAGGTGCTACTCCCTCTCAAGTCAGAAAATGGGTATCCTAAAAGCTGCATATAAATGGGTATCTCTCGGCAATTTTGTTCAGCGGTGCACAGGGACATGTTGTGAAGGGCTCTCCTGGGTGAAACGCAGCTTTTCCTTACACCATTGACATCTGAGGAACAGAAAGGGGCATGCACCTGCTGAAGGCAGGTGATTTTTCTCAAAGTTATGGTGCAGCCGGAGGGAGAGCGCCATGCTGGAAGGGCAGGCTAGGTGTGGGGAGCACATGGGGAACTGTCGAGGCTCTCCCCAGCCACCCACTGCTGCTCAGGCAGGGAAATAATGAGAAGAGCAAATCACAGAATTGTTAGGGTTGGAAGGGATCTCTGGAGATGATGCAGTCCAACCCCCCTGCCATGGCATGGTCACCTAGATCATGTTACACAGCAACGTGCCCAGATGGGTTTTGAATGTCTCCGGACAGGGAGATTCCATGACCTCTCTATCCACCCTCAATGTAAAGACGTTCTTCTTCATGTTGAGGTGGAACTTGCGTTTCAGTTTATGGCCATTGCTCCTCATCCTGTCTCTGGGCACCACTGAAAAATCTGGCACCATCCTCCTGGCACCCCCCTCTGAGACATTTATAGGCATTGATGAGATCAGATGCTGGTGCCCAGCCTGGTTCCCTCCCGCCCTGGAGGATCCTGCTGCCGGATGATCTCGCAGCAGCAGCCGTCGGGACGCGGCTGGGCTCTGTCCTGCCCCACTGAGGGGCTCACCCGGGCTGGCCCCAGGCAGCTGCTGCCCTGCGAGGGGCCGGGACGGACCGGGGACCGCCTCTAACAAACAGGAGCTGGTGACAGTGGAACCCCATTTTGCTGATTTCCAGGCTCCGATTCTGACAAGTCTAAATCCCAGAGTGAGTCGCATCAGGGCGAGCCAGCTGACATGCAGGCCGGGCTGTGCCCGGTCCCACAGCAGGGACAGGCCGGCTGGCGAGGCCGGAGCGCCGCGGGCGTGGCCGGCTCCCGGTCCCTGCCCCGGGCCGGCAGCAGGCGCGGCGCACGGGCCTGCCCTACACATGCGGGTGCGGGGTTTTCCCTTGGTTGGGGTTCCTTTGTTTTGTGGCGGCACCCTGGGCCTCGCCTCCTGTGGAGCTGCTGTAAAACAGCTCTAAGCGCAGGCGGGGTGCCCCCGGCAGGGCGATTGGTGCATATGGCAGCGCTGGCACGGGGCTGGCAGCGGCGCCCGCCGCGTCCCCGCCAAGGGGAGCATGTCCCGGTCTGTGGAGATGAGGCTTTTCCCCGCCGCGGCAGGGCCCCCAAGGCACCGGCAGGCTGCCCCGGCAGCTCTGGCTCTGGGGATTCCCAAATTGTCCCACTCGCTTCCTCGTGTGACCCGCCAGACATGGCCGTAGCGTGGATATCCTCGTCGGCTTGACCTCGGCAGAGGCAGGATCTGCCGGGGCTGCTGGCTCGCTCCATCCCACGTCTCGTTGGATTTTTCACGTAAGGCTCTGTGAATAAGTGAGAAATCCCACGTCCCTCCCGCCCAATGGCTGTGAATTGCGGCTGAATGAGCCCACAGGTTTTCTGGTTTCCCCGTGTTGAGAAAGAGCGGCTGATAAAGCTGACATAGGGTCACGCCTGGTTAATGGTTAACGAAGGAGTGCAGGGCGAGCACAATACCAGTGAAGACACGATAGTTGCTGGAAAAGCCTTAGAAATTTCTTGATATTAAAATTCCTTAGCCACTTCTGGTGACCTCTTCACAGGGAGGCTGTGAACTACAGGGAACTGTAGGGAACTGAAGAAAATACCTGTTTCCAAGATACCTGGAAAAGGAGTGAAGTCCCCAAAAAGGTAAGGATTAATTCGGTGATGTCTGAAAGTGAAGTTTCCTCTGCACTTTCACCAAATAATCTGATCCAATAAATCCACATACTTTTTTAGGTATTAAGCTAGTCAGTGTTTAGAAGTGCAGCATTATAAGGTAAGTGTAAATATTTTAATTGATATGTGCTTAAGCCAGTTTTGGTGAAATAGTCAAGAGTTCATGGAGTATTTTGAAATCAAAACTTTGCAATTCACTACATTTTTAAGAGAACCTCTTCTTAACTGCTTCTTAAAATGGACTTGAGGGCACTGCTGCTAATGGGAAGCAGTCTGGAGGGATGGCAGTACCTCTAAATGATGGTGTACTGTGCAGTCTTGGAGCTGGATCCCAGCTGACAAGGTAATTTTATTAATCTTTTCAAATTTGGTCAGAAAAAAAGTTCTTATTTGTTTGAAAATTTTGTGCTCCTAGTCCTTGAGCTTGGCTTCATTGTAAAAGTGTCACATGAGGTGTATCCTCTTATAGAGATCCTGTTTATGGCACAGGAGCTTGAGTGATCCTTGTATGTTAACACTGCAATTTTATGTGGGGCTAAATGTGAAACAGCAAAAATTGTTGCAGTGCTGCTGGGATTCAAAGAACAAGAAGATGCTGAAATTGGAAAAGGAAAGGTGAAATAAAATTACAATCACCATTTACATTATAGAATTTTACTGTTCATATCAATGGTAAATAAAAGGGGGAAAAAGATACTCTAATGAAAGATCAATGAAAAGCAGGTTTGCAGTATAACTGTGATACACGATGAAAGGTTTCCTTGGGTGAGTGACACCTCAAGGAAAAGCATCCTGGAATTCTAATGTTCAAAGTGTGCATCCCCCACCAGCAACACAAAGTGAGGAAACTGGAATTTCTTGATAAAATTGTTAAAGGTTGTTTAAAGGTGTAAGAGAGTTTCTTTGAATGGTTGTTTGATACACATCCATGGGAAATTTCTGTGTTGCTTCAGCGTATATTTCTTGCTCTGTTCCTTCCATTATGCTGTGTCCAGTTCTGGGCCCCTCAGTTCAGGAAGGATGTTGAGCTGCTCGAACGCATCCAGAGGAGAGCAACAAGGCTGGTGAGGGGTTTGGAACACAAGCCCTATGAGGAACGGCTGAGGGAGCTGGGGGTGTTTAGCCTGGAAAACAGGAGACTCAGGGGTGACCTTATCGCTCTCTACAACTGCCTGAAAGGAGGCTGTAGCCAGGTGGGGGTTGGTCTCTTCTCCCAGGCAACAACTGAGAGAACAAGAGGACACTGTCTTAAGCTGCACCAGGGAAAGTTTAGGTTAGATATCAGGAAAAAATTCTTCACCGTAAGAGTGATTGGGCACTGGAATCGTCTGCCCAGGGAGGTGGTGGAGTCACTGTCCCTGGATGTGTTTAAAAAAAGACTGGATGTGGCACTCAGTGCCATGGTTTAGTTGATACGGAGGTGTTAGGGCATGGGTTGGACTTGATGATCTCAAAGGTCTTTTCCGACCTAGTTCATTCTGTGATTCTCTGAAGAACTGTTCACCTCATTCTTCTGAGACACAAAAAATGTTATATTTTTTCAATCACAGGTAATATATTGTGTAATCAGAAAAATACACGGCCAACACGATTTTGTCATTGGTAAGTGGAAAAAAAAAACCTAGTCCAACCTATGCGACAAACTCAATTTACTTCCAGCATATCCTAATCACAATCCTGTTATTCATCTCAACCAAGTCTGTTGCCTCTGCATGTCCACAATCCTCCACTGTTCCTGTGATGAGTGTCTCCCCATTTAGCCAGTGTTTGTGTTGATTACATTTTTTTTCTCTTAGCATTGGTGTCTTTCCTGTAGAAAATGTTTGGAATAAAACAACTATTCTGTTGTACATTTTTCACCTTCTTTCTTGATCCTGTGCGGATTGTATCTCTATCTATTTAAAACCAAATGAATAAACAGGAGAAGACATATTATGATAAATAGTCATTACTTGGAAGGTAAATTGGGATTTTAGTGTTGGGCTTTACCAGAGAGCTGGCAAGAGCACTGTATGCTTAAAAGGTTGCTCTTAGACTTTATGATTAAATAATACTATATCATTCCCCCTCCCCCCCCCCCCCCCGCTTGTTTTTGAAAGAACATTTGGTTTGAAAATTCAGGGAAAGTTTGCTAAGCTTTTTGAAGGTGTAAATAGAAATTAATTTTATCTTTCCTGGTTGTATGTTTTCAGAGGAATTGGATGGTTTACATGGAGTCAAATGTAGTTTAATGTTATTATTCTTGTATTATGTCAGACATATTACTGTATTCCTGAATTTAGTTTTTACAGCTTTAAAGGCAGACAGAGAGATACTGTCCCTAAGAAGTTGATGACTGATGTGAGGATTAACGGCAGCACAAGATTTTTTTTTTCATTGCTTCTCCCTCAGTGAAGTGCTGTGAGCCTCAGTGTAGGAACATGGGATGACTTGAAGGCGAAGATGTGACTCCAGTACTGTGTCACCTATCAAACAGCCTCTATAGAGGATGTATCTCCCCATCTGTTAGGTGCAGCCTATATTTGCAAGACTGGATATGAAGCAGAGAGGTTAGGAAGGTTTTGAAGTGTTTCGAACGAAGATAAGGTGGAAAGGTTTCAGTCGCTGAAAGGAGTATAAGGAGAGAGGACATGGGACTCATCTGATCTTAATGCTAGAGGCAATTGAAGCCATAGTAGCAGCAACTGTGCATTCCAGTAGAAGCTGGAATATGTATAACTCTAAGTCAGGGTTATTATTAGCATTTCAGAGTTTCAAGCCAGTCATGCCAAACTTGGGTTTGTGACATTCCTTATGCTTCAGAATTCTATTTTTTTTTTTTTTATATACCAAGTACCAACTACTGTCTGATTGCTAGGGCAACGTCAAGCACTGGTGTCAGCAATACTGTCACATAATTTGGAGTTCACTTCAAAAAAACGAAGGGAATAATCTCTTCCTGCTCGGTAGACAGGATGTAAGTAACAGACTAAAATTGGTGGAAAAAGAGGTCCTAGAAAAAAATGCACTGGAGTATATTGTTTAGAAAGACTATAAATTCAGCATCAGACTAATGCTGCTGCTAAGTCGGTTATAACACTTCCCTGTGTTTTGGCCTCACTTGCACTCAGTTATGCTGTTGACAAACTGTTTCATATAAATGAATAAACCTCACAGTTTTTAGATTTTCTTTTCTCTGACAGTGCAGGTACAGTTAACATGGCAGAACAAGAGGGAAGCATCATTACTGTGACTACTTAGTCATGCGAAAAAGCGAGATGGGAAATTACAGATATACTACATATGGTGCTTTCTGCTTTTAAAAACCATCTGAGTTCACAAAAGTAGAAAGGATCCAGCTAATCGTAGAACCAGCTCTATGAGTTTCAAGGCAAATATACATTTCCAGACACATGGGACAAGCCGAAGACTGCTGAAATGCCAGCATGCTGGGAGAATGGCTGGCAGACACCTTTTCATCTCGGACAATACCCTGAAGGAAATGGCCTTTCACTGTGGCAGATATTGTCCCTTTCTGTGCTGCTCCTTTAAAGGGAGGGAGACAGAATGAATGTAAAGGATTTCAGAGGAGGTGTTTCTTTAACGGCATCCTGTGGGTGCATTATCTTGCAGAGACCTTTTTCTTTGTCTCTCACTCTGATTAGCACATGTCTTTGTGCAGTTTTAAAATGCTTGGACAGTTTTCCCTCAAGAAATACATGTGCCTTCCAGCAGTTTTAAATTGCTCTTGATATGTTTGATATCCTTATACATCTGCAAACCCATCAGAATCTTGCTGAGTTCTTGACTGTAGTTCTTCCTGTGGTAATTTTATTTTCTGCAGTTTTAACCACACATGATGTGAAAAAGTGTTTCCTTCTGTCTGTTTTTAATGTGCTATCTCTAATTTCCCAGAGTAGTCCCTCTTGGGCTTTTAGAACTTGAAAAACAGAAAGAAGTTCTTTGTCTTCTCCCTGTATTCTTTTGTTCACTTATCCTTTCCTTGGTTTCCCTCATGTTGTTCAGTTTTCAAAGCTAACCAGGCCCACTCATTTGAATCTTCCCTAGAGGACAGCATAAGTGCCTTTGAACAGAAATCTTCTCTTCCACTTCAGGAGGGCACTGAAGTCTTTTTGAAAGAGAAAATCTGAGATAATATTGAATATTCCAGAAATGTTCCAACAATTGATCAAAAGTCACTAGAATATTTTTCGTATAATTCTCCGTCTTGTTCTTAGTGGATCCAAACTTCTTGCTATTCTTGATCATGCTGCTTATTAAACAGAGGTTTTCATCCAACAGTGCCACCAAGATTGGTTAAACTAAGTTTGACCCTTAAGACTTCTTAACCCTCTCTGTATCCTGTGTTACTTCAGATTATTTGTACTGAGCTTCCTGCACCTCTGTACTGACCATTCAAGATCTGACATTTGTAGCTGTCCTCCCCACTTCCTGTGGCTGCATCTTTAATAGGAAAAAAGAAGAGGGGGGAGGGGGATGATGGGATGGTGGAATGATACCCTTTCACTGCAAGGTTTTGTATCTCACAAATATAAAAGCCCCCAGGTATTGCGGCTTTCATATATTTTAGGCAGTTGAAGTAGAGGACTCTGAGACCTCCTTGGCAGGAACTATGGTTAAGATGGGACATAGGAAAAATGGACCAGGAGGAATACTCGCTGTAGTGGTGGGTAGTGACAGGTCTGAGATGGAAGATGATGAGTAAGCCTGTACTCTAATAAAAGATAAACTAACATCTAAGAGAATTTGTGGGAGAGAGAGGAATGTTGTGTGTATCTCTCTTATGAGGGCAGGCTGAGGAAGCTGGGCCTCTTTGGTCTTGAGAAGAGACAAGTAAGAGGGGACCTCATTAATGTGTATAAATATCTGAAAGGAGGGTGTCGAGAGGATGGATCCAGGTTCTTTTCAGTGGCACCCAGCAACAGGACAAGAGGCATTGGGCAGAACTGATACACACAAAGTTCCACCTGAATGTGAGGAAGAACTTCTTTCCTGTCCAGGTGACTGAGCACTGGAACAGGTTTCCCGGAGAGGTTGTGGAGTCTCCTTCACTGGAGATATTCAAGAACCATCTGGACACAATCCTGTGCCATATGCTCTGGGATGACCCTGCTGGAGCAGGGAGGCTGGACCAGCTGACCCCTGTGGTCCCTTCCAACCTGATACATTGTGTGATTCTGTGGTCTGTTGCCCATGGTTACTGACACATACTGAAGATGTTCCATAAGATGATAATGTTTGCTGCCCAAGTATAAAAGACCAGCTAATTTTACGGATTTTGCATTGCAAGTGGAAACACCCAGGGAACAAAAGAATTAATTTTTGGAAAGAAATAAATTATGACTAGAGATTATCTTTTTGAAACATCTCTCATGAAAAGTAGAAACTAGGAAGGTGTTACTGATGTCTTCATCTTAAACAGTAAAAGTTTAATAATTAAAAGCAACTTAGTGATGATATTAATCTATGAGGAAAATCCCTTCATATCAACGAGTTTCCAAAATAATGTGTAAATAAAATTTAATATCACAATGTAAAATCAGAGGAAATACTTGATTTTGATAGCTTGAAAACCTCTGCTTGACTGCTTAACACTATTATTATTATTATGGGCCAATGATAAACTGGTGTATGAAGTCAAACTTCATAACAAATGTAGATACAGAACTGTAATTACCCAGAAATAGAAGTCCTGAGACCAAACACATTTTTTGGTATTCATTCACCTTAATTAACCAATTCAATTGATTAATTCAAAGTAACCTGTTAAGCGATAGAAAGCATTTGTGAAGCTTTGTAAGCAATAACAGCATAAGCCTAGCTTTGAGGAATGTGCACACTCAAACAGAAAGCATTTTGCACCCCAGCTAGAGCACCAGTACAGGCATCCCCCGGCAGTCGCCGGCCAGCAGCAGGGACCTGGCCTGAGCCAGCAGAAGAAACCAGCAACCTGTGACTGGATGCACACATTATGCTTACTGCCGTGGTTTTCCTTTTTTTAATGCTTTTTTAGCGTTTTAATCCTTTTTATTATGGTATAATCTTCTGTTTATTCACTATTCTTTTCGCTCCAAGGAAATTTATATTTAATGTTGGCATCTGTCCCTAGAACCCTTCTTTTATCATCATGATAGAATTTATTTAATTATTTAGCCATACCTTCCTTGTTTGTTGAGGCTAATGACATGCAGCCTTTACTCAGGTGGGTGTGTAAGTACATGCTTGTATATGTGAAGCTTCTCTGGCAAGATCTTTTCAGATTCTCAGAAGTCCATGGTTGCTAACATGACAGGTGCCTCGCGCGCTCTCTCTCCTGTGTTCTGTTGCCTCGCACATGCCAGGATTTTTTTCTTGGCACTGCTCACGGAGGCAGCGACTTGTCTCCTCATGTGCCTGCCCTGCCAGCTTTTAAACGGGCCCATATTGTGCCATTCTCTTTGGGTATCTGGAGACCAGGTACAAATGTGTTGATTCCTGAGCAAGTATTGCAGGACCACATCCGGAGGCCTGCCACACCTGCCAGGGTAAGGGCCTATTTTGTGCTAGGCTGCTGAAAAGGCCGTTTGTTATCATGAAAAGTTTAAGTTCAAAAAGTAAAACCCAGAGCCTTGAAAATGTGTTCGGTGCTAATGGAAGATAAGGCACAAAAAATAGAATGCATTATTATGATTGTATGTAAGTGTGAGGATTCTCTGTAGCTGCATCAGCAGCTCAGCTAGTTATAAGGCTGATCTCAAGAATATCTGCCCACGGCACACAACTGTTGTGTGAATTCATGCCCTGGGTTGTTCTTACGCCTACCTCTGCCTCCTCCTTTTCAAGGTTATTGATACATATTTCTATTGTACATCCTAATGAGTATGTTCCTGCCTTTGGGTAATTTCCATTCTAGCTCTATCCAAAAATCTGAGATGCAAACATATTTTTATATTTTTTGCCTGTTTAATTTTCCTTTTTCTAAAAAAAAAAAAAAAAAAATTTTTACCGTTGCAGTAATTTGTTACCATGTTGACTGCTGTTCTGTTCAGCCCAGTAATTACTTAATTGTGTACTAGTCCTTAAATGACTTTAAGATTGAGTGGTGAACTACTCATTTGTTACTACTGTGGCTTTCTCACATGTTTCCTTTCAAGGTTAAAAAGAAAATAAGACAAAAAGTGTCAGTCTTCTTTGCCACAGCTTTTGCTTTATTCTGATGGTTCCTTTGGACAATGTTTTTTTTTAATTTTTCAAGAGCAGATTTCTTATGCTTTTGAACATATATTTCTTAAAAATACATTGTGCCCTTTTGGAGCAACAATTTTTGATGTAATATGGCTTTATGAATAGTCATTTTAAAGGCACATAAATTTGGGCAAAATTTCATAGCTGGCAGAAGGAGTAAGATATTAAAGGTGGTATAAGGAAGCCAGTATTACTAATGTTACAAAATAAAAAATGCTATTACAGATCAGTAAGTACGGTGTGTTAGTGCCTTCGTTCTCACCTGCTCTTATTTATCCTGCTCCTGATAATGGCTGTTAAGAAAACACTTTTTGGTTACCATTTTATTATTTAGAAAATCATCCCTGGTTTGAATGTTTCTTTGGTTCTGAAACTTAAAATGATCGTCATGTTCTGCAGGTTCTTGTTTGTGCTGTTTTAATAGGAAAGGCATATTGACACATCTTTAATTTATCTTGCTTGTTTTGAGCATCAAGTTCCATCGCAAGAACAAGGCTATGGAGGCTATTTGCTGCAAATGGCTTTTGAGTATTTGTTTTTAGTGTACGTATGTTTGGTACATAAATTGCAAGAAGAAGTTGTGTGAAGGAAGGTGTTTGCTGTTCTGAAGCTTTGAATGTTATTACATCCTGTTGTTACAATATAATTACAATACAAAGATTATCACATCTAGTACAGCTGACCTTGCTGCCAGGTTCTGATTTGTCATCTTTTTGTGGTTTCTACTGCTCAGCACAACTCCATGTAAGAAGTGAATCCAGTACTTGTTTTCAGGAGAGGATTAGGTTTTTTTGAAAAAATACTGTTCCTACAGACAACTGGTAGTTACTTTAGCAACAGAAGCCTCTGGTAAGTAGTGGAGTTGTTTTGAAATTGCTAAGATGATGAATCAAAATTTATTGTATCCAAAGCAGGCTAAAGCATTCTTTTGCTCAAGAAAAGTACCTGTTAAAGGAAACTGGAAGGAAAACAGAACAAACATAGACATAGAAGCACTGTTCATTTATTGGAAAAACAGCAGGAAGGTTATCTTTTCAACCAAATAGGAAATGTTATGAACGTGAATGGCTTATTCAATAGATGTTTAACAGGACAAACATAAAGAGAAATATGAAATAGGTAGTGCTAGATGATGGAGTGTGTCTGAGCTGTAAGTATAGGAAGTTGTGTCCCCTGCTGTAATTTGTACATCATTGCCTTCTTCACTTCACAGTGCCTCTACAGTCCCATTTCGATCCCAGGCACAATATTCAGCCCATTTTTCACAGAAGAAAAAAATTGATCTTAGATGCCTGATGCGGATGTGAACAGCTTCACTGTAAGAAAACCCACAGCTCCACCTATCTTTATTTCAAACTCAACAGGCAGAACCATAGTAAATGTTTTGAGTCTTAACACAGGTTCTGGATCCCTTATTCCCCAATCTTTTTCCACATGCTAGTTGAGGATGCTTCTGGTCACCTTGTCATCACAGTTTTACAGCTTGTCTTCCTGGATAGCAGCAGTAGTAGCCAGCAGAGCTGAAAGCTGCAGAGCTGAAGAGAACTGTATTGTCTTGAGCATCCAGAAATACGGCCAGGCTTTTTGTGACAGCTTGCTATTCTAAGATTGGTAGAAACCAACTCTTCATTGTAAGTATCCATTGAATATAGTGTAACACTATTTTTCATGGGTTTTTTTCAGTGAATGGGAAGTAAGGAGATCATGTAATTCATCCTTTATTTAACATCGCTTTGAGTTATTTCCTTTATCTTAGCAGTGTTGCAGGATTGGAATGTGGTTGATATGCATTGTACTCACAGCTGAATAATCTTGAGTTAGGCTTTATTTTTTTTTTATATATGTAGTAAATTAATTTCCACAATTATTCTTCTTGAAGACTACAGTCACATAAAATGTAGGCTACTGACCTGGGTTGTATGAGTTTATTATTGTGTAAGATAAATTAAATAAATCATAATTTTGATGAAAGATTAGTGTGATTTGACATGCTGAGCATACGTATTAAGAAAGAAAATTAGCAACCAGTGTAAAATGTTAACTGCTTTTAAATCATTCACAAGTCAGAGAATGTAGATACATAGCAGTTTTCTTACTTTTTGCTTTAATGGGCAATATAATAGGTTTAGACTGGTATGTTGTTGAAAGAGAGAAACTGAAAATATCCCGTAGAATTCAGCAGAAGCTATGGGCAGGTAAGTTATTGTGCTTCATTATATTTTGCAATGTATGTAACATAAAATGTGATAGTGATTCTCCTTCCCTAAGCATGCTTTCACACCATTCTGTGTTCTCTGAGCACTGAAAAACAGTGAAAAATGACATTTCTTAACCACTTCCTGCTGACAAAAGTTAGCCTGGTGGTAGAGGTGGGAGAGATCTGTCTTAAGACTACACAGATCAAGATCACTCCTAAATAAAAGAGTGCTTTGTTAAGAGTTGGCAGGAAGGAAGAAAAGAGAAATCTCAACATTTCCAAAACTTTCCTAGGCTGTCTTTCAGAGAACTATGCAGAATATCAGACTGCTGTAAAAACAGTTTGCTTCTAGACTGGCACCGTCTGACCTCAGCACAGAGAGGTTCAAAATTTGTGCCTCTGACCAGAGACAAACACTGCCAGAGTCCTGACAGAGGGTGCTGCCACTTTAAACCTGGCCTAGATTTAGGCTGTTTGGATTCCAAATCCAGCTGGAGCCAAACATGGTAGCACAGAAAAATAAGCTGGAAGAGAACAACCCTTTCTAGCAAAATATTTTATGGAAAATTCCTCTTAGAACTTACCCAGAATTTCACAGCATATGGCAAAGACTTGCATCTATACTTGAAAGCAAGAGCTTGAACTAAGGCCTCTGAGCACAAATGTAATGAATACATTGGACTGTCCTGCTTATTTAACTGCCTGTCTCTGCCAGTAAATCCTGGCTAAATGAGAGCCTGTCTCTCCTAATGATAATGTGGAAGCTGTGATTATCTGAGGTGTAGAAGTGAACAAGATCATAAGGAGAACAGATGGCAAGCAGTTCTGAGTGGGGAGATGGCTGGCTGCACTGTGGTGAAGCTACCTGCAGCAGCTTAAGCTGTTATCTTTCCTGGCTCACTGTTTTCCCTCCTAGCTGGAGATGATTGCCTTTCTTATGGAGTTGGCAGCATGGAGTGTGTGAACACTTGGTGGCTCTGTCATCTAATGTCACAGGGACAGGCAGATTCTTTTAGGGTTCCTTCATAGAAGAGAATTTGCCACAGGGCTTTAGGTACCATTAGACCTTTATTACTACAATTAAACACTTAATTTTCAGCATAGTTAATTGTTACCTAAAATTTTTAGGATTTAATGTAGTTTATTGTTGCACAGTTTTTATGAATTATACTTTCAGTTAAGCAAAATTTCTAGTAATGATTGTAGCTTTCTTACTATCGAGAGTCTTTAATTATCCACACTTTTAGTCACTTGGACCCTCTGCAGATCGTGTCAAATTCTCATTAATCAGTGCATGATACAATAATAATAACCTGGACTCAGACTTTACCTGGGAGAACATGATTCACTCAGTCTTCAGAGGAAGAAGACAGCAGTGGCTGTGTCCCAGACCGCTGGGGGATCATGAGTTTTGCTGTCCAGCATCAGGACTTGCAGGTGTTTGATTTTATAGGCACTATCTCATATACGGTTACATTTCTGTGTTCCATAACGGGTGTCACCACATCCTGGCAGCGGTCCTGCATGGGCAAATAGTTTTTTCACAATGCTGACAGGGGATCTGGCTGTTCTGTCATGGGGGTCATCACATCTTGGTGACAACTTACAGTGTTGAAAAGGGGAAAAGAGAGGGAGGTGATGTGTGACCAGCACACTTACATGTTATGACTTTGTCTTAGGAAATGGTGTTGGTTATGCTAACCATATTACCAGGAGTCAGGAGCAGGGTCACATGGCTACTAGAGAAAGCCTCATCTTAGTGTAAATGCATCTTCCTGCACTCAAGCATGTGGGCTGTGTACATATATCACTCCCAGCTCTGAGGCGAAGACAACAACCCAGGGCAAAAGGGAGCAAACATTACCTTACTCATTGCTGTGGCTGTGAATGTGTGTCCATGACCAGAGAGACCTGTGCATGTGGAAGATCTGGTTCCCATTCAGTTCTCTGGAGCTCTCGTTTTGAGATATGTGTGTAGTGGGTTGACCCCGACTGGATGCCAGAACCCGCCAAAGCCTCTCTGTCACTCCCCTCTGCAGCTGGACAGGGGAGAGAAAATATAACCAAGGGTTCTTGGGTTGAGATAAGGACTGGGAGAGATCACTCATCAAATATCATCATGGGCAAAACAGGTTCAAATTGGGGATATTAATTGAATTCATTACTAACAAAATCAGAGCAGGATAATGAGAAGTAAAAAAATCTTTAAAACACCTTCACTGCACCCCTCCCTCATTCCCAAGCTCTACCTCCTCCTTCCTCAGTGATAATGGAAGACAGGGAATTGGGCCTGTGGTCAGTTCATCACAGGTTGTTTCTCCCGCTGCTCAGGGAGAGGAGTCCTTCCCTGCTTCGGCGTAGGGTCCCTCGCACAGGACACAGTCCTCCGTGAACTTCTCCAACGTGCTCCATTAAGCATAAAGTCTCTGAAGCTTTGCATTGGTCTTTTCTGGAAAGGTGCATGTGTTAGCACAGACTGAAGGGGAGCCAAAGACACCTTTGCAGAAAAGCTGACAGGGAGGAAGGGCAAGAAGCACTGGTGTGCTCCCTTGCCATAGTACTTGCTGTAATCTCGGACAACTAGGCACCAACATGCTCTTTGTGAAGAGACTCTAGTGATGTTCTCATCCTTTCAAGAATTACTCAAGTCTTATAGTGGTGGCAAATGCTCTTCCAAGTTTATTGCAAATAGGGCATGGTAGTGTATGGCCCTCATAACAAGGCATTAATCACAGTCAGTGGCAAAATACCTTCTCAGCCAAGCATTATGTGTTCTTTGATATCTTTGTAAACAGTGATCCAAACAAATCACTTACTCAAGAACAAACACTGCATTGTGTTCCCTCTGTATCTCAAGCCATCTTTTTTCCTCATGCCTCACCTGGGTCTGTCTTTTCATCCACACAGGGGGTTATTCCATTCATGAACTAACTGCTCCAACTTGCTTTCCTAACATGAGGTCTTCACAGCACATTTAAGGCCTCATAGCAGTTCATCTATCAGCCACAGCTTCTGTGAAGTTCACAGTAGTCAATGCTTGAGAACACTCTCTCTGTGAGCAATACATGGCTGGATGAGTGCCCTGGCAGTGCCTACGCCCCTAGGTAAGCACATAGCTCACAGCAGAAGCTATTCCTATCTCTGTATTGGAAGAGTCTGCCTACTGTGATTGCAGCCTGCTCTCACTGTCTCTGTGACTCTTCACAGCCTGTCAGTTTTTCTGTTGACACTTTTTCAGTTCATCACAACCTCCCTTTTCTGTAGGCTTGCTTCCATAAGAGTAATATGCTCAGGCTGCCTCGAACTAGCAAATGGTACATTAACTCCTCTGAAACTGTGTGTGTGAGTCTGTGTCCATGTTCACTTCGTTAGCAGTTCCTTTTTCTCCTTCTTTGGTTTACCTTCACATGTTCACACAGCCAGCAATAGGAACTGAACAGGGAAAACAAGTCACACATAAAATATTTATGAAAAAAGAGGATAGTTACTTTCCCAGTTTGTCAGCTCTGTCTCAGATTCATCTCCTGGCTAATCTGTTGCAAAGTCTACTTATGTTCTGCAGGAGACTTAGGTTTTATCCTCATACGTTGCAAGTAATCCATCTATTTGTGTCTGAAGGCTTTATTTAATTCTTACTTTCTTCCGAAGGAAACACACCCTTTGTTTTAAATAGAAAATTTTTAGTTGCACATTTTAGCTAAAATATTCTCTTCTTTCTTGTCTCATCTTTATGCTTATGCAGATTTGGACCTTGTTTATGGAACATACAAGGACTTTTCATTCCATTCTAATTTTTTGTCTGTTTTTTAGCTTCTTGTAGATAATTTTCTGGTACCAATATTTTTGCATTAATGGAAGAATATATTGGGGAGAAGAAGAAAGACAAGGAGGGGATTCTACTACTGTTCTCCTTTTGAAGGAGCAACAGCAAGGAAAACTGGAAAAAATGTCTGCAGCCTCCAAATGACATCCTCAAACTACAGACACAGAATAAACCAAATAAAACAAACCAGTATTTTTTCTCATGCATGGGCAACAGTGACTGTTCCTTTGACACCAAATGGGGAAAACAGGCACAAACATTGTGCTAGATCCCTATAATTAATTGTTTCAAATTATTTTCTCAATATCTAAGATATTGAGTATATCTGAGTCAATTTAAAGCCCTTCATGTTATAGCTCAGAACAGGTTTGGTCAAATAATGTTAGGCTCAGTGAACCACAGCACAAACACATCATCAGATTTAGTACCTAGAGCCACAGCACAAGGTTAGCATGAGAAGAGTGTCAGGACATTCAGGTGAGGGAAAAACAAAGTTGGGAGCAGAGCCATCTAATCATAACTGGACTAAAAGCCTGAGGAAACTGCCTTTTCATTTCTAACCTGCATTGTACAATGGTGGAAGAGGTGAAAGCTGTTAGAAAATGGGTACAAATGTTTAATGCCTTCTGCTTTGATCCATGTCTTTGCACGCGGACTGGCAACGGGACTGCAGTGACAGATAACACATTGTCTGCGTCATTTTCTGGTGCTGTGCTGGAGCCTCCTGTTCAAACACAGCCTCTCTCCCATCTTGTTTGCAAATCGAACAGTTCAGTAATGGTAATAAATTGGTGCCATTACTGCATGGGCACAGCATCATTTGTATATCATCATCAGGGTGGCTTCCATGTGCAAAAACATACCGAAGCTTTTCTCTCGTTAGCTGTGAAAAATAGGTCTGGTGGGTGCTTACCAACAAGCCCCAGCCTTTAAACCTTTTGGGATCATCTGTTATTTCTAACACACTGGTATTCTGAATTTTGGAACAGTTTGGCACCAAAGGTGAGGTCTCTATTCCTTGTGTTTCAGCAGTAAAAGAAGTTGTTCTCTGTGGCAGTGAGAGCAGTTTGAAGGGTCCAGAACAAATTCACAGGGCCACATCAGATCTGACTTAGCCAGCACCTATGATAGAAAACGTAGTGATCTTCCTTTTGTCCACTACACAAAGATTCTGTTAAACAAAGATTTGTGTATTTCCAACAGTTGACGATGAGGATTATGAAACTAGAATGAGCCAGAAGAATTTATAGAATTGTAGGAGAGAACATGAAACATGCTTTTTAGAAGGGCATTTAATTCCCCTTTTCCAGCTTGCTTGTGGTACCTTCACACTTTGTTTCCTTTTTCTTCCTGAGAAATTAAAAAAAGAAATATCTTAATGGAAAACGTGACTATTGCCTCTTCACAGCAAGCTTTACAGTTGCAGCAGAGAAATAAAAACACATCAGGTGACCGTGAGGTTGTATTTCAACACTGATTAAACCAGCATTTTAATACTCCAATCTTAATTGTAGTTTCCATTTTTAATTTCTGTTGAAAGTTATTTACCTTTTGCAAGCCATTTGGATGAAACATTGAAGTGAGATTCCAGTTATCTTTAAGTTTACTAGAGACAACTTCAATTTTTGCATATCTTAGACCCTCACAACAAATTTTGAATTTTCAGCCTTTTCAGTCAAATTCGGGGCGAAAGAAAAAAAATAGGAAAAGTCTCCAAAACACTTTTTTCCTATGGGGTCCCAATATGTCCAGGTTGTAACCCTGTGCACTCAGGAGTTGATTTGAGGTGGAAAACATCTCAGAGCCTTCTGCAACTGAATGGGATTTCTTGATGCTTTTCAAGATTGCAGACTAATCATTACATCAGCCAACACAGGCATTAGAAATGCAAGTCAGATCGTAGAATAGCATCTGGCACAATAAGTGCAATGACACCAGCAAGCTCACCTGGGGAGTTTAGCTCCTGTTTTTATTTTGAATAGACTCTTCCAGAATTGTAGCAGAGTTGTCATTGGTCTTGTAATGTTAGAAGAGCAAACACAGCCATGACAGTTTTAAAAATCTGGGACCTTTTCCTCCTTCACAAAAGGTTGGCTGTAATACTGCAGTGGACTGGAGACTGGTCTGAGAGCAATGGCTGTCCCAGATCTGCCTCACTACCTGCCTATAAGCTGTTTAGGACTATGAAATGCTGATAGTATTTTTTTTTAGATTAACTTGAACGAAACAAAAATGACAGGCAGTCACCTGGATTCATCTAGGAAAGAGAACTCCCCATAAAACATCTAGAGTGGGGAAAAAAATCTTGAACACTTAGTATTGCTTTTAAGTGTGCACATGATTAAAGAGAGAAACTGCAAAAAGTTGGACAAAGCTTATCTGGGAATTAATTCCACAGCTATATACCTGCTCAGAGCTTGCAGTCACTTGAGTGGTACTTCAGCCATATCCGTGTATCTTTCCTGGCACTAATATTTCACAGAAGTGGATCAGAGCGCTTGCTTTTACTGCGGCAGCCTCAGCAGGAATGTCCGGAAGTGTGCAGCACAGGCGGGGAGCGTGTGATCAGACACTCGGTGCTAACGAACTTGTGGATGGAGGGAGCCCCTGGAAGAAAACGCACTGCGCTGCTCCGTGAACCCAGGCAATGGCCGTTTCTCGGCCAGATCCAGCTGCCTTTCGGGAGCTTTCTTTGCGAAGTATATTTTGGAGGAGCTGTGGGAGGAGGGGGAGATGCTGCTGCTGCTGCACGTTCAGTGCAAAGCCCGTGGCTGTGATAGGCTGAAGGGACATGGATACTCTGCCTATATATGCTGGCAACTGCATCCTCTCCGCTTTATAGCTGTCACTGAGGAGCAAAGAAAGACAGTGAGAAGGGCAGGGGAGAAGGAAAAACCTTATCAACTCGCTGTAAGTAACATTCTTTGTCCTTAAGGCTTTATGGTTATTAAATTCAAGTAGGTACACTTGGATTAGTGCAACAATTGGTTATGGAGAGTGGGAGCTCAGTTAATAAACAGCCAGCTTGTGTTATTAGGGATAATAATAATAATAAAAGGAACCATTATTTTTAATCTAAGTTTGCGCAATGTAGTGTGCACCTCTTGTTTTGTATTTGCTTGTTTTTACATCTGATGTAGGTCAGCTGTAACTGTTTATATACATTTATGCAGAATCCCATGTATACAAAAGTTTGTATCTTGTCTTTCCAAGTACAGCAGTTCTTGCAATAACCAAGCAGAACTTGAGAAATTCTCTGCCAAATATTCTGAATAATAAAATTCCAAGATAAATTAAATGCATGACTTTTTAGGGTGAAGTTTTCCTCAGAAATAACCCTTTCTCATCACTGTAGTAAAACCTCCACAGGGAAAACTATGAAGTTGCAGACTCTGTGCCAGTGACAGTAAATGAATACAGCCAGCAACTTCTGGAAAATGTAATTCTTTAAATAAAATGTAGGGACTGTAACTTGACTTGTGCAAAGGTAGAAGTACAGAGTAGATTCTGTTCCTTTTTACTCCTGCTGAAATGCTATGGCCCTTTTTCTGGCAATATCCTATTGCCAGCAGGGGAAGTTCAGCTTAACAGTGGCAACAGCTGCAGAAACCTTCAGTTGGGTTCAGTAGCAGGAAGTTCTTATGGCTTCAGTGGTGTCACTGAAGCACCATGAGCCCTTAAATTACATTTTGTTCTGCAACAATCAGTTGGCAGAACAGAAAATGCACTTGACTCATGTATTGGAAAGAGACACAGTTATTACTTTTTTTGAGCAAATACAGCTATCAGTTTTAGGTGCTACTAATGTGTCTATGCATTCTTCCTGTCTGTATTTAATAACAGAAGCTGCTAAAAGATTTTATTTTGTTAGCTGTTGTTTATTTTACTTTGATGAACTGGAGAAGAGGCAGACAAAATCATAATGCATCAAATATACCATCTCTTCTCATTTGTTCTGCTTTTCCTCTTTTCCCTCTTTTTTCTTCTTTTTCATCTTTTTTTCTCTTTTTCTTTCTCATAACAAATTTCCTGGTAGTATTTAGACATATTTTACATTTATATTTAGTAAATATGAAAAACCCACCCAGATTCTAAAATTATAGACAATACTTTTTAAGAGAAATAATGAATAAGCTGAATGTTATCAACATAATCTTACACCTAGAAATATCTTTAATAATTACTTGTGTGTAAACTACTCATTTGTATAGTTCAGTTTCAGATAAAGTAGAAAACTGCTTGCAAATGAACATATGCAATCTAAAGTCTAGCAACAATTTTCGGTAACTTCACTAAAATAAAATGTGGCTATATTCTAGTTTCAGTGCACTGAGGTAGAAGGAGTAGTTTAAAAAAAGCAACAGAAGATATGTCAACTTTAGATTGTGTAGTGTACTTGTCCTCTGACAAATTACAGCAAAATCAAAGACCAAGGAGTTTCTAGATGAATGAATAAAAAAGATACACTGAAATAATTTAAGGTTTAACAGTGATTTTTCCTGGTTTGACCTGCAGTTTAGAGCAGAACTCAGTCTTCTCCAGTAAAGAAGAATTTGATCTGAAGTATGCAGTGGTGACAATAGTCATTGATTCTTGCTGGGAACAAAAATGCTCAGGCAGAATATGTGCTTGGTAAAAGTGTATTTTATCAATCAGAGTGAGGCTGTCAATGAATTTGCATACAGACTGCTCACAGTGTGGTAGGGGTTGATAATTAGGCAGGGCACCTCCGGAGAAGCTTTGCTCTCCTCACCCGGGGTTCCGCTGGCAGATACTGAATTTTCTGAAACTCATCCTGGGAGGTGTGGGATCTCTGAAAGCATGGAGCCTTTCTCACTCTTTGGAGGCCTTCAAGAATATAGACCACTATTAAATACTTTAGAGAGAGGCTTAGTTTCTCTGAAATTTCCATTTAGTTTTGGAAACTTGGATTGTATTATTTTGCAATTTAAGTTCCTTCGAGTTAAGTGGATATTTTGAGTGCATGCAGACTATAACACTCATCCCTTCACAAAATACAGATTCTCTCAAACAGTGTTTTTGTTTTAAACCCTAGGGCTTGAGTTGTCTGAAGTAGTTTGCTTCTTAGAAAATCTCTATATTTTTAAAATATACTGGCGTAGAGGTAAGATCTCTCCCTATGCATTGTGTTGTTGCATTGTACATGAGTTGTATGTGCATGTAAAGGGTAGAGATATTCTGTCCTGGTAGAGACATGAAGTAATTTGCATTTTGATAGTACTCACTGGTGAGCATTACAATTGTCTGCTGGAGATGGCTCCCATAGCAAATAGTACTTTCAAGCAGATGAAGTGAGATCTATAGCGAACAGTTCAGGAAGAGAATAAAAATAGGGATGGAAGTGTAAGTGGGTCTTGTCACTCACAGAAGAACAGATATAAAATAGGAGGTGAAAAGGATGACCACGGTGTTCCTGCAAGGAGTATGCCTTCACAGTTCCCCCTTGAGATACGTACATTACTGTAGGTATGGAATTTTCAGGGAAGGACTTTTAGGAAGGAAGATGCATGAATAGAAAAAAATAGATTTTAAATTTCTTGGTATTGCCTTTGGAGGAAAGAAGAATTAAATACTTTGCTCCAGATTGGAGCAGATTGACATATTTCACTGGATCAAACTGAATTGTAGGACTATTAGAGGTTAAGTAAATATGAGTTCATATCAATTTATAACGCTGCAACCCATGTAGCACACTTGGGATGGAAGGCTCAACCTTCCGTTCTTAATGCTTAAGCTTCCTGGTTCAGTTACTTCTTCCGTGCAAAACAGTGGGTTTCCCCTGTAATTTAATTCTTTACCTGAATTTTGCTATTGCAACAGTGATTTATGACAGAAGCAGTGCAGCCAAAACAATGCTAGGATGAGCCAGTGGACCTCCCATTCTCAGGAAAAAGTAAAGTTAGCCGATAACAAACAGGATCTCAGTGATTATACAAAATGTGTATTTTGTCAAATTGAATTCCATAGCAATTGGCGGAAACCACAGAATGTGTATCTGATATTTAGATATAAAATTTATTTGCTTATCCTGATATCCAAAAAGAACTTAGTCCAAACTTCAAATAATAAAAATGACAATAAATTATATCAGCATACTGTGTAGCACCAAGATGACGTAAATGTTACTTGTAATACAAATTTCTGGTAAAAAAAAAAATTAGGTGGTGGAAGACTGGTCACAAGCTATAAAAATACCATCTATGTTCTGGTAATATGATAAAGTAAATTCATTCTTTTTTGCATGTTTGGGAGCTGTTTTGAGCTTGCACACAATGTGATTTAATTTGTGCCATTTGACTTGATTTTTAGGAAAAGACCAAGCGATCCACAGCAGTTTTGATGTTAAGTGTTGCTCTGTATTTGGTTACTACGAAGTAAAGCTAAAGAGTAGTTTTGTGATGCTCTTACACAGCGATGCTCTTACCTGTCTTGATGCTGTATTTAGGGTTCGCTGGAACCACAAATGTGGAACAAGATACTCAGCTGAACTGATCCGTGTGTAAAGGTCTGTAGGAATAACTAACACAGTGGTGAGCAACGGAGTGCTGGAAACACCAGTCCTCATGTTCTGAGTCAGTTCAGATTCAGGCATCTCCCACTAATTTGTCAGTTGCATCTTAAATTCTTTTTTTCACAGTTTTCTTCTCTGAAACCAGAGGGACAAAATAACAAATTACCTCATGCAAGTTCTTTAGAGCATGCTATAGCAATGAACCTGTGAATGAAGTAGCATAAAAGAAAAAATAATAGAATAAGTTAAGGGTTAAGTGGGTTAAGTTAGACATGCATTGAAAAAGAAGTGCAACAGTACAATATTTAGATTTCTTCTGGCAAAAATATCTAAACCAAAGAACAGAGCCTTGGGGTGTAATTAGATTGCTGCCACAGAGATGCATATTGATTGCTGCAGTTCATGCTGATTTCTTTAGAAAGTTTATTAAAATTTTGAACAGTGAACAAAGATGTGTTAAGTGAAAATCCACACAAGATTTAGGGGTATGGAAGAAATTGAATCATCCTGATTTTAGAGGAGTAGAAACAAAACTGCTCGCTTAAACACAGCTTTTCAAAAGGGAGGTGACACACAAAGCTGCCCACTGGAAACTGTAAGGACTGTAATGACCACTCGTAATGTATCTCCAGCAACTTAGTAGCAAGATATGAGAAAGGTCCTAATGCCCCTTTATGAAAGGCATAGACACAGCCAAATAAACATTTACATGATGATTAAAAGCATACTAAAACTCTAGTAAAATAGCAACAGGAACAGCCATTCTCTGGGGAGTCTAGAAGTCCCTACTGTGCAGATCCTTGCTCTCCCAAGTGTTTTGTGACTTACAGCAGCACCTTGCCTTCTTAAGTAGCAGCAGCAGCTGTTCCACACAAATCCCAGATCCTCTCTTTGTAGGAGCAGAGATGTCTCTAGGACAGTGCTTATTAATGATGTCTTTCTTTTGTGATGTTACAGTACTAATTTAAATGTAATAAAGCCCAGGAGATTCTCTTTTCTCAAAATGGTGTCCTCAGTTATAAATCCTTACCACAAATACTTGATATCTGAAAAATTGTCTCCTAATTATCTAATATTCACATTGTGCTTAATATAATTATTTCCTTACAAAGTGAAGATCTAAAAGTATGTGAGCTAAGCACAGTAGTTGTTGACACCAACAAGTCCTTTTTTCACTTGCCAGTCTTCTTACTAGATCCCGAGGAACAGTATCCGTCAATCTGAGTTTGTAAAGACTCTGGGACACTTTTTAAGTACTCAGTGAATACAAAGTTTCAACTGTATATTAACTGAGTACTCAAAATGCACAGCTGCACAGAGTAAAAAAGGTTGGGTGGGCCAGGGTGGCAGGAGCAGACACCCTAATATCATGAATTTGTGTTTGCACAGAACTTTGCAGGTGAACTCCAGCTCATCTCACCTGGGCCGTAGATCACCTTGGGTGTGCTCACACAATCTGTTTATCTCAAAGAACACCTGGAGCTGCAGCCCAATATCTTGGAAACATGGACAGTCCCAGACAGAGACTCCTCAAATTCTCCTGCAAAATACAGTACAGATCAACTTGAAGTGCATTCTGTTTGAAACCTCTCAAAGAAAGAAAGTTTTGTAGATGACACAGCATGTGCATTTACAGTGAAAGAGTAAAGAAGTTAAATCTTGAGGCAAGACAGGCGTCAACAAGCAGATAAAATAACAGGGCAGCACAGTCTATCACTGTGATAACTGTGATTGTTATAGTTTGTTATTACAGATTATAATAGAGACACACAGCAGGCTATTGTCTTAGACCTCTTTGTAAGGCAGGAGGGAGTTGATTATGTGCCGCTTAACAGTGCCACATCCTTGTGTCGACCAGCAGCTGTAGGGATTAAATCTGTAATTTTTGAACCATCATCAATGTGCTTCTACTGTTCTTCCATGCTACACTTAGTGTCTATCTGTGTTAAGCTAATCTATATCATGGCCGTATGAGTCTTCCTATAAATCATCTGAATAACAGGTTTAAAACTAGTAAAATTTTCTTTCAAAAATGACTGGTTTTTCGCTCTTTTTTAAAGAGTTGTTCTGAGAATAAGACCTCAACGCTGATACCCATGGATGCTGCAGAATTCCGCAAGAGAGGGAAGGAGATGGTGGACTATGTTGCAGATTACCTGGAGAAGATAGAAAAACGACAGGTCTTCCCAGATGTGGAACCAGGATACCTAAGGCCCCTCATCGCAGACTGTGCACCCCAGGATCCTGAGAGCTTTGAGGATGTCTTTAAAGACATTGAGAAGATCATTATGCCAGGGGTAAGAAAAATGGAACTGTAGTGCATTGTTCAATACTGCATTTAGGTTTTCAAAAACCATAAAGAAAGTATGGGTTGAAGGCTGTGCAGCTAGACTTTACCAACATAAGTACCCACACTGACTAACTTTTAGAAAGCAGGAGTCAGCTTTACATGTAAAGTATGATCTAACTAATGTTTTCTGTTCTTTCGAGAAATAATCAAATCATTCTTTTCCTTCATGCATAGCTTACTTCTGGAAATAATTCCCTTTCCTCTCTTGAACTGGTTAAGGCAAAGCTTCATAACTTTCAATTTCATGTGGTATTTTTACTACTTTCATAGCACAGTAAATATTTTACAAAATAGTATTTTTATTAGTCTGCTGTGCCCAAAGTGCTCCTTCAAGCTGATCTTTAAATGTTAAAATTCTCTTAGGAGATTTCCTTTTATTGCAGAGTTGACTAGAAAGGATTCTCCCCAATACTTGTTCTGTTGACTTACTCTCCTAAATGTCAACTTCTTCTCAAAGCTTTTAAGGCAGACAGCCACTGCCTAAATTTTAGTCCTTGAATAAATCAGTACTGGGCAGACAATGCAGAACAAAGCATCTGGCATTTGTCCAGGCCTGAATCTTTCTTGTTCTTCCACTCATGGTACACCTTTTTTATTTTAAGTATATGCTTGTCTCCTAAGGCCTCTAAGTTTCTTGAAGAGGGCTGAATTATTAGTACATGTCAATGAGGAATCTCTCCTTTGGATCTCTGAAATAAACACTTTGGGTTTCTTCTCTAGATGCAGATAGGTGATATGATTGTGATGGGAGCGGACATCACAATCTGGAAATGTTTTTAGTCAGTGTACTATAATACCAATTCCTTTTCATTGACCAATGTAATTATTTGATATTCAATATGACTTTATCTTGTTTTCCTTGGAGCCAGCCCTGCTGTCCTTTAACAGGCAAAAGCTCCACTAAAGTCAATTGAAATCTCTGCACTCTTTTCAAAGGTTTGTGGATGAAGTCTTAAATCCAAGAGAATTAAATCAATGCAGATTAGATAAGAGAATTATGTCCAACACATGCAAATACTTTAGTTGCTGCTCATAGGTATAATTGCCTTTTCTTTTTCATTGGAGGAAAATAGTAATGTCTGTGAAGTAGAAGAGCAAACACTTTGAACACTTGTGAACTTTCAAACTTTCAATAAAATAATAATGGATTAAAAAATAAGAGATGAATCATTTGAGAATAGAAAGTGAGACATTGAATTCTAATTATGTCATCAAGATGCCATGTTCCCTCTTAACTGAATTGACTTTTTCTTGATATTTGCATGCCCTGCAAACAAATTTACTTTTACAATGTGATACATTCTGAAAAAAATTTTCTATCCTAAATTTTTTCACCTGTGTGAAATGTTAGTGACACAAAGAGCACGATATAAATCCCAGTTCTTATAGTAACTCTTATTCTACCCGTGTTGTTTATACTCAATTCTGAAGACTCACATGAACACGGAATCACGAGGTCATAGTATAGTAGAGATTGGATGGTATCTCTGGAGATCATTTAGTCCATCCCCACTGCTCAGTGCTGAGTCATCTAGAGCAGGTTGCTCAGGACTGTGTCCAACTGGTCATGAATATCTCCAAGGATGAACTCTGCTGGCCTGTTCCAAGGCTGGATCACCCTCACAGTAAAAAAAGCTTTTTCTTACGTTTAAGTGGAATTTTCTGTATTTCGATTTGTGCACATTTCTTGTTGTCTTGTCACTGGGTACTTCTGAGAAGAATCTAGCTTCATCGTCTATACACCCTCCCATGGGGTGTTTATACACATCAACAAGATTCCCCCTGAGCTTCCTGCAGGCTGAACAGCCCCAGCTCTTTCAGCAGCCTGTAATATGACAGATGCAGCAATTAATCATCTTCATGGTCTTTCACTGGAATCACTCCAGTATAGCCATGTCTTTGTTCCTTGGACTGGAGAGCCCAGAACTGGATGTGGCATTCCGGGTGTGGCCTTACCAGTGCTGCGCAGAAAGGAAGGATCACCTCTTTTGACCTTCTGGCAACAGTTTGTTACCATGGCCCAGGATGGTCTTGGGTCACACTGTTTGCTGCCAGGGCACATTGCTGCTCAGCTTGGTCACCAGGATCCCCAGGTGCATTTCTTCAGAGCAACACTGCTGAGGGTGCACTCTATCCTATCATCGAGGTATTTAATGAAGATCTTATACAGTATTGGCCTTTCCCCTTCATTCTCCATCTGACCTAGCCTTGAACACTTCCAGGGATGGAGCACCTACAACCTCCCTGGGCAATTGTTCCAGTGCCTCACCACCCTCACAGTAAAGAATTTTTTTTCAAATGTATAATCTAAAGCTACTCTCAGTTTAAAACCAGTCCCTCGTGTCCTATCACTACATGCCCTTGAAAAGACTCTCTCTCCATCTTTCTTGTAGGCTCCCTTCAGGTACTGGAAGGCCACAGTTAGATCACCCCAAAGCCTTCTCTTCCAGGCTGAGCAATCCCATTTCTCTCAGAGAAAGGTGCTCCATTCCTCTGATCATCTTGATGTCCCTCCTCTGGACTTGTTCCAACAGGTCCATGTCCTCCCTGTGCTGGGGACCCCAGAGCTGGATGCAGCACTGCAGGTGGGGTCTCACCAGAGCAGAGCAGAGGGGCAGAATCCCCTCCCTTGCCCTGCTGCCCACGCTGCTTTGGATGCTGCCCAGGACACTGCCTTCACCAGTTCTTTCCTGTTGGTAAATGTGCAGTCCCACACCATGTCCCACATTTTCATCAGTTCCTCCACAGTTTCCCATGTTAGGTAATTATCAATGCACTCCAGAACCCTCCTGGACTCATTGTGTCCTGCTTTGTTGTCTGTCCAGCAGATGTGGGGACTATGACTTGTGAACATGAGGTTTCTTCCAGCTGTCTGAATGCTGCACTCATGTGCTGCTTCTCATCAGGTGGTCTGTAGCAGACATGCACCCCCAAATGTTGCCCGTCTTGAGATCTTCACCAGTCCCGACTCACAAGTTCTTGACTGGCTCATTGTCCGTTCTCAGGCAGAGGCCAGTGCATTCCTGCTGTTCTCTTGCATAAAGGACCATTCCTCTGCCTCGCCTTCCTGGTCTGACCTTCCTGAAGAGCCTGTCCTCATCTGCTGCAGCACTTCAGTCATGCGAGCAATCCCACAGCATATCTGTGATGCCAGCAAAATCACAGCCGTGTACCTGCACACAGCCTTCTGTTTCCTCCTGTTTGTTCCCCATGTGGTGCTTCAGAGAGGCACCCATTTGTCTTGATTTCCCAGAAAAGATGTGAGAGCTCCTCTGTCCTACCCCTGCCCTGATGCTGCCCTCTCAGAACTTCCTTATTTATGTGGATGCACTGGGGATCGATCTGCTTTAGCCTTAGCTCCTTTTTGAGTTCTCTCATGTCCACATTACCCTTCACCCTTTGCTTGCCAGCTTGGTCCATTTTCCTCTCTTGGTTATGGGTTTTCCTCTCCTTCCCTTATCATTCCTAGTTTAAAACTCTCCTTACCAGGTTACCCAGCCAGTCTGCAAAGATATTTTTGCCCTAATTGTTCAGGTTATAT
This sequence comes from Lycocorax pyrrhopterus obiensis, assembly GCA_014706295.1. Taxonomy (NCBI): domain Eukaryota; kingdom Metazoa; phylum Chordata; class Aves; order Passeriformes; family Paradisaeidae; genus Lycocorax; species Lycocorax pyrrhopterus. Next base: position 78,802,057 of record JACSVZ010000002.1, read on the forward strand.
TTTCCCTTAATCTTCTTCCCATGTTTTTCCTGACAAGAATAACATTTAAAAGTACATCTAGTGTTTTTCAGCTATAGCATTTTCCCACCAGGGAATGTCTTATATCCATTTTATAAATGAAGAACTTCAGAAAGGGCTTCTTCAGAAAGAATAAGTAATGTGACATATCATAAACCCTGTTTTGCCTGTAAGCTGTTGGTGGCCCATAAGTGATTCTTGTTTCATTCATGCTGACACCTTTACCGTTAGTTGTGTTCAGATATTTTCTACTTATTGTATGACTAAAAACGTGAAAGTGGTGTCCCTTCAGAAGAGCAGGGATCAATTAATTGTGTGAAGCAATAATAATGCAGTATCTGTTGCTGTCTTTACCCTGTAGGGACAGGGTTCAAGCATTCACGAGTGGTGAAACTTCTTTATCGGGACTTACTGTGAAATGTAAGGTAGACCTTCAAAGGGTAGCCCACCAAATGATAATGACAATAATGGTGGTAAGTTCCTGATGCTAACACAGAGACAGAGGGAATAACTGCAGAACTCTGATCTCCACAGCAGGTAGACAACATGGAAAGGACCCGCATGTGAAAATATCAGAGTCGTCTTTCTCTCTTAGATTTGCTTTGTTCTCCTCGTTTTTAAGAGCTGAAAATGATTAAGTGTAGTTGTAACCACAAATAGCAATACTAAAGATGCTAATTTTCCTCACATTGGATCCATTAATCTATGAACTTTCAGCTGAAATACCTATCCTTAGTGTGTGGTAAAGGAAGACTATTTCTTAGAGTAAGCAAGCCAGAGAAAGACATCCTTAGAAGAAATCTTGTAAATAAAATGTCTCTGAGAAGCACTAGAGTGGTGTCTGAGAAGCATTAGAAGCGTTAGAGTGAACCCAAGACACTTGTGCATCATTATTTATCAGCAGAGGGCTAAAAAAACAGGCATCAATTATGTCAGGCTCTTTGCAATATCTGACTAAGTGTGTCTGGTCCAACATGGTGAAAAAAATGAATTTTACAGCTGCTTCAAGGGACGGGGGAAGGGGAGGCAGGAGGAAGAAGCGCAGCTGCGCTTGCCCCAGGGCTTTTAGCTTTTTCGCTTTGTGTGCGTGGTGCAACTGGAATCTGCTGTGTTTCATCAAACAAATGGCTCCCAGCAAGCAGTCAGTTTAACTTGATTAACCCAAGATGAATGTCACAAGTCTTACAGATCACAGAGGATTAGAGCTGGGGAGATGAACAGTGGCAGCTCTGGCTCATTATGGACATCAGTGAAAGTCTATGCATGTGGGTCCTATCAGGGACCACTGCTTCTTGAATATTTTATTGTTTTCCTGTGAAGCACCATGTCCCATCTTGGGTTTTTTTTTCTGATTTGTGAAGGAAGGCATTTGCCACAAGTGCTCTAAAACTTTGTTACAGCAAAGAAAGACATCCTGACCCAATATGAGATACAGCTGCAAATGTTCACAGTGGCTTGTCTTTGGATAACCGATTTGACAGGTTTGAACCTGGTGACCAGTAAAAATGAAATCTTGAACGTACCAGGTACAGGGCTAGTTTAGACAGTGGAAAATTGTAATGGATAGGAGATGTTTTCATGTGAAAGAGATGGGGGCATCTGAAAGTGGTACACTGCATCAGGGAAAGTGATACCTAATTATCTCTGTCAAGAGTTAAGACAATTTCCCCTTAACATGGACCACATCCCTTAAAGAAGAGCTGGTTGTTGGCATGAGGAAGGTTAGAAGAGGAAAGAAAAGGATTAATTGCATCATGCAGAACAGAGTGGTACAGCAATCCGTGAGTTAGCTCCAGAACCAGAAATCTTACCACAGACTGGGAGAGAGCAGTGTAAAAGGTAAAATTAATCAGAGGTGGGAATGTGGAACACAGCACAGAAACACTGAATCAGGCAAGAAAGAATGTATACTCTTACTATCCTCCAGTAACAGAAGAATTCCAGTATTTAAAAAAAAAAAAAAAGGAAACAAAATGGTGTAAGAAAAGGCTAGCCTTCAGTAACTCAGCAGCCTCTTGATTTCCAGCCATGAAAAAAATCTTACATAGATTCTGCTGAATTCTTGCTTACCGCTCTGGAAGCACTTTTTCAAAAACTCGCCTTTTATCTTGAATGTGAAAGCTGTTTTTGCCAAACATATCATATATCCCATTATTTCCACTGAACATTGCAGCGTGGCTGTACATTTGCTGCTTTCGAATTTTATTAGATTGGAGTTGTGGAGCACTATCAAGTAGCTCACAGATCCTTAAGATTGCTTGGATGTTACATAAGATAATTCTAAATATTGCTTTGGCAAGACAATTGACTACCATTTATGCATGTTGTTCTCTCATATTAGTACATACAAAGTGAAATTGTCTATAAATCACAACTTGTTAAAGGGAGATGAGAGTTTTATTTTGTACAGAAGGTATTGTATACTGGGATGGGTTGTTTTTGTGAGTGATGGGATTTTGTGGTGAGGAGCTGTTTGGCCAGATTCAGTGCCTAAGTATTAGCAAATAACACGAGAGTGTGGGTAAGAGAGTTCTGTGGACCTCTTCTGCACTAAAGACACTCTTCCTATGTCAGTTGCAGGACAGAGATGGAAAAACAAAATACCAGAGAGTCCCTGATGGTAGAGGCTTAAGAACAGTGTCCTGCACAGCAGCTCAGGCTGCCATGGCCCACACGATCCTTGTCTTCTAGGAAGATAAATGGAGAACTCTGATTTTGGAGCTGTTGGGGGGGTTGGGGTGACAACTTACTTATTTTTAATTTGTGTAAAAAGTAGATAAAAAACCGTGAAAAAAACAAGGTAAGTTTTTCTAAAAAATGGGATCGTGTTACAGCCAGGTAGTCAAGAACTGTTGGCTTGTCACAACCTCTAACCTTTTTTGATTTTGTGACAATTTGTTTTTGCTTCCTGTATTAGTTAAAAATAACTATTTTCCCCTTGTTACAGGTGACTCACTGGCACAGTCCATACTTTTTTGCCTACTTCCCTGCTGCCTCTTCCTTCCCAGCTCTTCTTGCAGATATGTTGTGTGGTGGAATAGGATGTGTGGGCTTCTCTTGGGTGAGTTTACTCTGGTGTGTGGTAATGGCGCTTCACCTTGCCAAGATTTTAAGCATTTCAGTAACATTCTACAATGAAATTATTGATAAATAGCAGTGAAGTCACAGGAGTATTTTTGTAGGTAAATTTCCTTGATTAATTAAGGGTTTGTACATAGACACCCTGAATGATTCCAGGAATAAATGGCTGTTTCCTCTTACAAGTTTTGTTCTTGAAAAATCACCAACATTTAGAATTAGTGGTAGCAATGCAAACATACTGGTAATCCAGTAAGAAGTGTGACTATTGTTTAGCACCCAGTGTTGTTATTTCTCTTTTTATCTGGATGAATGGAAAATTGTCTTAAAACCTCCACATTCATAAGAGGTATACTCTTCTCAGAAGAGGCTGATACTTAATTTTGAAAAAAAATATGCAATATGCAAATCCTAGCTTTGACATTTGATTGTCATTGTTCTATGTAAGGCCTATTTTGATATTTTTTTCGTAAACGTTAGAAACTACATGCACAAAATGGTCTTCAGGTCCCTAACTTGGCTGGTGACATTAGTCATCTAGTCTCTTCCTTTATAGTCAAAATAAGGAGAAAGAATTATTCTTGCTCTGGTAGATCTGATTTCTCTTCATGGTCTAGTGAGATTATTCCCTCTGCCCTGTTTTTCAACACAGGCTTCAAGTCCAGCTTGCACTGAGCTGGAGACTGTCATGCTGGATTGGCTAGGGAAGATGGTTAATTTGCCTGAAGAGTTTTTAGCTGGGCAGGATGGCCAAGGTGGAGGAGTCATTCAGGTAAGAGGGGACATGAAAAAAAGAATATGGATTGAGTTCATGAATTTATGATTTTGTTAAGTCGTTATACTAAGACACTAATGAAGGAAATACATTTTTTTTTGCTGCCACGTGGGTTCCTTTCAAATTTTCAGAAAGACTGATGGTCTGTGAGAATGTCTATAGGTGGGCAGGATCATTCATGAAAGTAACGCTTTTGTTTTTAGAGCAGCTGATTTCTAAAACACTTCTCAGAGAAGAATTGCTAGTAGTTCAATTTAAAATTTAGGCTTAAAATTCAAATCAGAATAATGTAGGATGGAGACTTTAATTTGTTATTCAGTGAATTGAGCTCATACTAACCAACAATATGCAGCAATGTTTCATAGCTGAGGTTAGAAGTCTGCCTTTTACATGTGCAATTGTTTACTTCAGTCAGTTTCCACAGAACACTGGAGATAAACTTTGATAAATAGAAATAGCAGAATGTAGTAGAAAGTCTATCAATTTTTGCCAAAGAGGTTGAAATTATTTTAAGTTTTTCTTATATAATAAAAGGAAATGCCAGAATATTATAAGAAAATGAAGAGCTGCTTAAAATTTGAATCTAAGCAGTTCTATCAATAGATGATACAATTTTGAGACTACACTGCATATCCAAACTAGAAAAAAACCCCAAACCTTTATAGTGACTGCTTAATGAAACTTACAATGTCTGAACAGATAACCTGAACAATAATGAATATATCATTAATGGGCAATCTTGCATGCATAATAAAGCGATATTGTTTGTCAGCCATGGCTCCACTAGCACATGGTCATTCTACAAATGCAGCTCTGGTCACAGTTATTAATCTATCTAAAATAGATCTCTACTATGAAGAAGATGGAAATTTAAATAATTGTTCTGTGCTCCTTTGATAATCTCTGGAGTCTGGTCATTGCAGGCCAGGGCACAACCCATTTTATCCTAAGACAGGTTTCTAATATACATCTGAATTAGATGCTAGAACTGGGGGCTTCTTTCTTTGATCTCAGCTGCAAATGCCTACAGCATATTCCAATGAATTCTTCCCAACATCTTACCAAGCAAGAATGAATTTAACCCAAATGCTGTCATTGTCCTCAGTGGAGCTGTACCTACACCAGTGTATTTCCAGTGTAGTTCTTTACTCATCTGTTTGCTCTGTTAGTATCTTTATCATTACGATTGCTGGGGAGGGCTTTATGTTCAAGAAATCAAGCTTCCCTCATGCATCTTAGCAGCATCTATTTTGTACCAGTGAAAGCAAGCAATTATGCCTGATTGTTATCAGCAGGAAATATTGCCCCTCCAGGCTGACAGTGCTGGATTGCCCATAATTTTCATCACAAACCAGGCAGTTTCAGAATCGAAAGTGGGCTCTGTGTTCCTGCTTACGATGCAGTCATTTGGGCTGCAGATCCTCTTGTCTTGCTCTTGAAACAATAATGATCCAAGCCAGAGAGCGTGAGGCAAAGACAACGTGAGTGCGTGAAAGTGCCAGTCATTCTGTTTGTAAATGCCAAGTAATTATTGTGCTATTGGGTAAAACTGAGCCTGTGAAAATTGCCTCTTAATTACATTTGAAAGTCTATGTCAATATGAAGCACTTTGTTGTTGTGTGCAAGATGACACTTCAAAATGGCAAAAGATGAAAGAAAATTTCAGTTCAGAGCTCCGGTGGACATGAACATCGGCTCTTGCTGATATTTCTTCCGCCTCTTGAGCCTGCTTGCCATGGCAACCTTTGTTTGCCTGTGGTAAAAGCAAAGGTATCATCATCCTTCACTTAATGCAGAATACAGCATTCAAGAGGAGAAAAAACAGCTTTCAAAAATAAGTGAGAAAGCAACTTTCTTCCTGAAGTTTGTGTCCTGCTGTTCATTCTAGATAAATTGCTGGAAAGTGTACCTGCTTTGAATTTTAAAGAGTTTTCTTGCTCTGCAAAGAAAAAGTATTTTAGGGGTGAGACAAAAATATCTTTGGCCTGGCAAGGAACACTGCTGATTTATCTTACTTGTCAGTTAGCCAAGTAGTTCAAGAACCAAGGCGTTTTTTTCCTCAAAAATTTTTAGCACAAGACTTTGGTGCCAAGTGTATAGAAGAGCGTTGCAAACCAGGATCTGCAAGCAGTGTAAAAAGCTTCAGTGTAAAAAAGGTGACTCAGTATAAAAAAAGTGATTTACGGAAACGGAGGCAAGGGGAAAATGCCTGTGTCTATCGTGAGACATCCAAAAACATTTCCAGGTTGCTGGATTCAGGTGCCTTTAGGCTATGTCCCAGCTGTATATCAGGAGGCAAAATTCAGCTGGGCAGCAGGCCCTTTTCTTTTCATCCTTGTTTCTGTAAAAGGAAATTCATACAAGAACTGTTGTATACATTGACTACGCACCAGCATAGATGAAGACCCCGGATATCTTGTGGCACTCCTGAGATAGCTGGGGCTATTCTTCAGCCAAAGTAATTTTCCCACCCAGCCAGGCTATCACCAGAATAGTGGGGCCTAAATTTCCAGATCCCAAATTAATGCCTTAACCTTCGAAATTTCTTACAGCCATTTTCTTTTATATATTAATGCCCATTTTTGTAACATGCGTATTCCATACATGTCCTTACTTTACTAACAGTGTAAATAGTTATTTTATTTCAACTATTTTGACTTTTTAGACAGAAAATGTAGGATGATTTCTCCATGTTCTGATATTCTGATGAGAGCTCTGTGCAGCTACAGACCATATACAGAATAACATTAAATGAGGAGATTGCCAAATTATGTTTTCTGTAATTAATAGACTGCATTTCCTTCACCCCTTGCCTCCACATGGAAGTTCTACCTTACCTGACCAAAAGGACTATTTGTATCTTTATTCCATACTGTATCTGTAATATTTCCCTCAGTTGCTATAATACCGTATGCAGCAACAGCAGCTATAAAAAATGCACAAAAAATGTAAAAAAATACACAAAACTGTCTCCAGCTGGTCTTTATGCCCTGGGGTCTACATTGCTCAAATCTCACACCACCAGAAAGGCAGATAAAATACATTCATCATTGGCAATACATTCAGTGAATGTTCAGGGACTGTCCTTTTCCCTGTTTCCTCCATTGATGAGGCTGTTGAATTTCAGCTGGATTGCATTCATTTACTGTTGAGATGTTGACATGTGTAGAAGGCACATGGTCTCATATGAATACTTCAGCTAACTTCAGTATAGGAGAAAGTCTGAATTCACTGGGATCATTCTCGCGTATGAAATCTGTCAGATCAAGCCCGCCTTCAGAGAAATAAAAATATTTCCCAAATACTGAAAAATTTGTTGTAATTAGTAAGTGTACGCACGTCTTCAACAGAGGGAGGAGAGAATTAGTTTGTTCACACTGGGGATATTTCTGAGACATAGATATTAATGTAAGTGACTCTATTCATCGCACTGTTATGATTCACATGATGTTTGATCAACTTTGAAAGTACCTAAAAACTTCACCTTGCATAGAGACACCCCAATACACTGAAATTTGTAAGCATGTATTTACAAACTGCTACTTATAGCTTAAAAGAGCAGTTTAGGGCATGTTTCAGGTGCATGTTCTAGATGAAAACCATATAAAGAATATAAAGAATTTCTTGGAAGTTTTATTCTGTGAAATTTACTCATAAATCGATACAAATATTTCTCCTTTCTGTTGTCACAGAGTATCAAAGACACATTTTAAACTGATGTTTTGTGAGTCAAAGTGCAATTTAGAAATAGTGTGTGACTGTTCCTTTCATCTTTGTTGGTGACAAAGAAAACAGACATAACTAATCCTTTGAAATGCAGCTACCTATATTGAATCATAGCAGTTTTGGTTTTTCAGTGTTTTTTTCTCTTTTGGCCACAATAATTTACTTGCCCAGAGTAATTCTGATATGAAAGAAGGCATATGATTAGGCATGTTGCTTGATAGAAGTGAGAGTTGGAATTCAGGTTCTGATGGCAGTTAAATGTGCAGAAATCCAGAGTAACAGAAATCAACAGTTACTCTGACATTGTTATGAGTTAACATCAGATTGGTGCCTGGTTTGAGAGCCTTTTCACATATATTTGAGTCTGTGAGTCCAGCTTTCTAGCACTGATTGCAAGGCTGTTGCCTAAACTGAACAAGCAGAGAGATTAAAGAGAACAGACAAAGGCATCAGGAAGGAGGAGACCAAGATCAAACAGAGATTCCTCCCTTGCTGTCAGACATATTTTTAAAAAAACTTGAGAGTGCACAGTTTCTCATCTGCAGTTTCTGTTAAGAACGTCACAATTCATGCAGAATGAATGTTGCTTTTCTTCTTCTGCAATGTTTTCATTTTGAATCTTCCCTCAATTTGCCCCACAGGGCAGTGCAAGCGAGGCCACCCTGATTGCACTGCTTGCTGCAAGAACAAAGACTATCAGACGGGTGCAGTCAGAACAGCCTGAGCTAACAGAAACAGAGATCATGGGCAGGCTGGTGGCTTATGCTTCTGATCAGGTGAGTACCTCTCATTAACATGGAAACACAGTGTCTATACTTACAATTTCAGCCATCTGAATAGGCAGGTGAATTTGGTATAAAGTCTTTGGATTGGTGACTATTTGATTTTGGTTGTTTAAATCTTACTGTACGTCATAAGTGTGTTCCACAGGGGTCCGTTTGGGATCAGTGTTGTTTAATATCTTCATTAATGACAGACAAAGGGACTGAGTGCACCCTCAGCAGATTTGGAGATGACACTGACCTGAGTGGTGCAGTTGCCACACCTGAGGATGGGATGCCATCCAGAGGGACCTGGACAAACTCGAAAATTGGGCCCATGGGAATCTCATGAGGTCTAACAAGACCAAGTTCAAGATGCTGCACCTGGGTCAGAGCAACCCTCAGTACCAACACAGGCTGGGGGATGAACAGGTGGAGAGCAGCCCTGCCGAGAAGGACTTGGGGGTGCTGGTGGGTGAGAGGCTGGACACGAGCTGGCAAAGTGTGTTTGCAGTCCAGAAAGCCAAATGTGTCCTGGGCTGCATCCAAAGCAGCGTGGGCAGCAGGGGAGGGAGGGGATTCTGCCCCTCTGCTCTGCTCTGGTGAGACCCCACCTGCAGTGCTGCAGCCAGGTCTGGGAGCCCCAGCACAGGGAGGACAGGGACCTGTTGGAGTGAGTCCAGAGGAGGGACATCAAGATGATCAGAGGAATGGAGCACCTCTTCTATGAAGAAAGTCTGAGAGAATTAGGATTGTTCAGCCTGGAGAAGAGAAGGCTTTGGGGTGTCATAATTGTGACCTAAAGCAGCCTACAAGAAAGACATGGACTTTTTACAAGAACGTGTAGTGACAGGACAAGAGGGAATGATTTAAAACTGCTAGTAGGGTGATTATATTAAACAAATTCTTTACTGTGAGAGTGGTGAGGCTGTGGAACAGATTGCCTACAGAAGTTGTTGATGTCCCACCCCTGGAGGTGTTCAAGACCAGGATGGATGGAGCTCTGCACAACCTGGTCTAGTGAAAGGTGTCCCTGCCCATGGCAGTGGGATTTGCACCAGGTGATCTGTAAGGTCCCTTCCAACCCAGGCCATTCTATGATTCTGTGATAAGTGAACTGGAATTTCATGTGTGCTATCATAATATAAAGGACAAATACCCAGATGTCAGTGTTAAATATCTTTGTAAAGAGCTTGTTTGAAGTAAGTAAAGATAAATAAGGTAATGATTTCAGTTTTGTTTAGTCAGTCTAGGCCATCTTTTGTTACATCCAGTCTTCTATGTCCATCTGTGCACACAGCATTTTCCTCCTACAAGCTCATGTGCAAACAAACACACATACATCCTCCCCCTATATGCATGCATGGGTACAGATGCATGTACACAGAAAAACCTAATGTGTGAATATAAAGCAAATTGGTCACAGTACTTGAAGAAGCCAAAAAAAATTTTTTAAAAAAGAAAACCTTAAGATATCCATCTGTCAATCCAACTAAAAAATCTTATAAGGAAACAGAAAACGTAATCCTTGATTTCTGACTGTGAGTGGTATTTAGCAGACTGAGTTACACTAAATTCTCAGCAGGGCACGACTATGAGAGGCTTTTAATGTTAATGAAAACAAATTCTGCTCATGTGAGTTCTGCTGCTGCTACATTTCTGACATGGTAATCCTACTGAAGGGCCATCCAATGTTGTTTCTCGTAATATCTGTGACATTTCTTACCTACATGTCAATGAGACAGAAAATAACCCCTCTCTTAGCACTTAATGTTTATTTTAAACTAATATCTGATATGCAGAGTAAAATGGCGAGGTTTCAGCCTTACTTTGATTTACTACTAAGTGTATGTTAGAAAGCACTGTAGAAGTAGTTAACACTACACTTGGCTCTTTGCTGGTGGGAAGAGGGACTACACTTGCATGGTGAGAAGATTCAGGACAGGAATATATGAGAAAAGGTGACTGCTTTCAAGAGGCACAAAGGATATTTATCCTTTTTTTTTGTTTTACTTGGGACCCTAAGGTCAGCATTGCACAGACCACCAGTCCCAGAGCTCCGACCGACCCAATGATGCACAAAACCTTTTACTTGTTTTGATTTTTTTGTCCCATATAAGAGGCTCACCTGAAATGAGGACTGACAGGCCTTCCTGCCTACTGAAGGTCAGAGGATCTTATGTTTACAGAAGGATTTGCCTTAAGATATTGTTGACCTTTCCAAGCAGATTGTTGCCAAGCTCACCGTTCCTCCTGAGTTAAGAACAGACCTGTGTGACTCACAGGCAATAATCCACGAAAGAAAGTTAAACGTAAGCTGTTCTGTGGGAGGGAAAACCATTCACTAATACAGCCCAGCAATGCAAGAATGCATTTGGAAAGGAGTCTTGCTACAATTTTTGAGTCTTGATGAAGCAATTTAGGGGCTCTGACTGGCTAACAACCTCAGTGTATTATTGTAGTTTGCTTATTTGCAATTGTAGTATAAATAAGTTCTAAAATACGTTTTTCCATTGTACACTTGAATGAAGTTTGGTACTGCTATGCCACACACCTTGTTTTCCACTTCAAAAGTTATATTTCAAGTCTAGGCTTCCAAATTTTCTCAAATTGGTGCCTAATTAGTTACCAAAGCACTTTAACAAGAGGCACTGCTGAGATACGAATTAGTGACATCTGTCTTTAAAACATGTCATTCCAGGGATATGTGAAGTTGGAAGGCAAAAACTTGATCTAGTGTAGCTGAACAAAATTCTGGATTGTTATTTTTGTGACTGTATGCTAAATTAAAATAGAATTAATAAGCAGTCTTATAGGCACTGCCAAGAATCAACAAGGAGATTGTGAATGAGAATAGTCACGATATGAAAAGGTGAGGAATTTTCCTCTTTCAAATTAATGATGATTAATGAAACTGTAGAAGGTAGAAGGTAAAACAGCTTTTATGTTTGTTTGTTTGTTTTAATCGTGCTTTAAAGGAGAGTATTTTGTGGCTAAATGTATCTTTCATTGTCAATGGAGTTTTTATTCCTGTTATTATTCTATTGTACTTCACAAATTTATAAGAATTTCTTAGTGATATCTTGTTTTTATTTACTGAGATGTGCTTTATTTTCTAAAACAGTGTTATTTCAGGGGAATTCAAATGAAGTGAGTTGTAAATAAAATAACATATTAGGAATGATTCTTACTTGCCTAAAAAAGTGAATGAATGATCGAACCACAATTTAGTCAGTATGTAATCTGAAAAAAATGGTCTTGTAAGAAAATATCTGTCTGTACCATACTGTGACATGTATAATTTTAGAGTTCAGCAAAGCTATACACCATAAAAATATGCTAGCGAGCACCTGAATCATTATCAGGCAAGATGATTGTCTGCACATCTTTTGATTGATTAAGAGGCGAATCCCGAAGCTCTACATCAATCCTACCCCATAAATTAAAGCTCTCTCTAAGGTTAATGGAACTCTTGTCTGAATGGTGTCATGGCAATGGTCTCAGGGATATGTCAGGGTTGCTATTGGTTTATTGTGTGTGTGTATTTATGTATATACATGTATGTGTCCATCTACCTATATGAAAGGTGGAGAAGTATGTATGTGTTACATATCATCAACAGTCCCAGGATCTCAAGTATGGCTTTACTTGAAAGGACTTAATTTTTTTCTCTGTAAATTCAGATGAACGTCTAACATTCCAGTAAAAGGCGTTGGTCTTAAAACTTGCTCATTTTCTTCTAGGCTCATTCATCTGTGGAAAGGGCTGCACTAATTGGTGCTGTGAAGATTAAAAATGTTCCTTCAGATGACACATTTAGTGTTCGTGGTTCAGCCCTGAAGAAAGTTCTGGATGAAGACAAAGCTGCTGGTCTTATACCATTCTTTGTGAGTACTGGATTTTAATTAATCAGTGGATTTAATGCTTCTGATAAGATGCTTTTGACATGAATAGATTATCTCATCCCTAACAGAGGCACTGATAGGCAGCTGAGTTAGAATACTAGGAGAGGTTCCATGAGTGTTCTTCACATGCCTTTCTGTGCAGGAGGAGAAACTAATTGGAGCAGCTGGTTGCAATTCTCAGCAAAATGATGTTTGGGGTCAATTTTGTAGTTGCATGTAGTCCTGTAGTGTTATAATCTCCTAACCCCTGAATTCTGAACTGTTTACCTTTATTTTTCAGGTTCCAACTTACTTACAAATAAAACAAGTTTAAAGGCAATAAATTAAATTATGCTATCGCAAGCTTAAGTGTCTTCAAGAAACAATAGTTTCCCCTTGATAGTACTTTAGCAAAGAAGTGAACCTCCATAATATACCCCAAATATCATTGAGATCAGACATTGTCAGTCAGGTGCTTGTGAGTATGTAACTAATCTCTAACAAGTGAGCTATAGGGAATGCAGCTGTGGAAACTTCAGGTGTCACCGTTTCTTGTTATCTGTCCACTTTCCTTTCCAGAGATTCCTGCTTCCACAGCAGGACAGCAAAGGCAAATACGGTTATGTCTCAGTAGCTTAAGCTCATAATCCCCCAATTTTTGACATAGAGCAGTGTTAGATTAGATAAAAATCTAAAGTTTGGTTCTACCGTGATAAGTACCTGATCAAAAAGAACATTTGCTTATTCATCAGATCTACTCTTCCTGCCAGTTCAGGACACCACGTTATTACTTCAAGTTAAAACAAGATTTTGCCATTTGGTTTTTTCCCATGAAGTTGCTAACTTCTATTGTGGTTTTGTACATCATCAATAAAATTCTTTTCTCATTTCCAAGCATTATGCTCTACTAAACTTGATACAGACCACGGGCTGTATAGATCTATTAAGGGGTATAATATGCTACAAAGAATATGTTTTTACTGGCCTCCACTGAAGAAAAACTGAAGAGAAAAACCCCCACACATCTAGTTTAGAAACTGAGAACTTCAGAAATGGGATTTTTTAAGAGATTGAAAAATAAGTCACTTTCTTTTCCCAGAAAAGTCATGTCTGACAATGGTTGTTTCTTTTCTTTCATGTTCTAACATTTTGAAAAGGGATAATATGACTTAAATTTCTATGAACTGTTTTCAGAAGAATTAGAAGATTAAGCTTGCTTATAATCATGGATAAGTGCCAAATGGGACAAAGAAGCTTAAATTTCACCAAGCTCTTTTGAAAATATAATCTTTTTACTCTTCGTGTTATTAACCTTTAGAGAATGTTTTTATGTAGTATGAGGATGACTAGAGTGAGAAGTAGTTTTCATATGTGCAGAATGCTGCGAATTTCTGGGCTGCCTAGAAATAGCGAGTCCTTAGAATGACCAAGCACATCCTGTCAATTGCTTTACAATATAATGAGATTCTGACTGAGAAATAAAGCATCTCTAGGGATTCCAAAAGGAACTTTTTTTCTGTGGGATGCACTTATTGAGGCGAAGAACATGCCACAAGGTGTGTTTTATTTCTCTGTGTTATGATCTCAGCTCATAATACCTTACACAGGATCCTGTTTGTATATCTCACTGTTAATTGTAAATAATTACAAGTACAGTACAATATCACATCTTCATGCAGTAACTATAAAGTTAATGTGTTTTTTCCTCAGCTTTTGTCTATTAGCAAAACAAATACAACTTGCCCCTCATAAATATTCATGACTTATTAATTTTCCAATGCATAGCAAGAGGAAATTAAAAATTCTAATTTATTAATTCAGTGACACCTTTACAAAAGGTGATTTAACTGCTGTTTTTCTTCCTCTGTTTGTTTAGCTGCGCAAAACAGGCGTTCAAAGACAGTAGAGGCTCTGCCTGAGTTAATATAGCCTGTATCAAGTCTTCCATTTACTTGAATACATAAAACATATCCGCTTAGGTTAAACTAGATCTGATTATCGGTATGGTTGGCCTCTTAACTCAAACGGTGTGTTAATTCTCTGTCATGCTGAGCAGCAGTACATCCACTGTATAAGTGCTCCCTTTTCTGGCTTGCAGATTTCAAAAGCCTTTCCATTTCTTTTGTTCTTGAGTAATTTGGTGCGGTTGTATTTTGTTTTGGCGACAAAGATATGCACATTGCCAAGGAAACACCTTACAGCCACTTGATTCCTTGTCTCCCTGTATTCACTGATCTTCGCTAAGGGGGGTGATTCAACATCAAAGCAACAAGTTTGATGGAAGAAATTCTGCCTGAAGAGACTTGTGACAGCAGAGACATCATTCCTAATGAAGATGTCTTGTTTGCATCCAAGCTGTTACAGTCTCCCTTAGCAACAAGAAAAAGTTTTGTAAGGGATTAAAAAGAAAATACAAGTAAATTGCAATGCCTTATAGGCATGTTTCTCGTCTTATACTTAATGAATAAATGAAGAATCATTATACTGAACTTGATAGCAGTGCTTTCCCTGTAGAGGTGAGTGGAGAATCAGGGTCAGGTTTGCTTGATGTGAAACAGGTTCTGTCATTACAGCAATCTGTTAATTAAAGGTTTGCTTTTCACGTACATAGGATTTGGCAATCAGCCTTTTTTGGGGAGAGGCATTGTCTTTAAAAGGAATCTTTGCATTCCTACTCACCATCAATGTCTTGTAGCACTACTAATGTGTATATCATTTTGTTCAGTAAAAGCTGTTGCCACTAGGGTACCCAGATCTCTGCTTTTATTTTCTTTCTTTTATTTCTAAGTTCAGACTTTTTAAAATTTGTCCCTTTCAAAATACTTCTGCAGAAACTGAAACATTTTCATATGCTAAAGCAAGCAGACTGTGCAAACAAAGCGCTTAACCATGTCAGGTGTTGAGGCACTGAAGTTGCCATAATTTGCCGGAGCCATTTCCCAGCACGGATGATGTGCAGCCCTCCAGCTGGCCCCGAGTTCAGGGGGAGCTTTAAAGCACGTGCTGAAGGCGTGTCCCTTTCATTAATTGTAAACACACACTGGTGGTTAAGCCCATGTGTAAATGCCTCTCTCAGTTGTGCCCTTTGCTCCCAGCTTGAGACAGGCCTCTGTGCTGGCTGAAGGTTGGCTGGGATGCTCAAAAGTGAAGACCACTAAGTTAAGCACTTCTAAATTCAGATAGAGTGCCCACTGCATTCAAGCTTAGTTCACCTGAATGTGTGTAAGTGGCCTGTGAGCTTTGTGTTGTCTTTCATAAGTCAGCACTGATAGATTGCAGCTGGCATATACCAGGTACAATGCACTCCAACGACCTCAACTGCATAAAGCTGCTACAACACAATTGCCTGCTGCCCAGCATGAAATCTCTCTGGTTCTAGATGAAATGACTCTTCTGAAGGATGATCCACAGGATATTAAGAAGCAGGCTGTTTGTATCCAGACTCACTCAGGAAACAATAAATCAGAATCAGACTGACAGAGGAGCCATCTTTTCAGTAGAAGTTAACACTTAGATCCTGACCACAGATTTCCATTTGGAAGAAGCATTCTAGAGACAAGTACAGATGTCTAGGGTGATGTTTCTTAACCCCCGGTTTGTGAATGATTGCTGTTCTGTAAAATACTGAATGGTGGTTCAGAGAACTGTTGCAGTTTTCTTCAGGCCACAGACATGCTCATGAGTGCGAGCTGGCAAGAACTGAATAGGAGAAAATAAAAACAATAAGTGACCATTGAAAGTTCTGCCTCATTTTAGTTATTTGCAAATGAAAAGCTTTGTGGTGGAACCATGCAAAATGTGTCCACATCTTTTTCAAAAGCTGTAGGAGGTCTTCCAGTTGAAAAGATTAAGAGTAATTGCTCTCAGGAATCATAAAGATTCATGCATGTTTCCTGACATAGCTCTCCATTTCAGGAAAGTAATACATGAGTTGACTGAGGCAAGCATTTTAGCTGCTTTGTATTCACGACCAAGGGCTGAGTCAAATTTGAAGTGCACAACCTGAAAAGGAAAAGGCCTGCAGGCTATACTGAGCCATCAGTCCCATTTCTGTGATGCAGCCTGTCCCCTGCCCTTTGCACAAATGTGATTTTTCTGGTGTTACACAGGCTACAAATTGAGTTAGGTTGATTTTGTAGTACTGAGGCGGGATAATGAGAGTCCTGACAAGAGCAGACACTGTCACTCTAAGTGGTTTCTGAGAATTAAAGCAAGTAGCTTTGAGGCTTAGACACCTGCAGAGAGGAAAACAAAATTATTTTAGAAATTGAGGTATACTTTACAGAATAAGCCACTATTTAATCAACAAGCATATGTTTTAACTCATATAATCTCTCACTGAAAAAATATACTCCTCATCCTGATTAGAAGGAGAATACCTTAACTGCAGTACAACACTGATAACAAAAATGTGTAACTTTTTGTTGTGAAATTTCCATCATTTTAATTGCTGGACTAACCAAGGCAATTTCACTCTGATCATGTCAGAAAATTCATTCCATATTACCATAAAATATATGTGTAAAAGCAGAGTTAAGTCTATAGTGCACTCTTTTTATTTATTTCCAATCCAATGGCTTATATCTTTATGCATATAGAAAAACTGTCATTTTCATCATGGTGCCCTCCATTTCTTGTGATCCAACGTATAGATCTGTAGCTCAGCCAAAGATGAAATGCACGTTTCCTCTGGGAACATTCTAGGTAGACAACGTGATAAATATATTTTCACTCCATACATATGTGCCTTCTTAGGGAAAAATAGGGACCAAATGTATTCCCATGTAAAAAAATATCCTGCAATCTTTTCAAAGCAGCCTCTCTCAGAGGGTGATTGGTCTTTCAGAGAAGTCGTAAATGTACCTCAAGGCACTTCAGTTTTTCTGTTTTTCTCATGTGTTTCAGGAATATAGCAGGGCCCAGTACAGACAAAGATTAGATTATCTTGAGGGAAAAATATGTTAGCTCACAATTTTACTAACTATATGCATACATACATACAAAATGCTTCTCATTTTCAGAACTGTACTTATTTCAAACTCCAGTTCTCAGTAGCTTAATATAGAAAAAATACTGAATTGTCCCTTTATTATTTTAATAATGACTTTTTTCAAGTTTTGCTGTGGCAGAATGTTTGTTTCTTGAAAAAAAAGTGGATGGACAAGTATCATTTAGGTTTTCCTTTATCTTCTTATTGGTCTCATCATGAATTTGCTAAGGGACATGGGCACACATACACACAGAAAAATGTGTCTAGTTCCAGGTATATAGGGTAAAACTGTAGGAGCAAAATATGTTGCATTGATGGTGTACTTGGCAGAAAAGGTAGCCAGAAATACTAAAATAAAAAAAGCAAAATTCTGGGTTTGGCATTTTTGTAATCATCTCCTAGCTGTACTATAGTTTATGTGTTACCTTGGATAAATTATCTAATTCTTTTGTACTTCAATACTCTGACTAAAACACAGCATACTTTATTTGTCTATTTAAACTGTAAAGTCTTTTATTATGTAAAAATCTAGTACAAGACAAAAACCAGACTCAGCCTTTATTAGTGCTTTCAAAAATAAGACAGGGTGTTTAGTGTAGCAATGAAAAATAAAATAATGTTTATATGCCCTTGGTAGTTGGGGTTTTTTTGGTAAAAATTCTACCTGCATATTCTGAGTAAATGACAATAGCTCATTTTCACCTAGTTATATTCTCTTTCTACTGTGAAACTTCAGCATTTATTTTGCCTCTTCTTTTGGCCCACTGGTCACACAGAAGGATACATTAAATGAGACATTAACAGAATGAAGGAAGAACTGTTCCAGTGTTTTAGGATGAATCAGGGAGAAGAAGTTTCTCTGGGAAAAAGTCTTGCAAGCCAAATAGTGAACATATGCTACTAGTGAACAGGTTCCAGGTTGCAGATCTCTTGAGCATAAATTTGTTACAAATCTCTGTTGCAGAGCTGTGGCTCTGATCAAGACAGCAACATTTGTCTACCTATTCTGTCAACAATAATTCCAGCACCTTTGAGTTGGCTCAAGTTCAGAACTTGCTCATATACCCAGAACTGCAAATCATTTTGATGGGATTTGCATGTGTTAGGGTAGTATTGAGCCACACGATAAGCATGTGGAACATACAGAAGCTATATAAAATATAGCATTAGCACAATACTGTGACTGTATTACAGTACTTATCACTCCATTTTATATTAACATTTGCTTTTATGCATCTGCTTCAATGGACTGTTACAGCAGCTTTGAAAAAAACCCACCCACAGTCAAAAAGCTCCACCAAGGGTAGGTAATGACTAACATCAATTTTTTGCCCTATAATGTCTCTTCTTTTTGTTTATTGCTGCCTTTGCAGACAGTTTTTCTCATTTGGTAATTTTCTATGCTGTAACACTTTTTTTTTTTTTGGCTCTACAGTTCTGTGCAACACTTGGAACCACCCCTTGCTGCTCCTTTGACAAATTATTAGAACTGGGTCCTATTTGTAAGTCTTCGCTGCTTCGTTCTAAAATTGCAGATACCAGTTTAAGCCATGCTGAGTCATTTTCAGGACATTATGCAGTGTCAGTGTCCAAATCCAGTAAAGCGACTTATAGATGAGACCTTCAGTTATAGTTTTATTTCTAATATTAGGTCAAGCAGCAAATGTGCATTCTCAAACTGTTAAAAGAGTTAGAGGACATTGCCTCAAGGGTTTGTTTTCTGGGGGGGGCATATTTTGGAACACTGTCAGTTAAGCATTACTGTAAGTGCCTCAGTTTGTAACATTTTTCTTCAAGCCCTTCTACCTGCAAGTGCATCTAGAGCAATGCTGGATACCGGGGAAAACTTGAACTCTTAATTCTGCTCTGCACCAAATGTTTTGTTTCTGCGTGGTTCTAACAACTATAAAAAGTAGGGAAATATGCACCAAAAATCCCCACGTATTCTTAATCCTTACTCTCCCCTCCCCAATTTCCTTCCTCTTTCGAGAAAATAGGACAAATGCCAGGCTGTTTAATATGGTGATGGAGTCATGGACTCTTCATAAGTATTTCTGTGTTATGGTTTGTTGTGTCAAGCTTTGATCTGCAGCAGGGCTTGGTCAAAAGCACACATTTGCTGGCTGATGTAAATGCTACCAAAGTGCACCATATCTCTTCAAGTGTACATTTAGAACAGGAAAACCACAGCTGTAAGCAACTGGAAGCAGCTTCATAGAAACACAGCTTGATTTGATGTCCTGTTAATTTATTCAGGTGGGGTTTAAAACTTTGGAGCTTGCGTGGTGGTCACTTGCTCTGTGAGGTTTCCTGCCTTTCAGCACAAGCCCCAGAGACTCAGTTTCATCCAATCCTTCATTTTAAACAGGTTCCTAGTAGTCTGCTTAGCAGCTACAGATTATTTTGCTGTTTGGGTTATTCCTGTAGACCTGACCTCATAAAATAGTGACACCAATAAGTTTAGGCATAGCAAGTAATCATGTGTTTCACCTCAGTCGTTCCCTGCTTGTGCAGCAGAACCCAGCAGAAGCATGGCAGTGAAGTCACAAGTCTCATGCTAGCTTTTCTGCCTAATTTTCTCCTTAGCATACATGAGCAGTAGTCCTGTGATATAAAGGCAGTGTCTCGAACCAAGTATATATAAAAATAGATAATCAGTTAAACTTTTAACATGTGTTCAAATAAACCTAAGTTGTGGATGCTGTGAATAATATTTTATTAGCTTTTCCCAGACATTCATGCAAAAAGAAAATTTTGTTCACAAGAATGCAAATTTCAGCATGAACTTGGTGCCTAACTGCAGGTCTCAATGGATATACCTCTCTATGTGGAAATAACCATCAGAAGTATTTGGTGACCAGTGTAAAGATGTTATGTGGGCTTCAGCCATCAACTGATAGACCAGAATTGTTACTGAGTGCATTAAAACAATGATCTCTAGTAGTGTGAATACTAAATTACAAAGTATATGTGAGCTGCTCATATGCCAAAATATTTCTGCAGAAACCATTCAGTGAGTAATCAAAAGTAGCACTTTCTTAGCATGTCAGTGCTTGCTTTTGCATAAGTGTCTCTGTCCTTGAAATAAATAGTTTGCTGCACATAGTTCAAAAGCATGTGCATGCACATTTATCAATATGTGAAAAATACTGTTTAGAAACGTGTTTGTGATTTATGAGTTAGAAGTGGGGAGCACAGCTAGAATTCTAACTCCTCCTGCTAAAGTAGTTTTATTACCATAGATACAATCGCTAAATCTCTAGATTCATTTTTTTAAAGTGTATTTTATAATGGTTCTTAAATCAAAACCACAAAATAATTTATGTTGCTTAATTTTAGTAAGAGAAACCTAGAGATGATGATCCTTTTGGGTCCTTTCCAACATAGGATATTCTATGATTCTATGGTTCTGTAACGTTGTTCCATTAGAAGTGGGAAGGAAAAATAATACGTTATATATATATTTTTATATATTAATGAAAACCCAGATGGTGGAAACATTTAATCTCTTAATTTAATTTTAAATTGGGAAAATAATAACATCAAAGAGAAATCTCTCAGGCACTTGGTTTCATGCAAATTAATTGGGCTTTTTAATCTGCTGTTTAATTTATTTCCTTCAATTATTTTTTTAGGTAATAAGGAAAATATCTGGATGCATATTGATGCAGCCTATGCGGGGAGTGCTTTTATCTGCCCTGAATTCAGGCATCTTTTAAATGGAGTGGAGGTGAATGAGTGTTTTTTCTCTAGCAGCCTGCTGAAACCTTGCTCTTTTGTAGAATTTGTGGATTTCTTATGCACCCAAGATTAATGGCTCTTCCAGAATCTCTGAGTAAGCTGCACCTCAGTTTGCACTACAAATCCCTGTACACTCGATTATATTATTTAAATTTTTAAATTTTTACTGGTTTATACTGGGAGTGTGCAAGTACCTCTCTATAAGAAGCTTGTCATTCAGAATAACAAGGAGTACTGAATCAACAAATAGAAAAGAGGAACTTTTTCCCAAATATCGCTAAAGACATATTTGTGACATCCTAATTCTACATTACACAAAGAAAGAGGAAAAAAATAATAATTTTGACAAATTAATGAGCTCATTATGTCTGTTTTTTTTCTTACATCCTGAAAATCATATAGTATAGAGCCAGTAGCTGTATCTCAAACAGACAGGGTTTAATAACCAAGAGACCTAAATGAAATATTCCCCCAACAGCACTGCTGTTCCTTTTCCGCCGCCTTGCTGAGCTACTTGGCATTCAGTTGCTTAGATAAGAATACTTCAATTTCCTGCTGCTCCCCTCAGACAGTCAGATAAGTCCTTGTCTTCCACGTCAGTGGAGAAAATATTACTGTTTGGTAAAGCCAGAAGTTTAAACACAGCACTGATAGGCAGTGACTAATGAAGAAGAGGAGGGAAAACCCCCTCACAAATAAAACATTTCTTTCTGTCTCTTTTTTATCAGCAAATGAAGCTTGTTGTAATTTCCTGTGGGGGAATATTTTTTAAATTATTGTTACTGGTTCCTGAAGGAAATGAAACAGCAACCCTTGCCTGGGCCAGCATTTGTCATAAGAGTAAATATTTAACAACCATGAATAGGTTTCCTATCTTGCATAGTACAGGGTGATAGCTAGATAGATGTATAGATAGATAGATAGAGAGACAGACAGATAATCTTCTCTTATTAGAGCAATTGTTAATTGTTTACAGGTGACAGGGAAGGTTATGAGAAGCAAATGAGAACAGAAAAGTGCTATATGGAATAGTCAGACCTTGGTGCTGCCAGGTCCTCATCCCCAGCTTTTTAAGTCTGGTGACTTCTGCCTTTGTTAAAGCAGAAAACATGGATGAAGCCTTTCCCACATGGTGTCCATCTTACCCACTCGGGTTTGTTCTGATGCCCCACCTAAACATATGTCAAGTAAACCAGGCCAAGCACATGGTGTATAAACACGTACTGTGAGTGCCTACTCTTTGGTCATTTTTCTTTTGATTTAGATGAAACAATAATTTCTACTGAAAGAAAATACCCTGTCAGAAAAAAAAAGAAAAAAAAGGAAAAAAAAAAGAAAAAAATTGTCAGTTGTAATTTTTTTAAGGAATATGATGTGCAGATTCTGAATTACATATATAATTTATTGCTATGTATGAATTTTGCGTGTATTAGTTTAATATTCTTGGAAGTAGAAAGCTTAGGGAATTGTTATTGGAAAATGTGATATGAACCCCAGTGAATGTTTCTGAGTATGCTGATTTATTTATTTATTTTAGTTCACAATAAGATATATACTTTTCCATAACATACGTATCTAGAAAGCATAATTGTAAACAAATGCTCAAAAAGTTGCTAATACCACTACCCTAACTGCATGCCTAATGTAAATTCCACTCCCAAAATAAATGAAGATTTAACTACAGCAGTTACTAAATAAGGTGACATCAGTTTGAACATTATAAAGACACAGTTCAGGAACTGATTCATAGTTACACAGACAATTTGACAAAGTTGTATCATTAGCACGTGGATCCTTTTCTCTTTCATAATTCTGTTTTTATTTATCCATTCTCAGTTTGCAGACTCATTTAACTTTAATCCTCACAAATGGCTCCTAGTGAATTTTGACTGCTCTGCTATGTGGTAAGTATTACAGTAAAGGGAAACTTTACAAGAGACAAAACTGAGGTTATATTAGTCTTCCTTTCTAGCAGTAGACATTTATTTACATTTCTCTATTGAAATGAGGAGAACTGGATAGCTTTAACTCTTATAAATTATTTACTGAATTCAAACTTTCATTTAATCCAAGGTTCAAAAACATGAAATTTAGAAATAGGCATGAGCTCTGCATTATGTTCCAGAAAGAGAGAAGTCCCAAAAAGTCTGCAGATTTATACTTGATCAATTTTGGGACAGTTAAAAACATAAATAAAAAAACTTATTTTAAAGATATCAGTGCAATGAACAGCATGCTAAACAGGGCTTTTTTTTCTTCCCTTGCTTTCCCATAAAATTTCTTTTGGTTTGAGCTTTGATTCTTTTAAAAGCCTTTCCAAAAATGTTTACGATTTGGCTGATGAAAAGCAGCTGATTTCAAAAAGAATTATTTATGTAATTTTGTACTGACTTTCAATTTTCCCAGATGACAGCAGAGACAACATTTTGATATTAAAAGATGCCAAAATAGAAACCCATAGACATACTTTCAAACAAAGCAAAGTATCATGGTAGTAATAATAGCATGGGTTTGTTAAAAACATTCCATAGTAGATGATCCTATTTTGTCCCAAACTAAATGCTTACCAGCATCACAACTAATGATACTTATTAGCAAAACAGCTATTCAACAAATGCAGGCTATTTATCAAAATAAATGAAAACATTAATTTCAGTTATAATAGAAGAAAATTTGCAAAAGCAAAAAAAAAGAAGTCTCCAAAACATCATCCAGAAATAGGTCACCTTATTTAAAAGAAGAATAAATGTAAGACAATGATCCCTCAGTTGCTTTTGGTTAACCTTCATCTCTTTTAATTTCCCTGGCAAAGTAGACTTTTCAGGTTACGTATTATGATTTTTACTTTAACATTTCAGCTGGTGCAGTCATTTCAAATCTTCCAAGACATTATGTTTTTTTTCTTTTCCTTAGGGTAGATGGCTTACATTTTGACCCTAATTCATCAGTAGTGGCAGCACCCCGCAGTGTGCTGTGTCTCTGTGTATAAGGAAGTAGGAAGATGATGAAACAAACTCCTTTGCTAGTTCCTCCCATCTTTTTCTCATCACTCAAAGACACTGTTAAAAACATAGCCACTTGCAAATAAGACAATACACCATCATTCTCTTTGATGTTTGTAGAACAATTAGGAACCACAGTCTAGTCCCTAACAGTTTAGTTTCTCATTCATTCTGCTTTCCCTGAAAACTCTGTGGAACTATGTTAAAGGCATTTTACCTGGCTTTCCAGTAAAACAAGGTATATACAATCACACTGTGAGTTCCCATCTCAGGTGATTTTAGGTTATTCCTAGTAAAGCTTAGACTTCAGACTTAGGAAAGTATTTTTCTGCATTTTGTTTCTTGTTGGGTTTTTTGGGTTTTTTTAGATAAGCCATTGCATAAAATGCTTGTTTTCATAGGTAGGAAGATTCCAATACAAGGACTCTGAAGAGACCTTGCAACATGTCTCCTTACTCAAAGTAAAAGTTTCACTCAGGCTTCAATTCAGCAAGGCATTTATCTATAGGGGTTATTCACTCAATACAGAATAAATGTACATTTAAACTCTTTGACTCAAAGCCAAGTCCATTGTCCAGCTAATTCTAAGACCCATGTCCAAAATTCACCTGTCTTACCAACTGTTACACTCCCTGAGAAGGTGAAAAGTAACAATAAAGGACCAAGGATGGTAAGAAAAAGTAAGTATGAAGGATACGTAGTCCTCTTAGGATCCATGAAAAGTACTAAGCATGATACTATGGTAATATGGAAAGAGTTCAGCAAGCACTGAACATCATTTTAGAATCAAAGTAATCTGAGTTCCACTGATGGGCAGACTTCAAAATAACCCAGACTCCTCAGCACTTTCCCCAATAAACACTCGCATTTCTTTCGCTGCAAGCTGATTAAAATAATCTACCCATTAGATCTGTAATGTAATTATTAAACTACTCAGTGCAATATGTGGCACTGATGTTGTTTCAGATTTGGAGGCAATTTCATTATAAACCTTTTGTAAAATATTCTCAAACTTCCTGATGTACAGAAAAGAGCAGTCAATTTCCTATAAAAAGGAATTTAATACAGCCAGTCCAAGAAGGGTGTATTTTCTGTATTCAAATATTAGAGTCCTTTAGAGACTTTGGTTTGAAACTACAGTCATTTTTGCCTGACTTGTTTAATTGATACTCTGGAATATTATAAAATGGGAAAAAGTATCTTCATTCAGAGAGAATGAAAATAATAATTTTGCAAAGTCTCGGTATTTTTGACTTTTATTACTCTTTTCAGCATTTAAGCGTTAACTTTTGATTGTGAAAGATGTTTCAGTAACTGAAAGAAGGTGCTTACGGGAAATACTTACCTGTAGATCATAGAACACAGGATAGCTTGGGCTGAAAGGGAACTTAAAGGTCATCTACTTCCAACCCCACTGCCATGGGCAGGGACACCTTCCACTAGCCCAAGTTGCTCAAAGCCCCATCCAGCCTGGCCTTGGAAACTGCTTGAAGTGAAATTGTATTTCACTTCCTGGCTTCAATTGAACAAATTTGAATGATCCACTTGAACACAAATGGAAGTGAAATTTTCCTGTTGGTTCATAATACGAGATCACCTTTTTATCTGTCATTAAAAATAAAAAAATAGTGAGGCAGTTGAGAGCTGCAGATGTGCAATTCAACTAAGTCACTTCTCACAGATTTTCATTGCTTTATTCACCAGGACTTTTGATGTGCATTTCGTATTATGAGTACTTAATATGTGAACCTGTGCTACTTAAGCTAGGTCTTGGTCTATTAGCACAACATCCAGCCTTAAATAAATTCTAGTTTACCAGTATCATTTGTGAAATACATATTCACAGGATCACAGATTCTTTAGGGTTGGAAGGGACTTCTGGAGATCATGAGCCCTATGATTTTCATCTTGAGAGGCAGTCAAGGAACATCCTTCAGGCTGGTGGATGGGTGCCTCAGAGCCCCTTAACAGGGAATCGCCCACTACAGTCACTCAGCATTTCTTTTTACAGTAACCACCATGTGCTCCTGGTGCAGATTCTCCTTGTTTGCCTTGCTCACAGATATCGAAAACCTCTAAAGCATCATACCTGATTTTGGTCTGAATGTTGGAGGGTGGAGGTTGGAGCCCTGCTTTTGTCCAAGGTGTCTCAAGCTCAGGGTTATCCACTGTAGGTGTATGGTTCTGGAGCCACATACCTACCTCTGTTTCAGTCCCTCTACTACCACACAGCCGATTATCTGTGTCTTGTAATGCAGCCACCTCCCACAACATGTCATCCACACTTTGTGCAGGAGAAGTATCTGGGCATCCATTGCAAGCTACCAGCTGTACTGACATCCTCTTCCTTACCAGTTCCGTCTGAGTGGCAGCATCAGACTTCTCAGGGGCTGCCTCCATAGACACACTGGGTTTGGCTCTGAGGTGGGTACCCACCACTATGGCAGAGACCTCGAGCGCTCAGCACTCTGGTGGGGACCTCCTGAGCACTTAGGACTTGTCTGAGGTGTGGACCTACTTGCAGAATGCAGCAGCACCCTTCCTGCGTGCCCTGCCTACGGAAACTTCCGTGTCATTTTTGTGTCTTCTAAGCTAGATGTTCCTGCAGAATAGTTATCTGTTCCATTGTTTAAGACAGCATCTCACAGGAGAAGAGATTAAGCTCTCACAAAACAGCTAAGCACATTGCTTGTAACTTGGATTAGCTGCATACAGAATGAGCTACTGAAACACTAATATATCAAAGTAATCGAATACTTCAAATAAACTACAGTATAACAACTTAGAATTTGTTAAAAATTTTTATCCTAATTAAACCTGTTTTCAGTTAATGTTTTCTTCCTTTTGTCCCCAGGACATTTCTAGCAATAATTAGGTTATTAATTGTTTTTATTTTATCTGAAAATCTGTTGCTATTGTCGTGCATAAGTTTACTTATTTTCAGCTATGTACTTCCCACACCTGAAGGCAAATACTTAGCTGTTACCTTGGTACTTCCCTGACCATTAGTGGGAGGAAGCCTTTTTGTTTATTTGAATAAGATGTTTTATGACCACAGTCTAGATGTGAATGAGAGTGGGAGTATGTACTGGCCTGTGCATTTATACATACACATTAAAATATTGGAAATTAGATTTTTACTTAGAAATTTACAATTCTACATTAAACCATTAAAACACAGAAAAAAGATTTGGACTCTTGTCATTTAGAGTATCCTTGTGTTGATATAATTTTTGCTTACTTTGTAATATATTTATAGGCATAATATAATGATGCAGTCTTTCCCTTTTTGATTTATGGTTTCTTCTTCTTCTGCCTCTATAAACCCCAACATTTGTGGAGGTGAGTCAGTCTTACACAGCATGAAGCATGAACCAGAAAAATCTTGTTATTAATCACTGGCAAAACATAGCTTATTCTCCCTAGAAGGGACACACTGGCTTTTGAACCTCAGTCCAGCCACACCACCTCTAGCTGACAATAGTAAGTTATGCTTCTCAGTGTAACGTTGTGCTGTAGAATGTCTGTCAGGAATTGTGTATTGGATTCAGCTAATGGCAGGGTGGTACAAGAGGAGAGCCTGAGATAGGACTGGGTGGCTTGTCCCTTCCAGTGGCTGCTGCTGCTGCTTCCACGGCAGCATGGAGAGACAGTGGCCAGCACCCCCAAAGCCTCAGCGCGATCTGTGCGGTGTTTAGGAAGCAACAGCTCTTCCCACGCAGCTTTGTACTGCAGTAATTTCAAGACAACTTCTGTTGACTGCAAACATTAACATTGCTTCAGCTAGTCTCACATTCTGGTGTGAGTGTCTATCACCATAAAAAGATCCTCTATGTCTGTTTCTTGTCTGTTTTTAAATATGCAGTCGTGCAGTCATGCTGCCCGTTCCTGCTGAGCCTTACACTTAACTACTTGTAAGTACAGTACTGATATGGCTGTGAAAAAGCACTGAAAATGGCACAGGCTGTGCTCAGGAAATATGCCAGTTTAAACACATTCAATTTGACTTCACTTCTTGTGGAAATTTAATCTCTTAAGTCTTTATTCTTAAATTTCTCAATTTGATTTCTTTCTTTTTTTATACAGGGTGAAAAAAAGATCAGATTTAATAGGTGCCTTTAAATTAGAACCTCTTTACCTGCAGCATCACCATCAGGAGTCTGGTAATTTTATAATTACATGAGATCATTATTATTTTGTTTGCTTTCTGATATGTAATGGAAAAAAAGGACTTAAGATGAAAATGGCAATTGTTAAACTACCCAAGTTGTTTAGGAGGCTGTTTCCATTTTCTGAGCACTCTAGGGAGCTAAGCTCATTAAAGTGCAAATACATGTCTAGTGAGATTTTAGTTAGTTAATAGCAATAGAAGGAAAGTAATTTCATAAAGCATTGTATTACTACTTTTGTATTGGGATTTCCCCCGTTTCAGACTTACCACTGATTGATTGCAGGTGTGTTGAGAAAATTCTTACGATCTTTTGGCTGTCAGATAAATGCATTATTGGGTGTTGTGTAACAAGTCCCTTAACCTGTCTTCCCCAACACATCTTTCTCCAGAATGATTTCAGGATCTGATTTGGTTTTAGAGTTTCTAATGTCTGTGACTTTTTTTCTTAATTATTCATGCAAGTTCTGATTCAAATTTTTCAGGAACCCATGTGAGGAGCAAACACTCCCTGACACTACAAAGAAGGGGTGAACTCTGTTTGCTGTCTGTGCTCTGCTTTTGAGTGATAGCTTTCTGGGACATTATGCTGTAGCCCTCATGCTCTTACACTGGTTGTAGAGAAAGGCAGTAAGAACAGACTATCTGTCTTGTACAAAATGCTCATGAAAGCTCTTCACAAAATACTCACAAAGAACTTACAAATCTCAGGCTCCGTACAAAGCTCCTTAGTGGATTAGTGCTGGTCCTTGCACATACCTAGCAACTGCAGAGTGGTATTTGCCCTCCTGAAGCCCATTTTTACACATTTGGTTATTAACCGAATAATTGTGAAGGAGGTCACAGCAGTGCAGTGTCAACATGTGGTGGATGTTCCATCATAACTTTCTGAAGAGGCTGAATAATCTCTAGTAGGTCTTACCATATGCTAAACCTCATCACTTCCATGGAATTGCTGGTGCTCACCTGTGTTCAGAAGTGTATCCTGTTATGGCTATGAACTCATTGACATTTAAATTAATACCATCCAGAATTCCACTATTCACTAAAAAGCCCTAGGAAAAATGCATTCATGTGCCTTAATCATGAACTGGCATAAACCTTGCATTTTATTCCTTTCCTCCATTTCCAAGCAATGCAAACATAGAACAGTGCAGCAAACAGGAACATGCAGTATTTCTGGAGCTGAGGTTCACCCTCTAAAGGCTCTAATTGTTAAGAAAAAAATATATACTTTTTTTTGCCTTTTTTAATGAAAAATACAAGTTGCAGCAAATACACTTAAGGCACTAGCTTTTACTTAACATACATAAAAAATATTTCTCTTCAGGAGAAAAAAATCCAGCCTTAACTAACATGAAAATATGTTCTTGGGACAACTGATAGTGCTGATACAAAAACTTTAGCTCTTACCTAGGTTAAGTAACACTTGAAGAAAAATCAAATCTTTCTTAAAAACAGGTGGTTTCAGTAAGGCCACCTATTGACCTGAAAACTTTATCACCCCAGTTGGATAAAGAGCTTTTAGCCTTCATCTTGCCTTCAGAAGGGTGATAGCATATTATGTGATCTAACATAATGATTTCAAAGAGATCAGCTGATTACTAGCAGTCTAGGAATGCTAATTTTTTTCCTATGCTCCATTCCCATTCAATATCAATTTTCCAAAGAGTTGGACAACGCTTTTCAAATGCAAATGCCTCTGGTTAAACTTCCAACCCACACTTACGCCTTCAATAAACACAGTCAGATTTGCTACACGAAGGTGCTGCAGTACTCATTGATCCCTGTGTGATTTATGGAATGTCAGCACTCCTGGAAATATGACTTATATGGAGGATCTTGGATTCTCAGTATTCTCAGGTCTCAGAATTCCTATCCTGGTTTACTAAGTAAATGAAGTAGTATTTCTGAATTCACTCATCTCTTACTCAAGAATTTAAATTAGCAGAAAAAAATCTCTATCTGTGAGCAATTACTCTTAATAACCATATGGCAATTATATGTGTCCCCAAGGGGAGAGTCTTTATTTTGTCATTAATTATAACTTTATGTGATTTGCATCATCACACCAGGAAGATTATACTAGCTTGCCTGGCAACCCAGGATATAGGTCAAATCCTCACGGCAGTGTTAGAAGAATGCAGCTTTATACTCTATTGTGAACACCACATACGCTCCCACAATGCAATTCCTCCTGGTTAAATACAGATGTAAGACTAAGGCTTGTAATCAAGGAATCAAGGACTAATCATTGATTACATTCTGCTTCACAGCTTGTGAAAGGCGTTGTTGTGGATCATTAGACACCAGCCCCTTACAGGAGCGTAGGATTATTTATCTGTCACCAGTTGCTTTACTCTCTTTGCTACCAGTCTTGCAGCTGTCAAACAGAAATGCCTGCTACAATGCAGAAGAATATGAATGTTATCAATTCACCTCGTTACCAAGCAGAAACAACCACATTCATTTCCTGAAGTCCAGGAACAGGTTAATGATTGTTGGTTGTTTTGTGGGTTTGGGGTTTTTTACCACCTGGAAACCAACATAGTAACAGGTTAAAGAACCCAATGGCCTTCTGTTACAGGGAAAGAAGGACCATGTTATTTCCTGTGCTTTGGCTGTATAAATGAGAGAACATTGGCAAGAGAGCTTGTTACACAGGAAAAAGTCTTTTTTTTTTTTTTCCTAGAAAACATAAAGGCTGAAAATTATGTAAATGGCATAGACTGGTCAAATTCAGCAGCTACAGTTCAACCTTCCAGTTGACAGTTCCAGGAGTACTTAGCATTTTCCCGAGGAATCCAAGTACATACTCTCCCATGAAGCTTATACTCCACTGCAGAGAAATAAAGCAGAATAAGGAAGCTAAGCAGATGCTTCCTAAAGAAGTGCTTTAAATATTACGTCAGTTTAATTTCTGTCACTGACTTACAGCAAGTCACTAACTATGTTCAAGTTTCCTTTACTGTGAAATCAGTTTAATTCCTTTGTTCAGAGAAAAGGTAGGTGAATCCTGACACCGTGTGCTTCTATAAAGGATAACTAATAATGACCTCTACTTGCCTCCCTGGACTGCTCTGTGGCTTAGTCCATCTGTGTTTGTAAGGGGCTTTCACTACATCAGAAGAAAAGCCATAAAAAATTGCAGAATACTATTCTCCAAGCAGGAACAGGTCAAATTCTGAGTGAATTTTTCCAGCCACATATTAGACATGTTGAAGAATTAGCAACAAATATATGTATGAGTATAAAAGGTATTTAGAAGTGGATTATTTTTAAAAGTGTTACCAGTACAGTAGGGTAAAGGTGATGACATTTCATAGCAGAGCATGAGTTATGAAGTGAGTCTGGGGATCCTGCAAACTGTTTGAACCAAAATTAATAATAGTTGCTTTATCTACTGCTTGTTTTCCCTACAGGAAGAAAATAAACACAGTATTTATTCTGTCATCTCCATAGTATCTGCAGTATAACAGAAAGGAAAATAGTGTTTCTTCTGTGAACTGTTTGTTAGTGGCATATTCTGACTAGCTAAGGAATGAAGGTTATTAAAAGCACCTTCATTTAACATGCTGCCAAGTACCCAACTAGATATTTAGTGGTCCTGTTGACACTGATGATGCTGAAGGTCGTAGCAGATGTAAAGGACAGCTAAGATGCAGCTTTTTCAATAACATTAGAATGATTGAAGTCTTTGGCTGTTGTGATGATGATGCAATGTGAACATTTTTTCTTTTATTTCCAGGTCTTGTAACAGATTATCGGGTAAGTACAGTACCAAAGTAATAATTAATACTATTACTTGTATATACTGGTATTTTTAGGAGTTTTATTTTTCATTACTATCATAAACCTCCAAACTTTATGTTTCTTTCCAAGAAGGATGCAGCTTGCTAAATTTTTAACATTCCTTGAACAGAAATTTGGTTTTTTGATTTTTGAAAAAAAGAAAATTGTTTAAAGGCAGAAATTGTCTTGCATGTGCAATATCTTTAGATTTAGGCAGTAGAAAGAAATTTCCTAAAGTTTTGGGGTTGTTTTTTTTTTCTTTAACATAGTGAATAACACAATTTAAAAAAAAAATTAAAAGCATCGCTATTTTAATCTTTTACCATGGAAACACTGTTGTTTTGAAATGGAAAATGTACCTGTCTTTGTAGATGCTAGCCCCACAATTTTAAACAAGCCAATGTACATGAGTTTCTCAGATACTTGTTTTTCTAAAGCCCTTGAGGAGAATTTAGGATGCACAAAGAAAATTTGGTTTGCCCCATGGCCCTTCCATTCTGACTCCAACCTCCTTTGCCAATTTTAATTTGAAAATTTTGAGTATTAAACGGTATTAATAAACAGGGATTAATAAACCAGGAATGGATATTTCTACTATTATTTGACCCACCTCTGGCAACTGCCCGTAGGATGTGGAATGTGGTTCACTTCAAAACCATGGCAGAACGTACTTTCTGCTGTGTCACTGCAGTGGTGACTTCTGACACGGGCTCTTCTCTCTGGTTGCAGCACTGGCAAATCCCCCTGGGCAGGAGGTTCCGCTCCCTGAAGCTCTGGTTCGTGCTGAGGATGTACGGGGTCAAGGGGCTGCAGGAGCACATCCGCAAGGTGACCGGGAATTGCCTTCTTGGGTACCCTGTGGTGGGACGGCAAGGGAAAATGAGCTGGCCATCTCTCTACTTTCCATGACTTCTGTACACATCAGCAAGCACAGGAAATAGTTTTAGGCAGCTCTCTTCAACAGTGGTGCTGCTCATTTGCCCCATGTAAAGTCACAATTTCATATCATGGCAGGCTTAAAGGTGCCATCCATTTTGTGCTCATCTTCAGGAAAGAAGAGTCTAGGAATTTGGAATTTCTACAGTATGGTACCATAGTTGCCTCTCAAATTAAGCCAGAGCATATACATGGTTTTGTTGTGGAAACACATGGATATTCATTACTTCTTTATTTTATTGATGTGCATACATTGATAGCATGTTTAGATTATGATTAAGGGATACAGTGACTTATCTGACATGTCTACCTCTGCTGTTGCTTTCTTTCCTGTTTAAAATACATTTTTTTTAAAAAAAGAATGTGTACAATTTACAGTTTGTTAATATTTTTCTAAGTACTAAGTTTATTCTTGATGTAAAATCTTTTAATCACTAAAAAACGTATGTGGCGCCAGTCTAAATTATAGATATACTTCCTCTGGAGCAGTAAAGTCAAATTCAAGCATACCTTTTATCTTTATGAAGTGCAGGGTACCCTCTGGTGAGGGGAGATCCATGACTTGGCTCTAAATATTTACAAAAATATCCATCAGCTAAGGGCCTAGCCTAGCATACCAAATTCCCTGCAGACACACGTTCCTTTCAATTGTGGTACTAAACAGAAGAATTCCTAAGAAAGGCTTTTTCCACTCTTGTAAAGTCACTGTAGAAGGAAGTATCTTTTCATTTGGAAAGGTTATGGGATGGAGGCTACCCTCTTTGCTTCTTATTTTAATCACACTATAACTTTCAACTCTACAAATATCAGAACTGGATTTTCATCTTTAATGAGGCTTTCGGAAATAAATTTTGGCAGCTGTGGCAATCCTGTTCTTGTATCAATCATCCTTGTATCCTTCTGACGAAAAATTGACTTGAGGTTTGTTGTCCCTTTATTAGTATTACCATTACCAGTAGGATTCTCTCTCAGGTGAGATTTCTTGCGACTGCAATTATTGCAGTATGATGCTGTTTTTAAGTAGGGCTAAATCTCTCACTGGGAAAATAGAGGGTTGGAAGACTCATATCAACTGCATGGCCTTTTGTCAGGCTGGTTCCTACAGGTCGGTATTTACATTCAACAAATTCTCTCTTTCCCTGTGTCCCAGGAATTTCCCTGACTGTCCAGCTAAAAGCTGCTTGTCTTCATAGAATCATAGCTGAGGACCAAGCTTTGATATTTTCTATGACAATACAGTTCAGGAAGGCTAAGGAAATTAATCTTTTCTTAAATATATTGATTCCAAAGTAAGACCCTTGTATGTTTCCTCATTTGTAAAGGTAATTCAGACAGCTAAGATTTCCAAGGGCTTGTTAAAATGAGTGTGTTTGGTTTATATTTCATTAAGGACTAAATTGTTTTTCAGTATAGACATAAAAATAAGTTATGAAAGAGAGAGAGGGATAATTAAGTGAAGAATTTGTCTCAATGTATACATCTTCAAACTGGAACCATTAAAGTCATTTCTCCTTGTCCCCTTGCCCACTCCCAGTGAATGCTAGTTCAATGGGTTCCAAAGCATCTTTTAAAAAAAATGTAATTTGTATCTCCAGCAAGCCTCTGTTGAACTTAAATTTCAAGAAATAATTGTGTTTCATTTGCTCCCTGCTCTAGCAGAATTTAAGGTATCTCTTGTGAGTTTTCAGCTATGTTGGTAAAATTATATCACTAGCTGCAAAATGAAAATTAAAAATGTATTTCATATCTTGTACTTTTTCCTCTCTTCTCAGGAATTATCATGAGCTCCAGGTAGATTGTGATGACTTTCCTTTTGGCAGAGTAGTAATGAAGTATCTAAACCAGCCCGACACTGGTTTAAATTTTTAAACCTATAGACAACTTTCCAAATGAAAAATAATTTGGAATTTAGCTTCACTTGTTAACTGAACCTTAACATTGCCTCATCCGCATGCCTGGCCTTGAGAAGCTGCTTTCTTTTGAACATGCTGTAGCATCTTGCAAGTAACAGTTTTTATATTCCCATTGCTGGCCAGGGCAGTCCCAGGCAGTTCCTGGATGGTATTGTCTCCTGTGTACTTGGGACTTCTAGCTGGGTTTTAAGGGAAGCCTTGTAGGTGCCAGAATTATTTCTGAAGCTGCTTATGAAGATTTGGAGATAGAGTGGACAGAGGCAGAATGAGAAGAGGCCTAGGAACAGCGGCAGAGGTAGGTATTGCAACCTCCCTGTGGAGAGGAGAGGCACTGGAGCTGGGGAAGCAGGAAGAAGTGCTCCCTCTTTCTCTTTCTCTCTTTTTCTCTCTCTTTCTCTCTCTCTCTCTTTCTCTCTCTCTCTCTTTCTCTCTCTCTCTCTCCCTCTCCCTCTCCCTCTCCCTCTCCCTCTCCCTCTCCCTCTCTCGTATTATTGAGGAGTTGCCCCGGGGAAAGGGTAACAGAGTCGGGCAGAAGAGTAGAGGTTTGAAACAGTTCCTTGGCCTGGAATCTGGGGAAGGAGATGCCTATGTTTGCTCCTAAGTCATGGAAAACTCTAGGAAGATCTGTGCAGTGCTTATAGATTTCTAGTTAGGCTTCTTTTGTGCAGCCTGGTGTTACTTACAAAGGGATTTGAGATTTTCAGTAGTGATGAGCTTCTGACATGATATAGAGAGAAAAAACACTGTTTATCCTTAAGAAGCCACCCTATTTGTTGTGTGTTAGCAAGTTTCTGTGTGGAAGACCAAAGACATCTGTAACTATCTCTTCACAAACTTTTTTTTCTTGAGGTGAACTGTCACTAAAATTTTATTAGTATATTTTAAGGAAAATACGTTTGTTGTGTTTGCAGCCTTTAGGTCTACATCAAAATGACTGGATAACCACTGCAACTTGGCATTTGCTTGAGGATGGCATTTAGGAACTAAAATACTCCCGGGAGATGAGAATGTGTGACTTGGATTTAGATACAGTAATTTTTTTTTGTTTTCCAAACATTCCGGTTATGCACTCTTTTCACACACAGCATGTCATATTAACCTATTGCAAAGTATAGGTTTTAAAGCAGTGGCAAAGGGGAAGATAGTCATCTTTGAAGGATGTGGGGAGAGACAAATACAAATTTCAGAGGTAAGTCCCAAAGCCACAGAGGAGATGTAAAAAGAGGGCAAAACCAACAACAACAACAGTCTTCTGGACTGATGTCAACCACTCAGAGTCTGTATAAATGTGAAATCCAAATGGCCCATTTGCAAACCGCTTGACCATCTATTTATTATTCCTTTGTTGGTTTAAGCCCTCTCAAAGAGCTCAGAAGTAGTTTGAGACATTTAGGAGTTAGTGTGTTTTTGTATGCAATCTCTATGAACATTCTGACTCAGCTGAATCCTCCTTAGGACCAGAAGTTACCAGTGTACTGAGGGTAATGAATTCCATTAAAAATTAACAGTAGAGTCCAAGAAACTGGAACTGTAAAGAACAGCAATGCTAGAGATAGCATTTAAACTGGAGAGTGGCACGCTCCAAGTGCCTGTTAAGAAGACTCTTTTGACAGTGTTTTCCTTCAGTGTAGTGGGAGGCAGGCTAAGGCAGGCAAAGAGGTGAAATCTATAGGAGAAAAAGTACGAAGTGATCAAGACTAGGCCAGTATGTTTATCTGCATATACACAGTAGTGTACTCTGATGCTTCAGAAAAGCTCCCTGCAATCAAAAACTATTTTAGCTCTTGAAGGCTTTGCCCAAAAATTACAATTCAGCTTAAACATGTCAATGCAGAAGCATTTATATTTATATTTATATTTATATGTATATGTATATGTATATTTATTTATTCACAGGTATATTTACAAAAATACAGATTTTTTTTAAAATAGAGACCACATCCTAGTGCCTCACAAGTTTACTGCTCCTATTATTGATTATGTAAGACATTTCCCTTTATCCAGAATAATCAATTTAATTAGATCCCTTGTTTCCTTTTTCACTGCAGAAAAGCAATGGTTATTTAGCTGAGATAATAGTGACACATAAAAATTCCTTACAAGCCTCTTTTTCTCAGTCAGCTAAATTTCACTGTAACAACTGGGGCTGTTATTCTGTTCCCATATACCAAGATATTTCAGGACACTAACACAGTCCATGTGATTCCATTTTGAGAACCCACATGATGAAGGGATTGCCCAAATGGTATTTCTAGAAACAGTATGTGAGTTGGTTTGTCTATGTCCACATACACAATCATATAAATTAAATCATATGTTAAATCATATAACAGCTCTAGATAAAATAATTTTGAAAAGTTAAATAATATTTGAATGCCAGCTTTAAGTTAATGGTTCTAGGGACACAGCTTGACACACATGTCAAAATCAAAAGCACTTGGCGATTCAAGATATCCATAGGTCAGGCTTGGTACGTATACATTCAGCAGAAAACTGAGAGCAGCCTGTCAGTCTTTTACTTCTCCTTCTTTCCTGTCCTCAGTTTCAGTGCCTGCAGTTTTCCAAACGGGACTTTATTTTCACAGTGTACCTGCCTGTCTTGAAAAGCTGAGGCACTAAAGTCACACGTGTCCTCCTGTGAGTTACTGCCATGCTCACACCCAGAGCCTGGGTACAGCTTTCGGACTTAAGAGAGGCACGTGTGATACCTAAAAGCCCTGCAGTTTTTCAGAGCTTAAACTTCCAGGCTTAATAATATTTAACTTTGCTGTTGTAGCAATCTTTGTAAGAGCAATTCAGGATAATAGCTTATGGTTCAAAGGTGCAGGGCCGTGGGTAACTGTACTTAGGCAAAGCTGTACAGGTGAAACTCCAGTTAAATCACCACTTTCTCGCCTTCCAGTTCTGTAAAGCCTAAAACGCTTGGTGCCCCCCAGTGTCGTTACCAATTATTGCTGTTTGTTAAGACTTGCTGTGGATAAAAGTATTTGCATCCAGACATGAATGCAAAATACTTCCAGAATTTTGGTTTGTGACTTAACTAAAATTTTTCTATCTTCCCTTGCTTTTATTTCTTTCAAATTCCTGAAAAATCATTTAGTTCAAAAACTGGACATAAGTACCTGCTATAAAATGCATGGCTTGGGTCTGGAGTTTTCTTGTACAAACTTCTCACAGTAAGCCAACTCTTAAATGTTTGTTTTATTCGGTTCTTACCCAGATAAATTTGGATGAAATTCAGCTGGTGATTACATTCAGCTGGACAGTTGTGAAATTCTTATCTCATTGAACATGATTTGTTTTATGGCTTTGATTTCCAAGACACGGTACATGCAGTGCAGAATTTTGCAGAGCTGTGTAAAAGACATGTTTGGTTAAAGCTACAGAACCTGAGCACAGGAAGAGACAGTAGAAGACCATTACAACACCTGTGCCTATTTCACATATGTTTTTCATGCACTTATTATGCATACAAGCATCTGTATGTATGCAGATACTTCTGGTTGGATTTCACAGCTGTAAATTCATGCTCTTCGTCTTAGCAGAACATTCAAACGCCTTGGAAGGGATTGGGCATTTTACTGGTCTCATTCCTGACTCAAAGAGCTTTCAGGCTAATTTTAGAGGGAGATGATAAATGGATGTAACAAACAGCAGAGCGGAAGTGGTAACAACAGGAACACTGGCTGGTTGCGTAGGGTACCAGTAAGCACAATATGAAGGTTTTGAAGCAATGTTTTGATTCAATCTAAACTATGCTTTTCTATTTTAAGAAATAAAAAAAACATCTGAAAGCTATGATTAAGATTGCAAAATGTTTTGGCTTTTTTTCCTTCTTTTTTTTCCCTTTTCTGTAATTTCTGTTTTGCCTTGTTTTTGTCCTTTCGGAAGAAGTTCCTGTGAGATGAAACATTCCACATTTAACCCTGACCCGAAGTGATATGTTTCATTTTTATCTAATAGCTGTCCTTGAATTTACAAAAAGTCAAAGTGCAAAAGCATGGGCTTAGTTGTTTATTTTTGTAAAATTATTTGCAATCCTAAATATATAAAAGCTGAAAAACCTTTAAACATGATTTTTAGATGTTTCAGGTATTTTAGATAATTTTTGGTATAGACTGGCTATTGCATGAAGACAAACTATAACTCAAATGGCTGGGTGCTGTTGTCTTATCTTTTTTGTTTGGTTGGTTGATTGGTTAGTTGGTTGGTTTTTGGGTTTTTTTATGATAGTGAACACTAAGCTAATGATAAAGCCAGCAGGAGGGGGACTGGATAAAGTACTGCAGCTACCTGATGAGGATATGGGTTGGTCTTTTTAAAGTGCTTTTAAATTCATTTTCTGTTTGGAAGAAAGCAAAGCAAAACACGGTGTGAGTATGCAAGTATCACTGACTGATGTTAAGACTTCCCAGCTGGTTTTTAGTATGTCTGTTGGTATTTTTCCTATTTATTTGAATTTTGGGTTCATCTGCTTCAAAATAATTGCTCTGGCTTGGTGCCCAGTGTCATTTGTTTTTGCCTCAGTAACTTCTCAACAGGTTTGCTGAGATTTGCTGTCCATTTTCTTGATAATACTGCCATCAACTTTCCTTTCAACTGAACCTGGGCACCCAGGTCAGAATAGTGAGCAAGTTCTCCCTTTCTTCACAGATTTCTCATATTAAGTGAGTTATTCTAAAAAAGTGTATCTTTCCAGCTTAATTTGCACTGAAATTGTGACAATTTTTTCCCTATATAGCTGTCCATTTCCCCCTTTCCCTCTAATGACTTCTGGACTCTTCAGCCATTCCCAGCCAAAACTAGCAGTGGTATAAAAACTAAAGGAGAACTATTAAAATTATTTGCTCTTAATATGGTATCATATCAAATTGTGCTGAAGTGTCTCAAGAAGTAGACCAGTACTGCCTATGACAGACTGAGATACTAAGACAGCAATGGCTCCATATGGTCTCTGGAAGTCATAAACGGGATGGAAGTTAACACAAACAGATGGCAATATGTGAATATTATCACACATCAGCAGAAGGAACAGAGCAAAGGAATGGCAAATACTTCAGCACACCTTTTCTCTTGGTGAATCAAATGTATACAATATAGATACTCTCTTTCTCTTCTCAGCATGTCAGGCTGTCGCATCAATTTGAACACTTAGTCCTTCAGGATGAGAGGTTTGAGATCTGTGCTGAGGTTGTCTTGGGACTGGTCTGTTTCCGGCTGAAGGTAAGGCAGCTAAGATGTCCTATTTCCTCTCTCATGGTTTATAGCAACACCATAACCTGCAATTGAATACAGTCTTTGTAGTTAATATATTTGATTATTTTTTAAGGAAACTAAAGGGAGTTTGTCTAGAACAAAGCAGATGAAAGAAAAAAGACAGTTTTGTTAAAACTGAATCAAAAGCTTAAGAGAAATTAAAGCATTTTAAGGTATGGAAAATATATAGTCAAGGCAAACAAATGTTGTAACTCGTCATCAAAATGACTGTTGCATTCTATGCATGATGAGCTTTGATAAAGATGATTGTTTTAGTATATTTCCCTAGACTTCTGTATATGAGTGCATATTACCTGTTTCTTGTCAAGTTAATTTCTTATGTGTATTTATTTTTCAATTTTATTCAAAAATTACTGTCATAGATGAAAATTAGAGCACTAAACACTTTTTTACTGTTTTCTTTAAAGACTGCTTTTTTATCTATAAAATTCTGTGGTCGAACTGGGAAAATTGAAGCAAGATATGTTTAAACAGGTTATATGGGAGGCCAGCTTCCCAACTGCCCTTGGCCCTGGTCTGCTTTTTATTGCTGAACATGATCCTTTTCCCCTGTTTGGCCTTTTATTCCCCAGAATCTCTCAAAGTGCCAAGTTCGTTGATGTAGAGACCTTGCCCAACAGAAACTAGAAAATTCATTCTGCACTTGGAGCATAAAAGCTGCATTAGTTGGGAGAGCTCATTTATTTTAATCAGACCTTGAAAAGAGATCAGTGTCTTAGTTTAGGTAATGAACT
Organism: Lycocorax pyrrhopterus obiensis; assembly: GCA_014706295.1. NCBI lineage: Eukaryota > Metazoa > Chordata > Aves > Passeriformes > Paradisaeidae > Lycocorax > Lycocorax pyrrhopterus. Next base: position 78,842,852 of record JACSVZ010000002.1, read on the forward strand.
CATTTTCTAGAGGAACTTTCAGCTAAAGCGTCTGTAAAGGACTGGATTGTGACACTGAATCTGACCACCAAGCAACAATAGTAATAACAACAGCACTAGTGTTTTCTAGTTAACATGACACTTAAATGAGCTTTTAGCTTTTCTGAAGGCTTCCAAGCACATCTTTTCTCCTTCTGGATAGTGTGGTATTACTATTTTTAACAAATTCTTTTCCCAGTCATTCAGTTGCCCCAGTTACCTGAGTTTGATGAAACTGGCTGAAGAAGCTAACAAGTAAATAATAAAGTAATGGTGAATTCATCTGGAATAGGAAAATGGTTTTGTTTGAATTTATATTGTTTAAAATAAAATTGAAAAGACCCTGTGTTTAGGGGATCTGACAGATTACAGAATGTAGAGTTTTTTCAGTAAGTGGAAACACAAATATAATCTCTTTCCTAACAAGAACTTTTAAAAGATATTGAGTGATAGATTCTGTGGCTTTTATTGCTCAATAACAAAATGTTGGTTGCAGTCTGCTCTCTCACATGGAACTAGGAAACACTACTTTTGCAGATCCAGAGACAGCTGTTAGTCAGTGCTCTACATTTACTTTGAAAGAACAGTTCTGGTGAAATAGAGCATAGCAATGCAGGAATTGTCACTTTTGATCCGACCAGTAGCTCATCTACATCTGTTCTCCTGTCCCTCATGATTCATAGGAAGAAATCACATCTAAAGGGAAAGACAAGTTTACAACAGGAGGTAAATATTGGACCTTTAGCTAAGAAACCTTTGGACAAGTTGTAGGATAAAGGCCTGTTTCCACTGAAAACCACTGTAGAAAGAGCAGTGTTTTCATTTCTTGCCTACCTGATCCAAAAAAAAGGAAAAAGAAAACTAGCAAGCTTTCAAATTAAGAGTTTTTATAGGTATTTAACAGCTTTATTTGCTTTTTATATCACTCCTTCAAAAGTCTTTGTCATTTTTATAATTCATATTAAAATATATCTTAGAAGCAGGATATTTGTAACTTTTATGTCGTTACAGTAGGACTAAGGGCCAATGTAATGAACAATATAATGCTGCACAGCTGTAAAAGTATGAAAATTTTTTTCTTCCTTCCTTTGTGCTTGAGAAGCCCTTTTTTATTTTTTTGCTTAGCTGTAACTTTTAATTTTTTGCCTTTCACACTGTTGAGCAAATGGACTAATTACCTATGACTTTCATATTATAATTATTTCATCAAATATGTCATGCCAAAGGGTTAGTTTTAGGCCTCCTTGTCAAGACTGCAAATGAATACAAGTCAAGCTAGTAATTTCTCCAAGGGGGTGAGAATGCTGTCTTATTGAAGCTCACAGACTCAATCAAAGCTGGCTTCTCAAAGCTCTGGGAGAGGATTAGTCACTACCAACTTCAATTTGACGTGACACCCGAGTGTCACAGCAGCCCTAAGGTGGAGCTCTGAGAGTAGAACAGAAGAAAGATAAATGAATCCTTCTCCTTCCTCCCCTCACCCCTGCCAACTTAACATCATATAACTGCTTGTATTGCCTAAAAGCCAGGGCTGTGCATTTGATATTAAAGGCAAGGATTGTAATTTTAATAATGCATTACCTTTGATAAGAAAGCAGGACATCATTGTCACCAGTGACTGACCTGTAATAGATGGGGACTTGCAAAACACCACAGTTGGTCCATTTTCTTAGTTAGGAGCAGTCAGTTGCATAAATATCTCCTAGAAGAGTAAGGCTAAGCCATGAATTTCAGGACATCACAGAAAATTCATAACAACTTGTGCTAAGACAGAACAAGGTTTTGACTTGGGTTCAACTCTAACTGTTAATACGATCTAAAAACATGAGAATGATACATTTATCCTTGCTGCCAATGGGAAACTGTCTGCCTTATGCTTTGGTTTTATATGGAAAAGGCTAAGCAGGAAAGTCACAACTGCCCAGATTTGAGAGAAGGTGTTTTCTGATCAGGAAGTTTTCAAGAAGACCGATGCTGCCACAGTAACACAACTGCTGCAGAACAGATGGATTTGACCATTTGCGACTCTATTTCCCACAGCCAGTGCTCAGTAACGGGACACTGCGGTAGAAGTGCAGATACTCCCAGAATCTCTTGCAATTGTGTGTTACACCAGTGTAACAGAGAGAGTAAGGGATGCGCAATAGCTAAGAAACTTCCTCTGATGGATTCTGTGGTGGACAATTCTTATAGAACTTGAGGCAAATACTTTTTTAGGGTTTTGACTGATAACATGAAACCTACTTATGCCAGGGATACATTACCTTAAAAATTTCTTAATTAAGGGTAAAATTTCACATTCAAAAGACTCTCACAGCAGCCATGCTTAAGTGAAGACTGGAAGGTTTGTTTCAGGAAAGTTAGTATAATTCACTGCAAAGCTTCCTCCCATGTTTGTTTGATTAGATCCAAGAAGAGTGTAATAACATGGATACAATAACGAATGCTTTTAACATAGCTCACAACCTTAGGTCACAAAAGGGCAGCTATCACAAATGCCCCAGTGTGAACACTGCTCCTAAACCCAAGGTAATCCATATATCTCTTTGTGGCTCAACACTTCTCTCTTACATCATCATCTTTTTGTGATCCTTTGATGGCAGAGCACTGAGAGATGAGAAAATGGCTGCTTGTTACTGGTGCTACTTGGGCTTGGCTGCTTGGTGGGATTTACACTTTCCAGACTTCTTTCTGAAATTCATTGTCATATCCATTGAATTACAATGATTTCAGGGCTCAAATGAACTAAACGAGGCACTTCTTCAAAGCATAAATGATGCCAAGAAGATCCATCTGGTCCCGTGCCACCTGCGAGAGAAGTTTGTGCTACGTTTTGCTATTTGTTCCCGCACAGTGGAATCCACCCACGTCAAGTTTGCCTGGCAGCACATCTCACAGCTGGCAACGGATCTTCTGAAAACATGGGAGCAAAACCACCACCAGCAGTAACAGCAATGAAGTATTAGTGGAGAGGAGGAAATTAACTGGCTTTCTCTGTGTTGCTAAGTTTTATTTTAGGTGCAGGTGGGAAAGTCAAACTATGAAGGAAAAAAATACAAAAAAATATGTTGTTATATAGCCCAGCTGCAGTAGCAAAATCCTTGCCAGCAAGTTGTGTTGTAACCTTAGTCATTCCTTCTCTGTACTGTAGTTTCATCTTGCGTGTTTCCAGATGCACATAGCCCAGGAGACTCGAGCTGTCTGTCATTTCTTACCAGTTTGTAGTCAAGAGCATTTGTTCAACCAAGCAATGGAAATGGAAGGGTCGGTGCTCCCTCTGTTGTCCCCATTCACCTCTAGCATACCTCCTCCTTTCTTGGCAGATGAAACCGAGAGGTGTTTTAGCCAATTAATTTAACATTACTATGAATGCAGAAAGAATCCAAGTTGGGGAAGTTCAGTAACCTGTTCAGGTTCTAAATTTGTTAATATGTTATGTTAATATCTGAGTAGGCATGCACAAATGTAGTTGCCAGGATTTGGGGCGCTATCATGTCACGACACACTTGCTGCAGTAATTTTGTAAACGAACAAAGGACTTCAAGAGTTCCTTCACTGCATAGCCAGACCCAGGAGAATGAGAACTAACTGATTACTAATCATTCTTCTGGCAGGTTCTCTACTTTCCCCTAAATGGTTTGCTTTTAAAACACTCATTTTGTCAAATACCAGCAAATAGGTTATGCTGGCTATTGGTTTCCTGAGTGATCATTCATAATGAGGTCCCTGAAAAGCTCCTCCTGAAGAGTTTCATCAAAAGCCATGTGCTACCTGGTATTCTGTATTTTTAATCAAGTTATTATCAGCAGTGATTACTTGAAAATAGTCTGTAAGATATGTTCTGTGAAACTGACTTGTGATTTGTTTTTATGGCTACCATTTTGATTACTTCATTGTGTAATAAATCTTTGACAAAATGTGCTAAGGAATGTGACGTCAAAAATGTTACTCTTAGTTTCTCAAATTAGCTAACAAATGAGTAAACAAGTGACAATAAAAATAGAAAGTAAGAGAACTAACCCCCAAAATCTGCTGTGGTGCCCCCACCAGTGGTTTTCTTCCATTAACATTGATGAATGCAATATGAAAATACTAGAAAACCTCTTTCAGAGAAAGTCAAATTGTATGTATTTGACACAAACCATTGATAGGTCATCCTGTCAAAGGTGGGCACAGTAAAGAGATAAAATGAAAGTTAGATGTGAAAGTCAGAACAATATCAAGAAGTACTTTTGCTGTTTTAAAAACAAATTCCAGACAGTTGTTTCTGTGTAAATAAGAACAACATAAATAGCTGCTCCAAGAAAAATAATATGTAGGATTAATTTCTACATTTGCATTTTAATCTTCCTTTTAATGCTCATATTATCTTCTAAAGCCTCTTGAGCAACTTGCGCAATTATTCAGCTTTCTTCCTTCATCCCTTTCAAGTATACTTCCTATGGTTGGGAAGTTGCAAATAGACCAGGGCACATGGATCAGGACAGTTAATTTGGCAAAGGTTCTGCTTCTACCTCTGTCTTTCCAGAAGACCTTAACAAATTTGAATATGGACCAGGTAGATTTTTCTGGTGATTCCTGATCTCTCACTTCTGGGGTGCAAACTGGGAAGGATTACTATTTCCTTAAGGGACTGATGTCCCTGGTAACAGATGAAGAAAGGGATGACCAATGACTTTGGTAAAACCCAGTAATATTTGAGCAGGTAACTGACACAAGACACTATTGTCAGCTGCAGTGTCAGAAATTTTGATAGCACCGTTCTCTTTAGCAGAACCAATATGAAATCTAGCTTTTCTGTGGTAGCACAATGCAATAGACTGGTAGACTGAAGAGACTAAAAAATGCTGGCAAGTTGTTCCCTTTCTCTGTTAACATTTTTTTTTAAACAACATTATTCAGATCTCATGACCTGGGAAACAATGTTCATCCATAACACATATCTTCCACACTGATATAATTTTACAACTTTTACATTATGAAAATTCTAGAATCTTGGAGCCAGAGAAGAATTACACCTTCTCTGTGAGACAGACCAGTATTTTGTATGTGAAATATATAAGCAGGTCTGTCCAGGGGAAAAAAAAAAAAAAAGGGAGAGAGATCAGATTTGGATCAAAGCTATCACAGAGTAAATCCAGGGTAATTCCACTGAAATGAAATGGAGTTGCTTTGGGCTTAGGTGACTATAATTGAAATTAAAAATCTGACTAATAAGTATTGGAAAAGAAAGGCATAAGGTAAGGCATCACTAAACTGAACATAAGAAGATTCTGCTGGAAATCTGCTCCATGGAAACCAGAGCAGAGACAAATGATGCCCACCTGTGTGAGCCTCAAACTGCTGTAAAACTGGGATGCAGGCAGGATGCACATCCAAACCCAGGAGAGGTGAAATGTCCCCAACAGCCCAGAATTTGGACACAGATCCCTTTAGACATTTGTGGGGAAATATTGCCAAAACTGGCATTCAATTAAACATTTTTCAGTATCTGGATATCAGTTTTAGAAGTGGCTTTTGTCCAGATAGCAAAACTCCTCTTGGCAAAGAATTTAAGATAAAGGCTAATTTAAAATAAAGATGGAGTAAAAGTTAATGTTTGTTTTCTTTTTTAAAGAAGTGACGTAAGTAAATCTTCTAATAAACAGCAGTGATGAGACCCATGAAATTACATTTCCCCATGGCTAGCCCAGTACAGAAACCTGAAGTTCACAGTTCTGTTTTTGGGGAAATTCTTGGATGATTCGAATATGCAACTAGTGAAGGCCTTCATAGTATTCAGTCTCTCATACCCTCTTTTCCCCATGTGATAATTCCTTCTTAGACTATTAACGTTAAGTCATCTGAAAAGGAAATCTGGGCTATGTAATCAACTCAAGAACAAGCACTGAAAGGAACATTTTGAAAGAAGAACATAACTGCTGTTTTTGTTCTGTAGCTTAACAACATATCTGTAAGTGAGAAACACTGTATTTATGAATAGTTAATATCTTAACCTGGATTTATTGTGCCTTGTGTGCAAAAGCTAGTACAGTCTGTGCCGATGAATACTGTTTGATATTAAAAATAATTTAAAAATCCCAGAACTGTACTTTAGTAGAATATCCACATCTCAAGGAAGACTGCGGCTAGTAGAGAAGGAGGGAAAACACCTGACTTTTCAGTAACCTCAATTTATTTTTTTTAAACTCGCAGAGTACAGTACTTACATTCTTAATGACAGATTATATTTTATTACTGATGGTGAAATATTGAAAATGTATGTATTTATGAAAGTATTGGTAATATATTATACTCTGAACTGCATTATAATTATTAAATTTCCAATTTCTTCTTGCCTTTACATACAAGATTCTGCTCATGGCCATTTTGTTGTTGTTGTGTTGTTATCACCATATGTGATGAGCAGCACTCACACTGAAGTTGCCTTACAACAGCAGTCTAAACCTTGAGATGTATAAACTTGAATTGCTCAAAGACAGAAGCAAATGCGAAATAAAACTGAGAATCCTGAAGACCAGGGTGGTTGGTGGGGGCAGGTTAAATAACCATCAATGGATAATATCTACGTAGCATATGTAAAGTTTGTATGTTCTAAATGGAAAAATAATCATAAGTTCAATGCTCTAATTATAATTTGTGAGCTGTCGACTCCCTTTAAAATCTATATCCAAAACCTACTGAAGAGACATATAGGTTTTAATTGGCAATATTAATAAATGGAAACAAAACTAAGACTGTTGTCTCTTTGTACTTAACTAAGCTTTTCCCAACTCATTCATGCCAGATGCACTGTAAGAGGTCCAACTTCCCCACTCATATCAAGTCAGTGCCCTGATTTTCATCAGCAGGGACTTTTTTTCAATGTGTCCCTCAAATTACTTTGCAAATGGGAGTTTGCAAATTTTCCTGCAGGAAGTTTCGTTCTCAGCAACAGGAGTGTGAAAAAGACCTGGCCACACCCAGGGCCAGTGCTGACCCTTCTGCCAAGTTCGGCACAGTCCTGCAGCTGGATCTGCCACTGGAGCCAGCTGCCCAGCTTCAGCTTTGGTTTGCAGCTCCGGTGCCGTCAGGTAGGACAGGGAAGGGGCCCATGACATTAGCCCTGCCTGGCTGCAGCCTGTGTCCCCAAGGCTCCTTTGCTCCCTACCCCTGTGCAACCCCAAGGAAATCGGGCAAGCATGCCTTGGGAAAAAATTGATGGCAGCAGAGTCAAAAACTGTATAAATGTTAGCTGAGCTGGGTCTGAGATGATAGCTTGCATAGCAGCACAGACAGTTTAATATGCTGTCTGCACTAATGGTATAACAAGCCTGATGCGTAACAAAAACCTGACAGTAACTGCAGGAAGGGTTCCTCACGGGAAATGAAATGTTCACCCACACAGAAGCGTCTGCGTTAGTATCAGAGGTGTAACTGCAGCTTAGAGTGCTAATTTGCATCTAGGTTGGTGTGCTAATTTGAACGTGGGTTGGTGTGACACAGCTGAGGACTCCACCACAGTCAGTTCATGGGATACATCCACCATCTTTTGCCCTGTAAAACAGCATGTCATTTATCTTGTCCTTGTCAGAGCTGTTCTCCCAAAAAGGCCTGTCCAGCAGCTGTTGTTTTCAGGAGTGTTAGACAGCATCCCCTGTGGTGGCCCAACAGCCAGTGCCACAGGGGTAGAGATGAAAAAGGTGGCCATGGAAGTCAAGTGCTTGTGTGCATAAGGGCCAGGTACCCACCACTGGCTGCGAAGCCACCACCAGGAGAGCCAGGGCTTTGTGCTTGGGCCGTTATTCATGGAACTTGCCTCCTGTGGAGCCCGTCCTGCGCGGAGCGCTGTTGCCAAGGGCAGAGCCCGGGACGCCGCTGGCCTGGCTGCCTGCGAGTGGAGCAAAGGGCATCCAGAGGGGCTTCTGACTGAGAGGAGAGGAACAAACAGCGGGTAGCTGGGGGATGTTGATGGGAGGTGGCTTCCCTGCCATTTTGGGCTGCCAAACTCGAGTTTGACATAGGAAGAGCCACAGAAATTCTGCTCCTTCAGCCGAACTGAAGGTAAAGGCCTCGTCTGCCTCACAAACTGCACATCTCCACGTTTCCATTTTCCACTGCTACTGAAAATGGCCTGGATAGGCAGTGAGCATGACAGAACCTGTTACATTCTCCGGCCTCTCCCCTCTCGGCTGCTCTGACCTTCAGCTGAGGAACCAAGCCTTTATCAGAAAAGTCGTTCCGAAGTGTGTGAGCAGGGCTGGCAAGGCGCGGGAGCCGAGACACCAGAACCAGGGGAGCGCCCGGGGCCGCCGGCTGGGTGTCCGGCGGGGAAGCCGGGAGGGAGCCGGGAGGGAGCCGGGAGGGAGCCGAGAAGGAGCCGGGAAGGAGCCGGGAAGGAGCCGGGAAGGACGGGGGAACGCGCGGAGACGACGCGGGAGGGAGGCGCGCACCATCCCACACGCTGCGGGGGGGGGCGCGGGACCGGCCCCGCCTCCCAAGGCACGGACCCCGCGCCCATTGGACGGCGCGCGCCTCAGGCGCAGCCAATAGGGAGCGCCCGCCCTGCCGCGCGCCGTGCCTCCCAGCCCCGCGGGTGACGTCGGCGCAGCGAGCCCGCCCCCCCACTTGGCCCGCCCTCCCGGCCTCTGATTGGCTGCGTGACCCGGAGCTTTGTTATCCGATTGGCGGGCGAAGCGGGGCGGGGCCGGTGCTGCGCGGGCGCGCGCGGTTCGCAGAGGCGGCGGCGGCCGGTGGGTGCGGGGAGCGGGGGCGGGGGCGGCACGGGCGGGACTGAGGGGGAGGGGAGCGGGAAGGGGGGAAGAAAGGCGGGAGGGAGCAGCGGGACCTCCTCGTGGCTCTGGTCTCCGCTTCCCGGGGCCGTGAGAGGGGACCCGCCCGCCGCCGGGCCGGCCAGGGCTCCTAAGCTGAGGGGCCGTGGCTGTCGGCCGGGTGGGGGCGGCGAGGGCGCAGCCGTGCCCGGGCAGCTCCCCGGCTGGATTCGTGGCCTGAGGGCAGTGAGTGGGCGGGTGTGCTCGCGTACTTGGCTGTGGTTCCCCGGCCCGCAGGCAGGCGTGCCCTGTGCCGGGTGTGCTCGGGTGTGAAGGCAGCGGCACCAGCAGCAGCTCCCGCCCGCTCCGCGCTGAGGCGAGCACGCACCTCTGTGCCAGAGATCCATTGGTGCCAGTGCCTGGATGCACCCCAGCTGCAGGCGTGCACACGGAGTACGATGTCCTCGTCTGGGAGCAGTTCTGCCTGAACCTGTGTGCGTGTGGCTCTCTTGGAGAGAAGTTGTAAGGCTGTGAGGACAGTTAGTAGGGATTAGAACAGGGGGAGAGACTGTGATGCTAGACGATGCTTAAGTGTATATAAATAACTAAAGGGAGGATGTCGAGAGGATGGAGCTAGGCTCTTCTTGGTGGTGCCGAGCAATAGGACAAGAGGCAGTGGGCAGAAACTGAGGCACAGGAAGTTCCGCCTGAATATGAGGAAGAACTTCTTTCCTGTGGGAGTGACCACACGCTGGAACAGGTTGCCCAGAGAGGTTCTGGAGTCTCCCTCACCAGAGATATTCAAGAACCATCCGGACACAATCCTGCGCCATGTGCTGTGGGATGACCCTGCTTGAGCAGCGAGGTTGGACCCAGTGATCCCTTATGGTCTCTTCCAACCTTCCCCATTCTGTGAATAATCAAACTAAACAAATTTCAAACTGGTTACCACTTCACTTGTTATGACCTTCCCTCAGTGCTATGAAGGTGATCATTGAATCCTTAAGGAAGTGGTGATGAACTTGAGATTTTGTGTTCTGAATGACGGAAGTATTTCATGGGGGCAAATACCTGCTATTAAACTCTTCCTGAACTTATGCTTTTATGTCGCTTAAGATATTTTTGATTCAACAGTTACAAAAAAGTTAGGTTCACAGTGACAGCTGTTTAGTAGTTGTTTAGAGAAAAGAAGTAAAGGGCTGCAGCCTTTCTCTGTTCACCTGTCACTCAGCTATGGATGGATTTTGATGTGAGTTTGTATCAGATTCTCTAGGTGTGAGTTAGACTTCTCACAGTGCAAAAGTTGGCAGTAACTTTTTAGAGAGAAAACCTTGCTTTTGTGGTTTGGTTTTGTTTGTTTGAATTGGATTTGCTTGTAGAGGTGCCAGATTTGCAGGTAAAATGTATTTTGACTTTTCTAAACAGCTCTACGAATTTGGGCCGTAGTTAAAAAAAATATTCAAAACAAAATGATTTATGTCCTTGTTATTCATCATGTGTGTAACCATATAATCATATGAGCAATAATCATATTGTGCTCTCTGTTGTCTAATGCTGATGCCAGACTTTTTGCCAATAATTAGAGAGGACACCCCCACATACCCTGGATTCCTTCAGTTCTGTCTCCCCGGCCTTGCATGGACATTGCACCTGTAGCTTCATCTGCATTCCTGCACAGTCCATAGCTGATCCAGGAGATTGCAACTTGACTCATACTCTGTAGGAAAGGGTGCAGAATATATGGACATGATACCTTGCAGGGAAAGAAGATACATCGTGAACGTGAGCAAATCATTTCAAGTCAAACAAAATACTCCTCCTGAGCCAAATGTCATCTTTCCTATTTCTTAAAAAAACCCCAACACTAAAGGCGTTTAAATTCTGTTTCCTGAAACTGAGAAACAAGGATTGCTTTAAACACACAAGAGCTTTGTTTCTCTAAAGTGTAAAATGGGGACATTTTAGTGCCTTCTGAATGGAATAAATAGTTTTGAACATTTGCTAGTAATCTGTTACTGTTTTATTAATCTGAAAGATTGCTACATTCAGGATTATTCATTCCATTTTTATCTCCCCTCGGAGACTCTGCGTACAATTTTACTTATTGGCTTAATTGTTTCATTTTTATTACCATCACTGTAATAAATGAAATCATTCTGACAGTGATGTATCCTCTGTCCTCTGCTGCACTGTGCCGTAGTCTGTCAAGTAAGAGTGAAAGCACTGGTGATTTCATTTAACAAGGCCAAGTTTTGCTTGGCCATCTGTTACCGTTCTTTGCAGTCTGCTTACCTCCCCAGGAGACCTCTGGTTAGAAGCAAACTCTCTCTTTTTTTTTTCCCCACTTTTTTCTTCTTCTTTTCTTTCTTTGAACAAGGAAGAAAAGAGAACCTCAGTCTAAATGCCTTTGCACCACAAAGCTGGTTGCTTTGTAAAACAGTAAAGTGTCCAGACTGGCTAAGTAGCTTGCAAGACCTCCTGCTCTGTTTCTCTTAGTTAAAATGATGTAGGTTTTCCCATGTAAGTATTTAGGAAAGGGGGGAAGCAGATGGTGCAAATGGTGTGAGATGGCATTTTGTAACTGCGGGTATTCTCTGTCTGTTCCAGTGTCAGTGATGGAGGCCCCCACCCCCAGCGCGGTGCACCTGAGTGACTGGCAGAAAAGTTACTTTGCTGTCACCTCTGGCACCTGCACACCCCAGCAGAAGGCAGATGGATTCCGTGCCAAGATCCTGCGCATTCAGTATGCATGGGCAAACTCCGAGATCTCCCAGGTCTGTGCTGCCAACCTGTTTAAGAAGTACGCAGAGAAATACTCTGCGATTATTGACTCTGGCAACGCAGAGACTGGCTTGAATAACTATGCAGAAAACATTTTGACTTTGGCAAAATGTCAGCAAAGTGACAGTGACAAGTGGCAATCTGCCTTGACAACAGATAATGTATTTGAGTTAAAGTGTGTGCGAGAGAGGATGCAGGCTGGCAAATTTTTCCAGAGCTCTCAGATGGCACCAGCAGATGCCCATGTACGAGCTGATAAAGGGGTCAGTGCCTCCGCTGCTCCAGCTCTTCCTAAACTCGATGTCTTCAGCAGTACCAGGGAGACTGAGCTCAGTGCTGGCTCAGCAAAATGTGCAAGTCAGGGACCAGATCTTCTTGAGCATCACTCATCTTCCAAGTCCCTTCAAAGCAGTGTGCCTCCTGTGACCAGAACTTCAGACACACTTCCTGCCAGTTCAGCCTCCTCAAGCAAACAGGTTCATCCAGGTTTCCAGGCAACTCCGCTCTTTGGAAGTAAAGAAGCCACTAATGGTAGTTCTCTGAAAATGTCAGGTAACTATTGTGGTGGACAAAATTTGTCTCCTTTCAACCAGTCAGCTGTACCTGCCTGGTCTGCAAATTCTGGGAAAAGAAAAGCGTTCTATGGTCTGGCTGATGAAGGCAGCACAGCTGTTCCTAGCCTTGCTCCATGTCAGGCTTCCCTTTCTACAGAAACTAGTGGTTTTTCAGGACAAAGAAACAGAAACGAAGAGAGCGGTGCTCCTGGGTTTAAAACTGCAAAGGAACAGCTGTGGGTGGATCAGCAAAAGAAATCTCAAAACCAGCGTGCACCAGTCTCGTCATACGGAGGTGTGAAAAAATCCCTGGGCGCAGGCAGGTCTCGGGGTCCGTTCGGCAAGTTTGTGCCTCCGGTTCCGAAACAAGATGGAAGTGAAAACGGAGGAGCACAGTGTAAACCTCATGTAGGGGGATCAGCAGATCCGTCGCTGCCTGTGGATGAACGGCTGAAAAACATAGAACCAAAGATGGTTGAACTCATCATGCACGAGATCATGGACCATGGGCCTCCGGTCAGCTGGGATGACATTGCTGGAGTTGAGTTTGCCAAAGCTACGATAAAAGAAATAGTGGTGTGGCCCATGCTGAGGCCAGACATCTTCACCGGCCTGCGTGGTCCTCCCAAAGGAATTCTTCTCTTTGGCCCCCCTGGGACTGGCAAGACCCTCATAGGCAAGTGCATTGCATGCCAGTCTGGAGCAACTTTTTTTAGCATCAGTGCCTCCTCTCTGACTTCCAAATGGGTGGGCGAGGGGGAGAAGATGGTCCGTGCGCTGTTCGCTGTGGCGCGGTGTCAGCAGCCAGCAGTGATTTTCATCGATGAGATTGATTCCCTGTTGTCCCAGCGTGGAGAGGGGGAGCATGAGTCGTCAAGGAGAATAAAAACTGAATTTCTGGTGCAGTTAGATGGGGCAACAACCTCCTCTGAAGATCATATCCTCGTGGTTGGAGCAACAAATCGACCCCAGGAAATTGATGAAGCTGCCCGAAGGAGACTGGTGAAGAGACTGTACATCCCTCTCCCAGAAGCCTCCGCCAGGAAGCAGATTGTCACCCGGCTGATGGCAAAGGAGCACTGCTCCCTAAGTGAAGAGGAAATCGAGCTCATAGTCCAGAAATCCGATGGCTTTTCTGGGGCAGACATGACACAGCTCTGTCGGGAAGCTTCTCTGGGCCCTATCCGCAGCCTGCAGTCCATGGACATTGCAACCATCTCACCGGACCAGGTACGGCCCATCTCTTTCCTGGACTTTGAGAGTGCCCTGAGAACGGTGCGGCCCAGCGTGTCCCCCAAGGACCTGGAGCTCTATGAAACCTGGAACCAGACATTTGGCTGCGGTAGATGAGCTGCAGCCCAGCTGTCTCACAGGAATAGCTGAGGACTTCAGCACTGCCACGTGTTAAACCTGTGGCAGTTTAGTGCATCTGCACTTTTTGTTTCTGTCTTGGAATTAAACTTTGTTACCTTATGCAGGAAGATGTCCAGGCTCTGGCTGAGGCTTTGCCAGCTGAAAAAGACCGTGAGGAACTGCTGGTCATGATACGAGAAATTGCTGAACAGCAGTGGCAGCGAGAGGCTGACGGAATTTACAGATTGCTGGGAAAGATGGATGAATTTCACTGATGTTTAAGGGGAAGGTGATCAAACCTCACAAATAATTGAAGGGAATATTTGGGGAGTCTTGCAAGGTCCACCAAGCTGTATCAGTAAGGGATTCAAGTAATAGCAGAAATACCAGTTTTGGGTAGGGATATGGCAAAACTGGGACAGATGGGGAAGAGTAGTTAGAGGCACTTTGGGAGGAGATAGGAGCAAAGGAGGAGGGGGCGGAGGTGGATGTGGGCTTGTATGGAAAAATGGAAGGGGGGACAAAAGAGGAAGGTCTCTAGAGCATCGCTCTTGTCTGACAGCCTTGTGACTCATCACTGCAGTCTATCCCAGCTTGTCATTAAAAACTTTTTGTGTTGATTTTCTGCTTGACCTTGCTTTCTGTGCTGCATCAGCACGTGCGGGTGTGTTTTATTGGGAGGTCTGGACAGCTGCAGCTGGAGAAGAGGCCATGGGTCACAGGGCCTTTAGGGTCTGGGACCAGCTGTGGAGTATCCAGTGTGGGCAACCAGGTGCGGTAGGGATCCAAAACTCACTGCCAAACTAAAGGCTGGACAAGATGGCAAGGGGGAAAACCAGCATCTGAAAAGAGCCTTGCCAGTGGCAGGATAAGGGGGCTCAGGGTCTGGGCATGGGCATTTGATGAACTTAAATCCCATGGCAGTGTCTGAAGGCTCCGTGAGTGAGGTGTCCGTGTGAAACCGGAGAGTGTGGGGGTTGTGTCTCACACGGGTGACCTTGGGTCCTGTGAGGCTGGAGCTGAGGGACAGGGTGAGGCTGTGGGTGGGTGTATGGGAGTGCATTTGGGGGTGTGTGTGCTGGGAAAGACACTGCTCCCTCTCTGTCCTTTTCTCTGTGTGTGTGTGTGGTTTTGTATCCACTGGTTTGGATTAGGGGCTCAGCCTTGCTCCTGGCTGGACCCCCAAGCAGAAACAGCAGCAGCTGGATCCAGCAAATTAAGATGGAAGGTGCCTTACCCCGAGAGTGCTGTGCTCTAGTGGCTTCTTCTCCTCAGGAAGGAGAAATCCCATGTCCCAACACCTCCTGGGTTCCACTGCTCCTTAAAAAGTCCTCATGCAGCAGTGGTAAAATTCCAGGCTAGCTCGTATTTGGCACTTGTACCTAAGGCATGAAAGAATGCACGGCCTTTTATCCACATAACCTGTCCTTGCCCACTGGCTGAACACAGCTGCCCCTGAACGGAAAATAAATGGAAATCTTTCCTTTGGATTCCTTTGTTAGCATGGCAGAGCTGGCTGCTGTGCTGTCTGTGCTTCATTTTCAGTTTCTCTAAAGAATGTTTTCTCATATTGGGGAAAATGCGGAGCTTAAAAGCTGCTCTTCCTCAGATTTCTCTGGATGAATGCTGTTTAGCTAGCATTTTTTAAAGACATTTGGGAGCTACTGGGCCCAGGAGACCATAGTGAGCCTTGAATTCTGAATAATTTGGAAGGCTTAGAATTTCTTAGATCTCATCCTGGTTTAAACAAATGAGTCAGTTTTATTCATAGCTCATGTTTTTTAGTAAAGTCCGGTATGTATCAGAAATTGTTTTGCAGAGATGTAAAAGTTCAGGTATGGGAATTTATCTTCATTTTTGAAATAGTGGGAGTAAAATAATTAGATTATTTTGTGAGAATAAATGTGTAATGTGGTCCAAAACAACTGACTTTTGTGCCACCTGGGTAAAGATTATGAGATTAAGTCTGCTCATACAAGTTCAGTTTTGGAGAGCTATAAACACATACTAGGTAAGATTTTTTCTCTCTCCAAACATTTCTTTAAAATCATTGCTCAGGAAAGCAAATGAAACACCAGAGAATTTTAATTGTTTAGTGAAATGTAAGGGTTGCTCAAGGGTTAATAAATGCCTTACATATGATTAAATAATTGCCTTATTTATGCTGGATTTTACTCTGGCATGCCAAAGGAGCATTCTGTGGTCATCTGTGTATCTGAATAGTCACATTTTGATAGAAGTGCTCTACACGGAGGGACCAGTGAGTGATAAGAGAATAAAGCTCCTCCTGAGGTGGCAAGGACTGGGACAAAAGTTCTGTGCCTCGTATTTGTCTCCTGCAAAGTGAAACTTGTCAAAGACATAAAAGTAGAACCACAGCACCAGACAAGGCTGTTCTTCCTCCTACTTTTTAGGTTATTCATTACATGAATTACATGAACATGCCTTTTTTTCTTAGGAAACACATAGAAACAGTGAAAGGGAACATTAGGTAAAGTTTATTCTGTTTTAGTAATGATGCAGGTAACACCACCGTCTCTTCAGCCATGCAGCATCTTTTGGGCTTTGCTGCAGAGTTCAGAGCCAGCAGGACTTGCAGTGTCAGCCCAAGATGAGTTTCATAACCCTCTGTAACAGTGCCTCCACACACCAATTCGACTGCCAGGAACATAATTTCGCAAAATACAGAAAATTGCACAGAAATAGGGCATGATTGTAATTTAAGGGAAATGGTGCAGATAAATCCACTTTAATGGATCTGTTTAGTGTATGCAGAAACCTATGTACTTCATTATTTATTCTTTTTGGCTGGCTGATCTTTGGAAGAAGAAACGCAGGACTCTCCTCTGGTTTTGTGGTTCAGCAACATTGGGTGCACAATCTCTCAGTTTCTTTTAAAGCTAAATTATTGCAGTCCTGGAAAAGTGAGGTCTTATTAATAAACGAGGCAATTCAGACTCTCAGTCCATCTTGAATTTGAGTTAGCTAAATTGTCTCAGAGCTGTATGAAGTCCCCGGGGGGATTTTCATTTACAGAAAACCGTGCCAACACAAGTAGGGGGAAAAGCTGATGAGGCAGAAATGATCATCACCTGCTAATGGCAAGTGGATGGAAACCAGACTGGCCTCTTACGGGCATCACTAAGATTGTCCTTTTGAAATAAGGCAATTTTCCTTCTAACAAGAAATTATGGAACTTCTCACAAGCCAACGTGACATTGGAAAACAACCCACCAAACCAACCACCCTGGGCTGCAGTGCTGGCATCTGCTCCGTGGGTCTGCTGGAACCAGCCATGCCCGCCCCAGGGGGGCCACCCCTGCAGCCCTCCCCGACTGAAACCTTCACACCTGCGCCCAGCACAGAGCAATTCACGTAAACTCAGGGCTTAGGGAAGATGCAGACACAACATTCCCAAAGTACCAATTTCTTAGCCTTGCTTTTTAATATTTTATTACCATTCTTTATCGTACCTGTAGAAAATCAGTCACGTAAGATGCTGTAGCCATAAGCAGCTGTGGTACTAATAGGTCTCTAGTACTTTTTTTCATCCCATTAGGTGAGAAACTTCATAAAAGCTTGGGTCATAGCTGTGAAGCCAAGATAGCATTATCACAGAGTTCTGGGTCTGGAAAGGACTCTTAAGAAGTCATCAAATTCCCACTTTGTGTAAGGTGAATTATTTTTTGTGGTGCCTGATGCATGTTTTGCCTGGTTTGTTCTTTAACAATGTTCAGTACTTGTAAAAACCTTGGTCTCTTTTTGGACTTTATTCCCATACCACACCCATGGTCACACTCAGGACTTGATGTATTCAGTGGATGCTGCTATGGAAGCACAGAGTGGCAAATGTTTAGTGTTAGCCATTAATAAAGTGGCTTTCTTGCCTGGATTCTTCTTTAGCAAGATTGAAGGTTATTAAAATTCTTCCACAGTGCCTCCTCATCCCTGTTACTGTGATGCCAATGTTCTGTGCCTTATCCTGTCTGTATTGCTCACATCACGGACACAGGGAAAGGTTTAATCATCCCCTTCATAGCAGGTACCTGAAACAATTGGGATCTGTTTTCATTTGGCATTACAAAACCACCTGTACTAAATAAATGCCACTCTTCCACTCTTTTTAATAATATCCTCTTGGCTAGACTTCCAGTCACTTGTGTGTGCTCATATCTCTTCAGTGTTGAGGTACCGCAAATGACAGTGCTCAGCAGTGATAAGGGACGGAACTGGAGCAGAGTAGGACAGACCATGGATGCAGAGTGGCAGATGGATGAACTTTTCCATGTATTGCTCATTTGCAGCAAAGTTGTTCTGAAGTTGCTATGTTTTCCCATCTTGCCCAGGTTGGTTTCAACAGCAGCGTTACACGGCGGAGCCTCCCTCTTCCATCACTAATGGTCACCAATGAATCCATCGTCACTGCTGCAGGAAAGACCCAAGCGAAATCTCGGACATGCCTTGCTGTCTGGCTCTTACTGCACTTTGATTATGGCTTTACCACTAACTGTGCAGAGCTGTTACAACAATTGAATGATTTCTGTCTTCAGAAAATACCACACGAGAAAGACTCAGAGCAGGTGTGTCCTGTGTCCATATTCCCATATTGCCGAGGCACACAACCTGTTCCAGCGGAGTATTAAGTTGTTTTCTTGTGGCAAAGAGGGAGCAGTAGGCAAAAGGCAATATTGTTCTCCTCCAGAAGCTGAGGGTCAAGGAAAGTGAATGAAAGCTGCAGGGATGCTGTAAAGACACCAGATCTGCTTTCTGGCTGGGGGAGAGATGATGCAGTGCTTCCTCACTGTAGGTCACTGGAGAAAAGGGGAACAACTGCCCTTTCTTCACCCAGGCATGACGAGTCGTTAGCTCGGCAGGGAAGGGGGGAACAGAAAAGGGGAACCTTCAGCTGCCCAAGCTCAAGCAGGGACAAGGCTGCTGTGGATGTGTTTTGGTTGTAGCATCACAACCACGAGCTCCTGGGTGCAGCTGAGGTGGTCTCTCAGATTCCCAAACAACACCCTAAGCCCAGGAGAGCCCCTCCATTGGAGTTGGGCTGGTTTGTAGTGGTCAGGGGTAGGGTGGCATCTTGTGTTCTGTCGTGCCTCTGATCTTATGACATCCTCCTTCGGCTACAGTGTGTGCAGAGTGATCAGACACGGCCAGGCTGCTCTGGGGCTTTTCACCAAAGCCACGTGAGAAGAGCTCCCAGGAGCTCAGGCTTTCCCTAAACTGTGCTGATGATAGAAAATTCCAGTTTCAGATTAGTTTGCCTGGTTTTGGAACTGACATGCTGCAATCAGAAGTTCTCTCTGGGCTTTGTAAAATAGAAACACCTGAGCATCTGAAATTAAATGCTGGCCAGCCTGCTAATGCATTGCTCTGGAAGACTGTCTGGAACGATCGTGTGTTCACAGGGGTAAAAAAAAATGCTGGCTTTTTTCTTTTCAGAAGTAGATCACAAAATTCTGGGCAGTGGCTTGTGAAAATTCCTCCCCAATTCTTAGAGGTTTTGAGTTCTGTACTGTGGGTTAAAATGTAATAAGAGATTAAATTGCCTAGGCCTCTGCTTTTAAATTTAGCGTGTTTTTTGTGATTTTCGATTACTGGCATTAGTAAACCTATCTCTTTATAACTTTTTGCCTACAGCCAAAGGCAAGTGTGCCTCTGCCAGCTGGGACAGTTGCACCTAAACCTGTTGTGCAGAATCATTTTGATTAATGAATGTCACCAGTCTCAAATATTCCTCAGTGGTGGTTAAGACCTACAAGTCTGTTTTCTCCTTTTCCAAATGAGTAATTTTATTTTGTGACACTTGCAACTAGTGACTGCTTCTCCTTGCTGGTCTGATGTAACCAGTGAGATTTCTTACAAGAGTTGTTATGAAATGGCTCATGCTCACATACTTAATTCAATATTCTGAAGAAGGAGAACTTATTTGACCTGTGGATTTTTTTTTTTACCAAGTATGAAAAGAAAAAAGACGAGGACTAAATATTGACATAGGGAGCTTGAATACTCTTGATATATTGTAATTTTTGCACACCAATTATTTGCACGACAGAATGGATATAGATCTGGTGTAATGAAGGATATAGACATTTATATAGCATTATAGATACTCCTGATTTTTCTTAAGTGATGGAGAATTGTTTTCCAGAGAGGGAATGAACTCTGGAATCTGGTGTCTGATATTCTGGTGCCAGCTTCTCTTAATACAAAAGAGAGAAAATTGAAAAAGAACCAACAGAGAAAATTGAAAAGTGCTGCGGGTGAGGAGATCGATTACATGTAAAGACACAAATTAACGTATACTTTCAGATTATTTTGCCATTGTTGATATGTTTTTCAATACCTGTTGATGGCTTAATGTTATATAAAAACATTTAGTGGTGATGGCACAAAACAAAAAGAAAACTCCACTTTCAAGAAGGTCACAGAACCTCTGGACTGGCCTAGCTACAACTGGAGAGAAAGAAGAAGCTTTTAGTGATAATTCTGTGATCGGTTCATTATTTTCTGCACATGCCTTGTGATTTTTTTTTCAGTGATTTTAATGCTAAATTTAAAAGGTTCCTCCCTGCTTAATGTAGTGCCTTACTGTCATATGACAGTGAGTCTGAGAGCTGACTGAAAAAAATTAAATGTGATAATTAAAACATTGTGATATCAGAAGTCATTCCAAAACCAGAAGTTTTGCATCAAAGAAACAGAAGACCAAATTTTCAGAAACTTTTGCTGTCATCTGCTGAAAATACACACTAACGCTCTGTCTGTAAATGTCTCAGAAGGGACAAGGCTGAGCACGCTGGGGACTGCTCCACTGTGATTTCATTCATGAAAACTATTTCTCATGTGCTTTTAAAATAATTGTGGTACTGCAACTCCCCAGATAGTCATGGTAGTACAATTCACACCTCTAGTCACCCCAGAGTAGGGGGAATTCATGCCAGGGAATGTTACCTTTTGTCTGTAGAACAATCCCATTTAAAAAAAAAAATCCGTGTTTTAAGAGTCTTTGTTGCCCTTAGAGCAGTGGAAAAGTGGTGCCGCCTTATTTATGTCAGTACAGAGGAATGTAGTTATTGTCTGTGGGTGAATCCCGATGTCCTGGGCCTGCGGGTGCGGGTGGCAATGGCACTGCTGCTCCTCGTCTGCCGCAGGCTGGGGATGGCTCACTCCGCGCTGTCAGCAGCAGAAGTTGTGCGATGGGATATGGGAGCCTGATGAGCTCCGACGCTTTAGCTCTGCCTGCAGTTAGGACAGGCTTAGCAAGCCTGAAGGATGCCTTGCTCCATCCAGCCTATCTTAGGCGTTGATGGAGAAATAGCTGTCCGCACAAATCCTCTCCATTTCCAAGAACAGCAATCTTTTCCAGGGAGAGGATCACCGCTGTAGTGTTGAGGTTTTTTTGTAGCCTGCCACCAGATGGAGTTCTTTTCCCAAAGAAGTCGATCCAGTTTCTTAAGGAAAGCCCGGGGGTAGTCAATGTTGTTTCCTTGTTTTGTCACTTAAAATCATTCAATGTTAATGATTTGTTACTGGACTTTTATTAATTATTGTATGTATTGTTTTTTCGTTGGGTGAGCTTCGATTTTAAGATTTTTTTTGAGGGAGCTGCAAAAACCAGACTGACATTTCTAGAACTTCCTATTTAACCAAAGTAGGATTCTAAAAGATTAATTTTACTTTGTGTCTCAGGTCAGCTGGAGCTGGGAAAAGAGGTGGAAATCAGTACATTTGTATTTAAACTGATCCTTGATCTTGGGAATTTTAATAACAGAGTTTGTGAGCAGATACGAGCAGTCTCCCAGGCTGAAGATCCTGAAAATGCATTGAAATGCAGATACGCAACAGGTAACAGAAACTGAGTTCGATTAATTCAAAAGTCTCAATTCATTTGAGTTTTGGTTGATAGTAAAAGGCATTTTTTGCTCTCTTAGGATTGTCTCTGAAGTAAAAATCGTTGTGCTCTTGCAATAGGGTCAAACACCAGCACCACCCGTACCCAGCAGTGCAGGACCCTCTCCTGGTGCCCCCGACAGAATTCCTTTGTGCTGGATAAGGAGTTTTCGGGTGATCCCTCTGCCAGTGTGCGACTGAGGTGTCTGGGCAGCGTGCCCAGCGTGCCCGGTGGCGTGGAGCTTTTGTGGCTGAAGAAACCACTTCACTGATTTCTCTGGAGAAATGATTCTCTGGAGCCGCTGAAGGCTCAGCCCCTTGAGCACGTCTCAAGGGAAAATCGCTGGTGCCATCTGACCAAGTACATTAAACCCCGTATATATTCAGATATAGGTGGATAACGTTGCTCTGTCTTCCCGAGTCCTACAGTTTCTCACTTCCCTGCTTTGTGGGTCAGATGCTCTGAAGCCAATTTACATCAATTCCTGGCACTGTTTTTAAAGGAAGCAAGGGGGAACAGCGTGAAGTCTCACTTTCTGCCAACAACAGGAAGCGCACGCTCTTTGTCAGGCAGCTTGTTTCAGCCATCCCTTTTGTTGAACCAACAAATTTCTGGACTACAGATTTGGTCTTCCACACAGCACCGCTCAGCAAATCCTTGGAAAGGGAACGTCACAGAGTGGCAGCATGGATGGTCGGGGGGGAAAGCCCAATGCTGCTGCAATTCCCTTTTTCGAAGGGAGTGTTTCTTTAAAGAGCAATCGCCTGAGGGAAGGGAAAGGAAATGGTGATAACATCTCTCTCTTGTTCTGTCCCGTGGGTCTGAACGTGCTGCTACTGAAATCTTGCCGAGGGAGATCGCTGCAGGAGTCTCCTGGTGGCCTCTGGGGCAGTGCCATGGAACACGGCTGTCCTGCCGAGTGAGACAAGGTGAAGACGTGCACTCTTGGATCCTATACTTAATTTTTGTGCCCAAAGCAGTCCAAGATACTCTGTGGGGTCCAGAAATTTGTTGTGTAGTTTTCCGAGATGATCATAGATCAATCCAAATTCCCTATTTCTTTGTCCTGATACATAGTTAAAATTGAAACTGATATGAGGCTACCATAAAAAAGTGTAAATCCCTTCTCTGTAGTATCCATCTTTGGGGTAGCTCTTTCCAGGCCCGCTTTTTCTGTGCTGACTGCATGTGACTGTTGTACTATTATTTATATTATTTTTTTTCGTTATCACTGCTGCAAAACATTTTAGAAAGCTCCCTGCAGAAGCCAGTGTTTCTTACACCTACCTTCATTCCTCCCTGTGTTTTCCTGGTACAGAGACAGGCTTAGTCTAAAGTAGCCAAGAAATGCAATTTCCTGAAGAAATTATTTTTTGTATTTTAACGCCCCCCCAAATATTTTTTTTTATGTTGTGTAAACTTCTTTCCCCCTCTCTGCTGACACCAGACCTCCTGATGTTTGTTTCTTCTGGGTATTTCCTTTCTAACCCCAGGCCAGCCAACTTGTCAGGGCGTGCTGTGGGGCTGAATGCATCCCCGTGAGGAAAGGGGGTGTTTCGTGGTGCCGAGGTAGGATTAGAGGCAGATCAGTGTCCCTGAGGGGCTCCCTGCCGGCCTGACCGGGGCTGGGGTGCTGCCCGCTGCCCTCCCGTGCCGCTCCTGCGGCGCGGATGCTCGAGGAGCCGATGCGCTCCAGCAGGACGCGGCTCAGGCTGACGGTGCCGGGCGTGCGTGTCCCGGGAAGGGCTGATGTGCTCTCGGGAGGCAGCGGCAATGCGGGAGCTTAGGGAGCCCGACCCTGCTACCCACCCGTGGCAAAGCATTTATTCTGCTTGTCTGCGGAAAAGCTCCAAGGGTTACCCCAGAAAACACCGAGAAAGATGGGCTGTGTAACTTCCCGTGTTGTCGCGGTGTGAAACAGCGCAGGGACTCGGCCCTGTGGCCCTGGTGCCTTTTGGAGCGGCTCTGCTGGGAGGTGCTGAGTGGCTCCAGCCTCCCCTTCTTCCCCCTGCTCTGGAGGCTTCAACTTGCTTAGCACTGATGCAGTCGTGGACTTGAGAAGAACTGAGATCCTGGTACAATATTCATGACATAAAATTATGGAAGTAGCAAGAGACTTTGTAGCAAAAGTACACAGGAGAGTAAGATGTGGAAATGATGGGGTTTGAGTTGAATATTTCTCTGATTGCAAAGGAAATTAGGCAAGCAGTTTGCATAGGAGAAGCAGAACCAAAAGGAAAGCTCTTCGCTTTCCCACTCGGCACACGCTGTGCCGAGAAAAGCTGTGGTGATCCTGCGAAGTTTGACAAGGAGGGTGTAACAAGTTCTTCCCTATTTTCTGGAAATCCCACCCTCTTTCCACAGCTTATCTGAAGTTTCTATTTTGCACGTTCCTATTTGTGCAAAGTTTGGGCGAGCCTCATCTTTTCAGTTGCAAATGAGCCTCTACCTAAAGCCCTCATAGGCTGATTTGTTTGCTTGCTTGTTTGTTTTAATTTGTTTTTGGCTTTGGGGTTTTTTTTTTAGTTTCTTCCCTGACATAGTTGGGAGGGCAAATAGGGTAATTTTGTGTTGTGTTTTTGAAGGCTTAGAAAAGCATCCCAACTTGTTAAATCGGTTGGTCACCCTAAAAGAGAGATTTGAGCAGAGCAATACGTACCCAGAGAAAAACTGAGAGAGGGCCCACAGGGCTGTACACCAGACAGCCCCTATCCCAGTATTGCTTTCCTTTTTGTCTGTGCATCGTTTAAAGACATTCGCAAGGCAAAAGCTGTCTAACATCAACAACTAATCATGGAACAGATTATGTTATCTTGGTATGTTTGGTCGAAATATTCTGTAAATTTAGGCAACTTAAGATGTTTTCGTTAACAAAGAAGTGGAAGGAAAACTGGCAGCTCTTGGTTAAAAATATATAAATTATTGAATATTTTGAATTAGACACGTGTAGTATATACACGTTTAGTACATGTGCACAAGCATACAGACACTTTGATGTTATGTAAAACCTGACTGCTTAGTCCTGTGGCCTTTTTTCAATTCTTAGGTGTTAGAGCAAGGGTCTGCAAGAGGGGGATTCCTGAGTTTACTGTCCACCAAAGAGGAAGCCTAATCTGTGGCTGGAGAATAAACAAGTGTTAGAAGACCTAACTCCCAATCCTGATTTTGTCAAAAACCTATTGCACAAGCTTGCATAAGGAATTCAGGGAGGGGTTGGTGCTTCAATTTCCCTTTCAGGGAAGGGAAGGATGTAGTTGTTTCACAGTAGTGCTGCTGTTTACAACCTTTCAGAAAATGTGTCTTGAGTTTTGGAGATTACAGAATAAATTAAAAGATAACAGAAAGAAATTGTATCACCTTTTCGTTCAGAGTAATTTCCACTTGTTGTAATCTTACACACACAGACACACACTCATCTCAAAGTCAACAGAGCTACACACCTGCTGTATTTGTAACAAAAATGGATATTCTCCAGAAGCCTGTATCTCCAGAGACCATGATAGTACGAAAAGTGATTTTTTTTTTTAATTAATGACAGCATCAAAGGAATTGTTGAAAAGGACTTACACTACACAGCTCTCTGCTTTATCGGGTATTGAAGATAAAAAGGAAGTGTGAATGTATAGTGGGAACACCTGTGTTGGCTGCCTGGATTTGGCAGGGGTGGGGGTTAGGGAGTCATCACTAAGATCCAGATAGAAGAATGGTTTTAGTTCAGAAATCGATTTCAGGTTTAAGGATAATCAAGAGCAGAGGACAACTCTCCCATAGTGTAATAGGCACTATAATAGGCATGCAGCCATTAAGAAAGGTGGAATATTTTTTATTTCCCTGAAATGCACTGGGTTTGGCTTTTCTTAATTCTGTGGTCATAACCCTTATGGTAGAGAGTAATTTCTTCGCTGCTGAACTTGATGTGTTAATTTTTCCACCCAATCTTCTACCACCCTTCATTTCCCTTCTGGTCTGCCTATCACTTCTGGTACATTTGCTCCTACCTTCAATGACCAATGGTTAAGCTATCAAGAAGTAGTTAATGAAACTCAGGCAGATGCCTGTAGTCTCCTTCTCCTGGCCTGGGCTTTGGAATTCTGTTGAAAATGCTTAATTTTAGATGACTTGTTCTATTAAAACATGCATTTCATTGTTTTCCTAAAACCACTCAAGCTCTTCTTCCTCTACTCTTTCTGCTGATCAGGACCCCACCTTTGTTTAAAGGTCAGTTAAACGTGGTGGAGTTGTGTCTCAGGGAGAAGCAGCTGCAGGGTCTGTTGGTGCTGGGTGTTCCTCAGGACCCTGAGTATTCTCACTTCCTCCCCTTTACCCTGGTTCCTGCAAAAGAAATTCTCCTGTCAGGTACTACCACAGTATCAGGATATAGTGACAATATACCTTACAAGACTGGCTGGTGTCTCAGCCTCGTTTACAAAGAGGTGGTGAGACAGATGTTTCCAAAGCAGAAGTAACCGTTCTAATTTGTACCAATACTTAATGAGTCCAAAAACCCCCTACGTACATGTGAGTGCTCAGCACGATTCCCATGTGCATTTGCTAGACTATGCAAATAAAACACTATCTATATTATTAGCCAGGAACTAAGTGACTGTGATGCCTTATCAGGCCTCCTAGACACGGAGACTAGACAGAGTAAAGGAACAAAAGTAGGTATTTATTTGAAGGGCCTTCAAGGTACACCCTGGGGAGCCAGAGGCTATTGCCAAGATGGACCCCAAGATGGACTACAGGTCACGAGTTCTTCACACTTTTATAGGTTTGGTTCATCTGCATATCAGGGTCAATTCTCCAATTAAAGCCCCAGTTAAATGATGTAATTCCCCTTAGCTACCCCCCCTTCAGAGACTCCTTGGTTTACACCCCTTGGGCTCAGGATGGTCCAGGTGTCCTTGAAGAGCAGTCCGGAGAGGTTTTGTTGTGTCTAACTAGCATGAGAGAGCAGAAAGTAACAGGCTACAAGAAGCTTCAAAGTTGCACACTAAGCAGTACAGAATTCAAAAAAACAGAAAAGTTAAAACCTACGGCATCGACTGGATGCAAAGCAAAAAGAAAGAGTTCATGAATGTTTCAGAGCTGGACTTGGGGAGGTAAATCTCTTATGTGTTGTGCTAAAAAAAAAAGTGAAATTCATGTAACAGGGCTTTGGTCACTGCCCACAGATTTGTTTTTGTCAAGTATTTACACCCTTTTCTTTTTCTTCAACACAATGGAAAGTGAGTCTATATTCTCTCCCACGGCTACACGGAGGAATCTCTGCAAGGTGATAAAGGTATATTTTTGTACACTGCAACTATCAGTGAAACAAACCTGAAGTGTTTGAATCCAGATTCAAAAAACCCTTAATGTTAAGAGCTCTGTGGTTCTCTCTTCTGATTTATGACACATTAAAACTGTAGTTTATTTAATCCTTGTCAATGCCACAGGGACACTATACAGTAAAAGCTATAGTCAAATTGACATTACTGTCTCTTCTTTGAAACAAAATAGGGAGGAATGGAAAAAGACAAACCCCTCTTTTACTTATACTACACGTCCGACCTATGTTTTAAACTGCCCCCTCAATACTCATGGTATTTTCCCAGTTTTTTTGGTAAAGTGCATGCAGGGCTGGCAGGTGCAAAGGCCCTGAAAGATTGCTGAAGCTTTGTAGCCAGAAGCTCCTTTCCCTGCTCCCCCAGGCAGATGATGTCTCCCCAGAAAGGGATGCCAGGCTCCCCTGGGCCCTTGGCTCTGTTCTTAGTGGTAAGGAGCTTACAGCGGATGTTAGCCCAGGCTCACGGCATTCCTGTATCCAGGCTCTATGAGTTTTGGTGCATGCAAATGGAGGAGATGAGCTCAAGCTGAGTTCTGCTGCTTGTTCAAAAGTTTATGGACTTCAAATTGAGAAATCAGAGCAGGCTGAAATTGGTCACTAAAATGTCAACTGACTGAACAGAGATCAGGGTTTTGGCCTTGACAGCTTCAGTAGAGACCTGAGGACTCCCATCACAGGTTTCCCTAGAAGAGGGCTCAGAGCAACCCCAGGCAAGCAGTCGGGTCACATTTAAAATTTAATCTGGTTGAACCTTGAGTGGGAAACAAGAAGTGAAAACTGTCAACTGCGCCCAGATCCATTCAGATCACTTCTAGGGACAGTTTTGATACCAAATTATCCTTGTTATGCAAAGTTCCTCACCAACCGGCTGGTTCCCAGTTATGCATGGGGAGAAGCGGTGGCCACATCTGCTTCCCGTTTTGCCGTTTCGGAGACGAGCCATCTGTTTGGCCTCATCCCGAACAGCCTGCTTAGGGCTGATTAACTTCCTCACCCCCCCAGCCCCAGGCTCACTGTCTGCTGCAAGGTGTAGATTTTTTTCTACTTTTTTTCTTTTTTCTTCTCTAACTGCTCGTAAACCAGAACCTTCACTTCTCTCCCAAGGGACAGGAAGGCGTTGGTTTGTGTGATTTGCAGCCGCCACCAGGGGCAGGAACAGCAGCAGCTGCCCTCTATCATTCACATGTTTCATACGTGTGGTCAGGACAGATAAAACCAGGAATTGTTCCATGTCCTGGGATGGCTTTAAAGCAGTGAGACCTTTCTCTATATGAAAAGAAAAAAAATAATTGCAATGTTAAATGCAGCAGAAATCTCGCTGCAGTTAACAGGGATCTGTTCGTTTGGCAAGAGCGGGGTTTCAGTCATACTTGTGCAGCCTTCTTTTGTTTAAATGTGATTAACTCCTGCCATGTGAAGCCTGGCTTTGGATTTCTCACTTCCATCTATCCCACTCAGTGAAACTTTGCTAAATTTTTGTCCTTCCTGTTTTCTGCATGCCCATCTTCTGGCCATTACATCAGGATTTCAGAAACACTGCACGTCTGCTGCTGCCAGTGTCTTCAGTTCAGCAGCCCTGGAAAGTCAAAATCTGTGTGGCCAAAATAAAGAAGCATCAAAAATTACAATTTAGAAATTGGGATAATGGATGTCCTGTTAAGATTAAGACTTCTGTTGCTTTCCACAGGCCAGGTCTGAGGGCTCTCAAAAATTTTTGTCTTTCATAATGCATTTTGACCAGAATTTGTTCTCATGTACCATTTTCCTTCCAGACAACAAGCTTCCTGTGTTTCACACTGGTGGACACAGCCTGGCTGGCCCATAGCAGGGAAGGATGCCCTGGAGATCTAACACACAAGACAGGCATGAACAGTTTGTTCAGAAATCAAATATTTTGATTTTCCAGTTGCCACATTTTCAGTTTTCAAATTGTCGGTGCTGCTGCTGAAACGTGCCATCTCTCAAGCTGACAATATCCTCAGTGTATTAGCAAAGTCAGGAACATTTCTAACTCGTTTTCCCCAAGTAAGATGTTGAGTGATTCTCACACACACACTCGTATCAAAAAACCAGGAAATCGTTACATTATCAGATCCACGTGCTCCAGGTCTGCCTCTGAGTTCTCATTTTGGTATCTCTAAAATAATCACGTGTCTTTTAGTGGATTTCTCGATTTCAAAAACATTGTTTGTTGAGCACAGGTTAATGCTGTTCTGGTGTTTTCATGCTTATGTATGGATTGGGAAGCCAGTCTGGGCACTTGAGGCTGAAAATACTCACCCCTGGTAGTTGTAGGTCTTGCCTGTATAACAATTTATATCTTGGCACCTGCCACAGTTTCTGATGTAATTTAGTCAAGCTATAGGAGTAGGAAAAAATATAAATATGATGATTTGAAGGAAGTCTTTGAAACATAATAGGTAAGATACCCAGGATAGATTTTTAGGTACACAAACTTGCATTTAAATCTGTGGATGTCTCTAACTCAAGGATTTAATAGCACTGATTGAGAAGATTACATTTGGTCTATTTTTGTGTTTATTATTATTATTAAACAGATTATATTTGTTTTGGAGAAAAATCAATCACCAGCTCAAAAAGAAATTTGCAGTTTGTTTCATTAACTGAGAACCAGCTATGATGGGGAACAAAGAAATTAGGATGTTAGTTCCTTCTTATATGATGTAGTCATAGTTTATGATGAAACTATACCACAAAAACTTAAGGAACTTAAGGAAAATTTAGATTTTGGGAACCTGTAAAACGACTAATTGCAATACCATTAGGGTTTGTTTAGGGGTTGTTGTTTTTTTCTTTTTTAAATCTCATTTTGTTCATAATAATATGGTTTAACAAATGGAAATATTTCTGAAACTTTATAAGTGGTGCCTTTTCTGAACAAAACACTGATTCTTGTTTGCATTAAATATGTGATGTGAAATTTACTGTGCTGGAATCTGAAGGGAACAGGGACACCCGCAGAGAAATCACCTTTGTTACGGCAAATAGTAGAAATAATTTCTCTGTGTTTTATTTTGAATTACCATGACTCTACATGCAGAAGCAATTGTGTTCTGTAATGACTCCATGTGGCTGGTGGGAGGGAAGGGTGCGAGGAGAGGGCTGGAGGGGAAGCACTTCTCCAAGTCGGCTGCTTGCAGGACCTGGGTGGTTTGGCTGGACAGGGACACTCTGGATAGCAGGCGGCCAGTGCAGGACCTGATCTCTGCTGGAGCTGGCTGAGCGAGGCTGCCTCGTGTGAGTGCAGGGTGGAGACACAGCCTGGCTTTTTGTGGCTACGGAGGTTGGATTGCGAAGGCAGCGTGGATGGACTCACCACGGTGCAGGGGCAACATGGATGGGACAACAGCACGGATGGACTCCCCATGGGGCTCTGCCTACCTGCACCTCACCTTACTCTGTGTGTCCCCTCCCACACAGCCACCACCCCCCAGACACAGAGCCTCCAGCTGTGCCCTGCGACTCCTTCACTCACGAGGAGAGTGACAAAAATATTCTGGGGCTTGGGGTTTTTACTTCGTTCTCTTGTCTCAAAAGATACATCTCCATTTGCAGACATAATTTAATAACATTTCCAATTTTTATGAAATTGCTTTTTTTTAAATACAATATTCTCAAAGAAAAATGAAGTTACAATATAAAACCACAGCAAAAAAAAAAACATGTAGATACAACTTTTTCTATTAGAAAAGGCAGTGCCTGGGGAAGGAATGGGAAGCAGTTATTTTTTACTTTTTTAAAACAGATACAAACTTAAAACCACTCACATATTTACTCCTTTTAAAGGTCAACTAAGCCATATCAGGGTATTGCACCATAGCAAAAAAAGAGAAAAAAGGAGATTACACTAAACTTCTCTGAGAGCACAGTTTGTTTCAATGTACACAGACACAACATCCTATATTCATGCCATCCTTGCATATGTTCATAAATAAAATTACTGAACCACTTGTTTCTAAACAAATTGAAGATGATTTTGTGCAAAAGAGAGAAAAAACACTGGAAAAAAGCAAACCTAAAAAGCCCTTTAGTGAACGGAGAATGCCATTTGCTCTGCCTTTAGACTATGCCCTGATATACTGTGTCTTAATATACTTACTTATACTACTGTACTGTTTATTATACAACATCAACATATTCTGTTATAGTATAAATAAGAAAACTCCAGAGCCAGGAAACAAACCCACCGTGAGTGACAGTGCATCATCATGTCATACAAACCATTTTTGATATATATACACGTACAAATGTATATAAAATATTAATGATACACAGAGCCACAGAGAGGGCATGTGTGTGTTGACAAGAGGAGAAGACACAGGGACTCAGACACGTGCGTGTGTGCAGAGATGTGGTGAAGGCAGCAAACCTACCCAGGAATCAGAAATCACCTTTCAAACTGTGTTTGAGGCACACTTAAACTCCACCGGAGCTGTGCTTGTTTACACGGTTCTTGAACGTGGCTTTATTTGTGTTGGTTTTTGGTAAAAGCAAAGAAAAGAAACCACCTGAGTGAGCTTCTGTCCCCCTCCCCTGTATAGCTGGGGGAGTCTTAAAATGAAGGGTGGAAAAAAATTACGACATGGGGTATATCGTGACCTAAATCTAAGAAGAACAGGAAGGAGGTCTAAGAGCAATAAAAGCAGAATGTTTCTCTACAGCCAATGTCTGATCTCCAGGACTTTGCAGCAGGGCTGGGAAATTACTTTGTTCCCTCTCTTTGTTGATTTGGCATCAATCAAAATTGGAGAGGGGTAAGAACAGCTGAATGTATCCCTACCAGCTATGAAAAATGAACCCAAACTGTATCTAAAAAAAGGTAAAAATTAAAGGAAACTCATCCATGTAAGTTACCCCCTTGTAAGTCCTCTTCAGATCATTCCTATACAAAATATTTGGCAACATCTCGTTGCCAGGTACAGTCTGTCTTGAAGCTGAATGTGGAGCAGGCATTGATGATGAGACCATGGCTGGGGCATGAAAGCGGCCAGGGATTCCTTGTGCACACCCCTCGTGCAGCCTCTTGGGCTGGAAGTAACAAGCAATAAAGTCTCAGCTGAATTATAATGTGGGAATACAAGGGATCAATTAAGTCCTTTAAGGCAACCGAGTTCTAATGTGGGAATAGAGGTGGTCACCTTTGGGCCTGTAGTTTACACTGCTCATTTTTGGGGCATAACATGCACTAGTAATGTGTTTTCCCTGCTATGGGTATATGCACCAGTCTTTGGGCATTCATACACAGCATTCACCTCTGGTGACAAAGCCACTGCATTGTCAGTGCAAAACCACCGCCGTGCCCAGTGAAGCCAGTGCCCTACAGCTGGCACAGACAGCCAAGGCTCGAGGTTGTACGAGCACACATTTGCGATTCGCTGTTTGATCAGTGTCTTTCCTCAGCTTCAGTGTTGTTGCTCTGACCTACACCTGCAAAAGTGAAAGCAGAAGGAACTCGGCATGCCTGCAATAGTATATGTTATAGGAAACGTGTACCAAATATAGCTGCAAGTGTAGTATCAGGCCACATTGGCCCAGGTACAAGCAGTTTGTGGTCCCATTGAATCTGTTTTATAGTAAATACCTGTGCTTGCATGCACTTGTGGATGGAAAATGTGTAAATGTATGACAAGACTGCTCGTCTTGTTGGGTATTTGATTCTGTTTATTGCAAAATATCCATTTCTTATGCAGAGTGGAAGTATTTATACATTAAGTTAATAAGATGGGTTATCTTTATGAATGTTGCCCAGGAAGTATTGCAGCACCAATGACAGATTTTTATGCAGCTGCTGCAGAAATTTCATTTTTGCCCAGTCTTAAAGCATGAGGGTGTTCAGGGAGAGAAATTAAATATTTGGAAGTGAAAGCTAAGCAGAAACTTTAAAAAAGAGGGTTTTTTATCAGATATATTTGGTGTTAAATCTATTTATCATAGAAGTTTTGATTCTAACTGAAGCTACAGTACCTGCAGCAGAACCCACCATGGAGAAAGCTCTTGGTGGACTTCGCTGCACTCTGCAAAGTGCTGCAGCCTCTGGTCTCCATTCTGCAAAAACCAACATTTTTTATACCTTAAGGTTAGTTCCACTGAATTAAAAGTAACTCAAAGCACTTAGTGAAATGACTTGGATGGGAAGTAAAGGCTCTCCACACCTTTGTGGGCCTTGGTCCCTCATTAAGTGGCAAATGCCAGGAAAAAAGAAGACGGCTGCAAATTTTGACTGGCTGGTTTAATTCATCTCAGTGCTTTAAAAATAATCAAGTGCAACACTTATGAGTAGAGCCACA
Source organism: Lycocorax pyrrhopterus obiensis (assembly GCA_014706295.1). NCBI lineage: Eukaryota > Metazoa > Chordata > Aves > Passeriformes > Paradisaeidae > Lycocorax > Lycocorax pyrrhopterus. The sequence continues at coordinate 78,875,845 of JACSVZ010000002.1, forward strand.
AAATTTACAAAAAGACATCTTCTGTGCAAGCAAAATGGGATTTTTCTTTATATCTAAGAGAGGGATATTTGGATATTTTCCAGACAATTTTAAAAGATGAAAAATGTGCATAAGGAGACTCCCCACACATGTATCTATCTGCTTTCTCAACTGTACATCATACTTTTCTAAATAACTAAAACTTTAAAAAGAAAGGAAAATTAAATACATTGTAACTTTTATATGGAGAGAAAGGAGGGGTTGCTTAACAAACAGTGGGGGTTTACTGGATAGGAAGAGAAAATATTTATTCAAAGAAGAGCCAACAATACCCTTTTTCTGTACATTAAATGCAATTCATACTTCACAGAGTATATTACAAGGGTGTTTCTTCTATCTTTTGCATTCCTGCTAGCCTGCCTAATGACACAAACAAGGCATGTTGTGATGTCAATACCAGAAGCACCCCTGCAGGTGGAAATGTTCTACTTCTTACCACCAAAGCAACTCAGAACCTTCTGGCTGGGGCAGGTCCTGTCCCACCCCAGCTGTCCATGAAGTCATCTGAGACGGGTCCCTCCGTCTTTAGTTGAGTTCAATCTTCCCAAAAGAGTCAAATAACACCAGAAATCAAAACACATACATCTGGTAGAAGAGCCCTACTCTCAGGGTGTTAAGAGAGAAAGCCTGGCCACTGCTGCCTGTTGTGTCCTCGTCGTGTGGAGCATCCTGCGCATGGTTAAGAGTTCTGGCAAGGGGGGCTTGCAAGAAGCATCAGTTTGGGGAAGGGCTTTCAGCTATGTGACTACAAAAGCTTCTACTTAAGTTACTAAAGGTTTTTGGTGATCAAACATTTTCAGTAAAAACTCATTTTAGAAAACTGAGTTGCAATGCATGCTACCAAAATGAAATCCCTTTTCTTGTGGGAGAAGATTGCTGAACTTCTGATTCTCTTGTGACTTTTACTGTCCAGCTGACTTTTGCTTTGTTGCTGTCATGGCTCGTGCAGCTCCAGTAACACAGCTGTTGAGGCTTGATCCGTGCCAGTGTTTTAACCCATGTGGAAACGGTGCTCCCCTCGAGTTATGTGGGAGGAGAATTCGTACCTGTCCTGGCTGTGGTAGCCACACATGTTGCATTCAAAAGGATCGCGGAACCCGTGGCAGCCCATATGGATTGTATACATCACATGATCCAAGAAAAGGACTCGACAGTGTTCACACTTGTAAACTCTTACTTGCTCCCCATTGCTGCTGATCACTTTGAAAGCATCCTGGGAATTGTCAGTACCCGCTCTCAAGACATCGTATTGCCTGTTTTCTTCTTTGATGGAGATGCCATTTCTTGCATGGGCACCTATGTGGTTTGTCAGGTAGATCAAACCACTGCGCTCCTCATTATTGCTCTCTGTATCTGTTGAGTCTTGGCAGCTGTTGCTGGGAGAGACATCTCGTTCAGAGGAGACGGACTTGGCTTTGGAAAGCAGCAACAAGTTTTCCACTGCGCTGTCCTGAGGGAGGCTGGAGCGAACCGGATTGTCCCCGAGAGGTTTGTGGAGCTGATACATGGGGCTGATGACGGGCACCACCTCAGAGCCACCTGGTGGTGTCTGGACGAGGGGACGCAGGGACTCTGCCCCCAGGTAACTGATGGCGTTGTTGATGGCCTGGTCGATCACGTGCGTCTGCATGAGTTCGTTCTCCTTCTCGTAGTTGACGCTGGCATCGTATGGAAGATCAGGCAAACATTTGTCACCTGCAGTGAAAAAGTGAGGAGTTGGAGGGTTAATTTCTATATAATTAGGGAAATGAACATCATGGATTAATAAAACAGGGAAGAAGAGAGTTGACCAAATCCACCTCTGAAATCCACCTGAAGTATTCACAGTTCTCTAATACAGGTGTTCAGGAAAACAATGGGTTGGTGGTATTTTTTAGCCTGCAAAATAATTTGAGGGCTCTGGAAAAGCAAATGGATGAAAGAAATTCTGGAAATTATTTACATGGGGACGCATGGGAACTACAGATCAAGTGCTTCATCGTGTCTTTTTCCTTTCTAACTGGCGTCCCTCATCTGCCTCTTGCACTGAGCAGAGGCACTGCCTTTGTGGCTGGTGAAGCCGGTGTGCCAGCGCAGCCACAGCGAGCTTGGCCTAATGCTTCAGAGCATGAAGCACATTGACAATATTTTTACCTAAAGTATTACATTCTTAGATGGGAAATTTTATGGTTTAGTTTTAGACCTTCAGTTTCTTAGAAATAACCCACATCAGCAATGTGGTCATATATATGTCATTTTGGAGAAGAATCAATAAAAACTTTATTTTTCATATTGCCACCATCCCCACGCACCTAACGTAAGCCATGTTAGACACATTACCAGAAGCTACTCATGTTCCTAAATATTCTGTGTCAAAAAGTTGTTGTGCACAGGAGTTACAAAGAATCATGCAAAAAATTTAAGTGCATGTGTAGTTGGAGCATATTTTGCCCACAACGTAGAAAGCCCTATCTAGATCAAGATTACTTGTTACTGGTAATTTTGATTCTGATGGGATTTCAAAAGTCAGGGGTAAATATATAACTTTTTTTTTTTAAATCAGACTGCACTAATGTATATTTAGCTGGACACCCCAGTATTGAACGTTGAGTTTCACTACAATTTCCCCCAAATTGCTGGACAGATAGCAAAACATAGAAGGCAAAAGTTAGGAGTGGTAAAAACTATTTAAATGCACAGATGCTGATTTTATGAACTTGAGCAGTCTTCTCTAACAGTGTACACCACCGAAGTTATTACCAGGCCCTTAATAAATTCATGCAAAGGTGAAGAGGGAAAAGATTTTCAAAGGTTCCTATGGTCTACCGATAACATATTGTTGATAGTCTGGATGGATTTCCTAGCTCTTCAGATCTTGGGAAACACTAAAAGCCACAAACATCTCTGTTAGGTGCTGTCACCATTTCCTGATCACCATGAAATTTACTGGCAGGTCTTGGAAAGTCCTAATTTGTCAAAAGAAATGCTAACAGAAGCGTGGAAATTTTACCAGAAGATCTGCACACTAATTTATCAACAATTTCCCACCAAGTTTCTACTCTGATTGACCACTCAAAGTCAGTGAAGAGACAAAAAACCTTCTGGCATGACACTTTTGCAATGATGGGGGCTAAAGTGTAGGAAGTCCTGTGGTCTACATTTTCCACAAGATATGGTTTCATACCAGTTCCATGCTCTGCAAGCAGAGAAAGAAATACCCTGAGCATTGCATAAGTTCCTATAGGGGACGTAGGGTACAGACACCTTCTAGCTTCCAGTTCCTCTTGTTTTCTTTCCCAATCATTCTGCCATTTTGGGGTGCAGTCTTTTTTATTCCAGATTTATCCTTTATAATGCTATAGTTTTCAGGCAGAGTTTCACGCTTAAGATTCAAAATAGGCATTGTAAAAGACTCTTGAATTAAATACAGAAAAACTCTCCTAATATGAATGTATACACTTTATTCAAGGAGGAAAAAATGAGGTCAAAATCATTCCTATTCCATGGGCACTGCACACCACTGAAAAGTGGGACTGGTCTTCATTATAAACAAAATTTTGGGCATCCAGAAAACTTGATTTTAATATCTGTTTCTTGGGAAGTATTTGCTTTATGTAGCATAACTAGTTGGTAGTTGTGCTGAGAGGATCAAGTGTTCATAAGAAAAATGTGTTTCCAAGCGAAGTGCCTGAAACAGACACAAAGTTAGGGTAGGCAGGTACCATTTCTATATCTGGGCAATGCAGTAATACTTGCACTCATTAAAAATAATAGCTCATTTCTGTGGTTATTAGAGCATAAGTAAATTATACTGCTAATGGTTTGATGCACTTCAAGGTTTGCACTGCTCAGGATTCTGCAGCAGGTACTTAAACAATAAAAATGCACTCAGTGCATGTGGGCACCTTTTCTCTTAGTATTTTTTAATCCCTCTCTTTGCTGCCTATTCTTTTAAACATTATAACCACATGTCAACATTTCATGCAGTTCTCACTCTCTGGTTTGGATGGTCCAGTTCTTTTGGCTTTGGGAACTATTCCAGTTTGGAATACAGAGAGAATTTTACAGATAACTGGCTGAATTTGGTGAACAATCTCATTTTTGAAAGGTAATTAATTTATTCTTGAGAAAAACTAGTGAAGCAGAAGATGCTCCTTCCCTTATGTGAAGGATGGCATTTGCTCCTTCTCCCTGGAATTCAGCACGGGGATTGGGACAACATGATAATCTACAGGAGCAATAAACATGTTTTAGTAGCCAAAAATTCTCCTCACTGGCCAGCCCAACTTTGTGTTAATCAGGAATTTGCCTACTGTATGAAGCAGCAGGTGAGGATTGGAAAGGAAAGGATTTGGGAGCATTTTCTTGTTAAAAAAGTTTTTCCTTTTGAAGGTTAGAAAATTTCCATAAATATTGGCTGTCGGTAGGTTGTCTTCTTACACTGCACCCTGAAAAACTAACTGACAGGAAATTCTGCCCTCCTAAAGTGCATAGTTAAACTGGCTGTCTTTACTGTTTCTCAGGGTGAACAGAGAAAAAGAGAACGAAATAGCCAGCCCACACCCCAGGATACATTGCATACAGGATACTTGCTAGCACCTTTTAAATTTTAGCACTTCTGGTCTTCCTGGAACTTGCATAGAATTAGTATCTTGACTAATGCAAACAGTTACTGGAGTGTCTAAACTAGTCTGGTTGGCCTTACATATATATTATAGTTGATACATTTTTGGTAACTACCTCTACTACAGCTTTTGCCCTTTTATAAGCATAAGCAGTTCTTATTCTTGAGTACCTCCTAGAATTGTTGCCTTTGGACTTGAAAAAAGCCTTGGAATTTAATTTAAAACCTTTTGTTGCATCTCCTGATGTAGCTGAAACTCCCCTTTCCTTGTCTAGGAAATACTACTTTTCCTTTCACCCCTGTGTCCTTGTTGAAGAAAGTATATTTGCATTTTCTGTCCCATAAACTGGTCTTTTTATTTGCCTTGACTTTTGACTGAAGACCTTCTTAATGTGTATTTTGTTTTAAAGACTTTAGTTTCATCTGATTTTCTCCTATAGAATATTTTTTAAAATGTACAGAGAATTAAAAAAGAACCTAACTAGATATGAGTATATGTTGTCCTCTGATCTCCCATGTTTTTATTTATTGAAGACTAACCCTACATAGCTGACAAAATATTGTCTGTTGGTCTCACAAAACTGGTGTAATCCCCACTTAGCACAGGCCTGCTAAACACAACAATATGTGTAGCCTTCATTTTTATAGGCTTCATGTCAAGTTTTTCATTGTTAAACAAGAACTGCTAGGTGTAAATGGGCATGAAGTTTTTGCATCGTTCATGGAATATACTAAAAGGTCCTTTCATTTAGGTACAGTTCTCAGACATATCAGTTTGGGCTGTAAAAATAAACAGATTTTATCAAAGGGTGAAGAAAATTACCCAGTCTATGTTCAACTATTCACAAATACTTTCAGAAACACCAATATGCCCAGATCTGAATGTCATTCAAGAATTCAATAAAATAACTCTGAAAGTGTGGTCAAATGCTATCCCAGTAGGAAACTTCTATTCCTATCTTCAGGTTCTTAAGGCAACTTCAAGAACCTGTCCAGATTTTGTAACGATCTGGTCCATAAGCTTTTATAAGGCAGGAAAAAGACTTAAAATCGATCTCCAGATGTGGAAAATTTAACATGCAGAAATTTATGCTGGAGATATTTAGGTTTTTTTTTCTCCCAATACATCTCTGTATCTGCTTCTATAGAGATACATATTGTTAATTCAGCAAAACAAGTAAAATTATAAAGCAAAAGTAAAAACTCTGTGATTTTTTAGGGGGCTTTGTTTTATTTTATTCTTAGGAGACAGCAAACGTTTAACTCTTACCAACAAATTTCTGAGGCATAGAGCTCTTACGTTTGGCGACGTTACTTGCTAGTCTATCCAGCACGAGGGCTCTTTCTGACCCTATCTTGCACAGGTCTTCAGCCATTTCACTCTGGTTACTTTCGTCTTTTATGACTGAAATCAAATGACATCAGAAGGGTTAGGCAGGTTCCATTTTAATGGAACTGTTGTCTTAGGTTATTGTTTGTCAGTCAATGTCTTTTAGCTCCCAAGCAGCTGGATGAAGGAGCTCAGCATATGAAACACAGGACGATTCTGACTCTTGGTAACAAATCCCCTCATGCTGATTAGTCTGTGTACATGCTCATGTTTTCCTCATTTAGGACACAAAAATGAGATACCAACTGCAAGGTTTCTGCCTGTATGTCACAATCACTCCACCCTTTTTCTACAGCCACTCTGCATTTCTGTGAATAAACGAGGTCCTAACTTTATCCTGGACACAAAGCAGTTCGTCTTTCCACTCTCCCACTGAAACCTCCCCAACAACCCTCTGCACCTCTCCCAGTGAAACCCCATGTGTGATAATTGCTTCCTCAGCAGGAAAAATGGATAAACTTCTCAACTCCAGCAATGCAAGACGTATCTGCAAGCTACACCAACCCTTGTCTCCAGCCCCTTTTATCCCCTAGCAAATATTTCAATACTTCTGTGATGCTATTTTAAATAAGAATTTTAATTGATAAAATCACACCTTCAGTGGAACACTGATTTCCAATACTCAAACCTGTTTCCCAACCTCTCGCTGCTGCTGAGACTCTGTAGAATTAGAAGCTTAACTGTGAGGCTCTAGGAAAAGGAGACTATTTCACTTTCAGTATATTTTACTTCAGTACTTTCCTGCAGAAACAAAAGGGATGTATGAAAATGCACTGCCAAAACAATGACTATGAAAAAAGTATGGAAAGGTATTTCTGACTTCCAGCATCTAAGAGGAAGGTGAATGCATCGAGATCACAGCACAACTGCTTTGCTGGTGGGGTTTTTTGTTTGCTTGTGGGGTTTGGGGTTGTTTTTTTTTTTTTTTTTGTTTGCTTGTCAAGGGAGAAAAAGGGATGAATTTTATTTTTATCTGCTACTAAGATATGGACATTGTTCCTGAACTTTTGAATTGCTATTAAAGGAAGATGCAAAAGATGATTTTTACACTTTGATTCTTGGAGCTGTTTCAATTAAGTGCCCCACTATGCTACATTTTGCCTTCTGTGACTGCTGAGAATTTGTTCTATCACTGGATTTACTGGTTCACAGGACCCATTACTCTGGTACCTGGGTGTTTCTTAATAGCTGAGAACACATCATTGCAATTCAGTGTTACTCTGACAATATATCACAGCCATAAAAGGATGATTGTGAACATTTTGTTGTTCCTGAAATACATGAAATCAGGTCTGATGGATACCTGTGATGGGCAGGTGAAGTGTCCTATTCAACAGTGCCCTGCAATACCAAACTGAGGAGTACACAACTGGTTCTTGACTCCCTGCTGCAGCAGCACATACTGCAATGACAGTGACAGTGATAGTGACAATGAAAATGCCAATGCCAATGCCAATTACAGGGAGTTTCATGGAATTACGTTCCAGCCCCATAAAACACTAAAGATTGTGACCATTGCAAGAAATGAGAAGAATTTGGTCATGAAGGCGCAGAAGAGTAAAGGGTGTTGATGGTACTTAGCCACCACTGAACAAGCACACACCGGCATCTTGTGCTGGCCAAGGCCTGCAGGTACCACCTCAGGAAGAGACTTACAGAGAATGTTTTAAAGCAGACATTCAACAGGGAAACAAAAGACTGCTTTTTTAGTTGGAAGTCTAAATGATCAAGAAATATCTGTTTAGGATATGATAATGTTCCTTTTCTAATCGGTTCAAGAGAGGATGAGTCGTATTCAACAGTGAAACTTTCAAACTTCTAAAACTGCTGTTAAAAAAGAGGGCAAATTGAATTGTGTACTAATCCCCAGCACTTGCAACTGAAGCCCTCTGAAATTTGCTACCAAATGGATAACTATTTCTTTATAATTTGGTGTCCATGAATTGAAAAGAAAAAAAAAAATTATCTTTTCAATCAAAAATTCCCAGTGACTGAAGAACTGTAATTGACCCTTTTAAAACTTCATAAACGACTTCTCCTGTTGTTTTATAAAGGTAAGACTTCAGCACACTTCTACTCAACTCAAATGAAAAACTCCAGATAATATCTCTAAGAGAAGAACTTCACATGGACAGTGAGATTATAGTCCTCTAAAATAAGAATTTTGCCATTAAATTCATCAGGTTCCAATTTTGTGTTATATTTCCTTCCCTTAAAGAAAGAAAACAAAAGTTAAAATGTAAGTACGATCTCTTTTTCCTCTTCTTACTCCCTTTTATTCTGTCTTTCCCTTATTTAATTTCTTTCTCAATTACATTGGTTAGATTTACAAGCTGATGGAAAGCTTCAACAAGTCTCAGACCTTTCAACTGACATTTTTTTCTATGTATACTGCAAAAGGTATTTAAAAAATGCTGCAAAAAAGCAATCTTGCTGCAGCAGAATGTCAAATCAGATGCTCTAGCAGATTTTTGTACCAAGTTTTTTTGAGGCTGGGGGAAAGAAAGGGTCTGAATAATGGCTCTGACAGATCCACATCACACCCTGAAATAGTATAAGAACAGCGGTATTATAGCTACTTGCTTTTCTAGATATATCATAGAATACATTCAAATTCACAGGACATCCACTCATTCTCAGCTGTTTTTTCTACATTTTCATCATGTAAAATACTAGGAAAAATGCAGGAAAATTTTATTTTTTGGAGATGTAAAGAATTAATCTATTAACTGAGGACTAAATTTCTTTAAGAATGAAGTCTTTGGCTGAATATGAGGTCTACACCCTTAAGTAAATAATTTTTTTTTCTAATTTGCAAAAGCAGTCTTATTATGTCAAACATAGAGTGTCATGATACTTCCAGTATATACAAGAAGAAGTGATTCTTTCAAAGCATTCATTAATTCCTCAAGTTTTTATCCCACTGAGTTATTAGATGTTTAGTTGTAAGCTAGTGCAAGCTCTCCTGTCAGGATTTTATATAAACAAGTGTCAGTCACTAAAACTTTTTCATTTCTTGTTAAAGTTTATGATTCCTGACATAATTTTCATCTTACTAAGACTTTAGTAGCAGTTCAGCTACTCATTCACACAGATTTTCAATTTCTGCGTGCAGGCAGTTAAATCCATGTGCCAGACACTGAAGATTGAAATCCCAAACCAGAATATTTGCTTCTAAATCCTGTCCCCTCTTTGAGAAATCAGTATTGCTGCTTACTGTGTATTATTACATTGAGGTTTTCTATTCATGCATTCTCCAGCCCCTCAATAAAATTAGAAGGGGCGCTGCTCTAACATGCTGTGTGCAGAAGCATCTCAGCTGTATTCACTGCTATCATTATGTGCATATACTTTACATTATTTCATAGCATGTAAAAACATATTCAGGTTCTGTACGGATATAAAATATTAAATGAAGCATCATTGCAAACAGGGCAGAGAGAACCTTCCATTTTTGTTATTTGACAAACCAAACAACATATACTGACAGGATTACAAAGGTATGCAGGAAATGGAACTTACTGGCTGGGTTTAAACTCCACCAGAGAAGCTGGATCTTCTCTATCTAAAACTGCACACGCAAGGGGACTTTGTAAGGCCAATTACTGTGATCAATCCCATACAGATCATCTGGATCTTTGTCAAAAAATATACTCCAAGACCCAATATCTGCTTGCTCTCTTTCTGGGCATAGTTTTTTTTTATATTCTCCAAGAAATAGACTTTACCTTCATCATTGCACTAGTCTCTACACAGGTCCTCACCTCCCCCCAGTTTTCTTTTAAAGGGAAGCTTGGGAAGAAGGCTGTCAACAAGTTATTAGCTGTTCTGGACTGTCTCAAGTCAAACTGCCTAAATTAAATATCTCTGGCTTTATGTCCTCTTGCTCGGCCAGATTGTTCATCCTTGTTAGATGAGCTGGTCCCAGTGGTCAAGTAGGCCCTTTGAGCTGTGCCTGGGAAGGAGATGTGCAGTGCAGAAGATTCTGCAGCCCTACCTAGAACACCAGCATTAAGTCTTTATTAAAAATACATCCACAAGTGTATTGCAATATAGGCCTCCAAGAGAAGGTGGTGAGGTGATGTAGCCATATTGTCTTGAGATGACAAACTGATGCTCTCCAGGCCTTGCAAGTGTTTTGCTACATGTTCGAATTGTACTTTGGCTTTTTACTGGAGCTAAACAAAGCAAGACAACAGCCAAATGCTTATCAAATAAAGCATAAATCCAGACACAGTATCATACATATGGGGGATGTGTGTGCCTTCCCAAAGCGAAAGTTGCTACAAATGGTACTACTGATTCTTTTGCACTCCTTTCTCTGCATTCATGACAGGACAGCATTATTCCCCAGATGGACACTTTTATTACCTGGATAGATGCTGCTTGAGAGATTCATGGTTTGCAGGTAGTTATGGCAGCGTTCTTTATGTTCTTCCAAAGAGCTGCGCTGCTTGTAACTGCGACCACAGTATCCACACTTATGGGGTTTGCCAACTGGAGAAAACACAATTCAGTATGAGATTCAGAAGAGGCATTCAACAGCATATTAACAATGGTAAGAACAAGAGATAAAAAGCCCACACCAAAAATAAAGCCATGCTGTGGTGAAGAAAGATTTAGTCAATTAAAAAAAATCTAAGAGAAAAACAACTAATGGAAAACTGGTTGCATAGCTTTACATCAACTGGCCAATTCTATGGGTGCTGCAAACTGATTTTAGATGATTCAGATCAGATAAAGACTGTGACATTGAATCTTTCAAAACGGCATCTACACAGGTTAGAAACTGTGACACCTTCAAAGCCCTGGGAACAGTTGCTTTAGTGCCCAGTGGCACAGAGACTGCCAGTGGGTGAACTGGTGGTGTAGGTAGACACTTGCTTGGCTGGAGGTCAGTTCTGGTGTAAACAGAACCAGGCCAGCCCTTTTAAGACAATGTTAGATTTTGTGTGTTTTCTGCTTCTGGAAATTCAAGAGAAATGGCAATTTCTTTTCTGTATTACACCAATCCAGATCTAGTTGGTTCTAGGAATTTTGCACCAAAATACTGGTTTATGTACTTCTGGACTTGAATTTTCTATCTTAACATGACAAGATAGTCACATTATATGTGATTTCACTATTTTAGATGGTTACACAGTTTAACTTTCAAATTTTATTTACAGATTCTTAGGTGAAAATCAGATTCAGACATCAAATTTTTTTTATAACGTATTGGTGTCAATTTGCCAATTGCAGGAACTAATCATTATCTATAATTTAGCCATTGTCTCTTTAATTACAGAATCCTCAAAGTTTGCCAAGAGTGTCTAGGTACAATTTCATATATATATATACATGAAAAGCTATGTTTCAAATTGTGCATCTGTGAAAATCAATAACAGCAAGGGACAGGGAGGCAAAATACTATTTAAAATATATGTTTGCTTCAATCAAGCTGGGAACAAACAGGAAAAGTGGAATTTATTTTGGAAATCTGGGATCAACTCTAAGGATCTTATTATTCAATGTGAGTGCTAGAGAAGAATTTGCCTAGTTTTCTGCAGCACAAAAAAATAACTTTGAGAGCTCCCCTTCTGCCACCCAGAACCCAAAGCCAACTTTCACAAGTAACGTTACCAGTGTCAATTCCAGCAATGAGTATTGGAGGTCTCCCATCCAAATAGCAATTTGCATTTGCAGCTTAGCTTGGGAAACTAGATGAGATGGCACTCTGCTTTTAAAGGCACTTTGAATGTGCTAAATTAGTTTTACTTCACAGAAGGTATGTGACTGTGGCTTCTGTCAAACAATGAGAGGTTCATGGTAACAGGAAAGTGCAGCTATTCAAAAATATTTATTCATATCTCCATATTACTGTTGAGACAGACACTGAAAAACTCCATCAGAGTCAACCTTTTGTGCAAGATTATCTTTCTTTCTCCCATCCTTTCCCTTCTCCCCACTGCCACTTTCAAAGTACTTGTAATAACAAGGTGCAACGAATAACTCCTGCTAAATGCTGTAGGCAGTGCTCACTCCTTAGGTTGAGGATGAATACCAGATTGTGTTTCAACTTTATATTATCTCTAACCCTAAAACATTAATCAGCTTTAACTGATCTTCGTACTTCCATGAAATGGATTACTCACATGAGGCTTGTAAGATGAAACCCTAACATAGAAACTTTGAATCAGCCAAGAAGTATGGGAAAAAACCCAGTTCTGGTGAAGGGTCATAAGTGTGACATGTGTTTAGTCATTTTTGCTGCTGACACGCTGTGGCCAACTCACAGCTTGGTTAACCCCAAGATGAGGCTACTCAGCTCCACACTGCGAAAAGCGCTCTAAGGCTTGGTGGCCACCCCCATTTCCTCAGCGGGTATGGTGATATGCAGCCCTGGTTATTCCCAAACCTTCACTTACCTGAGTGAGTCCTCAGGTGTCCCGTGAGGGCATCCCTGCGGCGGCAAGCGTAGTTACACAGGTGACACTTGAAGGGCTTTTCACCTGAGTGCAGCTTTATGTGGCGCAGAAGGTTGCCCTTCTGGGTAAAGGAGGCTCCACACTGATTGCACTGGAAAGGGCGTTCTCCTATGGGAAGAAGGAGAAAATATGTGAGAACAAAAAAATCTTATGCGGTAACAAGAGAAAGATTTCAGAGAGAAAGTTGTTTTCCTACTGCTGCTCTGTGACTTCCACCGGCTGCAGGTTTGATATAACATGAGGCTTTCAGACTAAACCTGCCAGTTTCTTAATGCTTCACTGGCTGGGTCAATTTGATCTGAAAATCTAATTTTTTTTTTCTAAATCAGAATGGCACATCACAATGCAAATTCAAACTCATTTAAATAAAGTGACTGCAACATTTTGTGTTGAAGAGCCACTCTTCCTGATCAGCAGTTTTGGAATAAACCAATATCCAATTTTGCATGTTGTGGCATTTGGTGGGGTTTTTAATGTGGCTTTTTTCAAAGGGTCTTTAAAATATGCCACTGAAGCAGCAAAATAAAAAGGAAACTCATTAAAAATGCATTTCAGGATCACAAGTTCATTTCAGCGTTACATTCTTATATTTAAATGAAAGGCACTTCATTATAACAGTTATAATAACTTCTTTTCATTTACATTTTCCCTGTATTTTCCCTTTCAATTTCTTCTCCATTACCTGTCTGTCCCTAAGCAGCCAAATCAGGAAAGAGACAGAGAAAAGAGAGAAAGCAAGAGAGTAAAATCACAGAAGTTAAGACAGTGCAAAGGAAGACCTGTACTTCCATGCCTAAGTCCCAACCCTGCCCTAGGTAAGGCATGAACAGAGGAGCTGCACAAACAGGCTCTGGTGCTCTACACTTTGGACAGACATGGAAAAACTTGAAGAGACACAGCCTTGATCGTCTAAACTGGTGCCTGTTATCAAGGAAGTGAATCAAAGCCTTTGCAAAAATTGATATGGCTGTTGTTTGCTATTTAGTGCTGTTTAAAATCAATATGATAATTTATTAATTTGGGGTTTTTTTGGTTTTGTTCTTGGTTTTTAAATTTAAGATGTATGAGGCCTTTTCTGAAATCAGTGGGAAATAAAATATGTTTCCAGTTGTACCAGATAGGAATAAGAGAAAATTTATACATGAGAACATTCTATCAGCAAGAACTGCTTCTGCATGCCTGTTTCTGCACAGCCCTCAACTAAGTCAAACAAGCCTTTAAAACTCATTTGCTGAATTCTGTTTCTCTTAGGCATCAATTCAATCTGTTGTAGTAATTATAATGCATCAACAATATTAGAAACAGCCCAGAGATGACTTGTTCTTAGTTTTGATTTTATTTGTGTAACAATAATATTGTATTTAAGATTTCAGGGCTGAAGTTAAAATATTAAAAGAAAAAAAATTAAACAATTTCTTCCTTCTCTCTCAGTTAAACATCATATATTATTTTGCACACCTAGGATGAACTTTTATGTCCATAAATGTGCATATATGTGCAGCATGATCATTTTTGACTTTTGGGTAATGTAGCAGAACAGCTGAAGATCAGGACAGCAGCACTGTCCCAACCCAAAAATACGAAAACTCTGCCGTCAGGGCTGGCAGCTTTAGCATTCAGCAAAAGAATGAAAATGAATCAAAATGAATCCCTTTTATGGCAAGACATTTTCACTGGTCAGTTTCAAGAAGGGCAGCATAGTGCCTGTCAAGCTAAATGAGCTCACTTTCTTGGTCCATCAAGTAGCTCTGTTCATCTAAACTATACTCACATCTGGTTCAGCTGGGCTGGCACACAAAAATGCCAGCATAAGCCTTACAGGATTTTGCAATGTACTTCATAAGCCATGCATGGTACGGTTAGGGGGAAAAGAAAACAGGTAAGTGTCTCTCAGCTTTACTTCTTAAACTTTGGGCAGTTACTCAGTGTGGAAGATATTTTTCAGAAATGGACTGAAACAGTAAATGGAAGAAGTCAGCTAGGCAAGGGGAACACAGATTCAGAACAAATCGTTAATTCTTACTAAGCAGCTTTTCTAGCATTCATTTCTGTTATTTTTACTCAGAGGACTGTAAGGGGAGAATAAAGAATCATAAAAGTACTCCAGGAATGAAATGCAAAGCAAGAATGAAATGCATCTCAAGCCTACAGCTCTCCCAATCAGAGGGTGAAATCTTGCACTAGGTGGAAAAGACAGATGGACGGAGCATTTCAAACAAGACTGCTGCATGCCAAATACTTCTACAGAACTTACAGTGGGATCAAATGTAAGGGAGCCTGCACTCATGTTGCTGTAGAAGGGAAACAACATTGTTACCAAAAGACCCTGAAGCTACGTGTAGCTTGACTGCCCCTTAGTTGTCCATGCTACAACTGCTGGGGTGGGGAATGCCTGCCTTGTGAGCTCGGCAAAACTCCCAGCCCTGCCCGGAAGCTGACAGCCACAGATGGAAGGTTACTGGGTGTGGTGATACCTCCCAAAATGAGGATGGAACAGGATGAAAAGAAAAAATACATAATGACTCTTTTTCTAAACAGTCTAAACAGTGTGTTATTTTCTCCAGGTCTGAACAGAACATACCTGTCCTGGGCATGTAGCCATGATCAATTACAGGCCCAGGAACAAGAACTGCAATGGGACCCTGAACTCAATCAACCATTATCACCATTGCAGTGATTTGCAAGCCTTGGTGGGAGCTTGGGCCCTGGACCACCTATTTGGTGAAGAACACTTATCATCTTACTTAAAATATTTCTCATTTCTAAAACAATATGACAAGATCACCTAACACTCAGAGACCTGAAGAGCTCTTTTTCTTTTCTTTTTTTTTTTTCTCCCGTCAATAGGCATTAATTTTCTGAATAAATTTGAGACATTCAGAGCCAAGTAACAAGATGTGAGTGAACTAACTGGTGACTTAAGTTAGTGTACGTATAGGGAGGCAATATATACACACCTACGCACACACATACACAGATATGCACATATATGCAGATATATGCACAGTGAGCAAAAGAAGCCTGAATCTATACCCTGAGGTTTCAGCATCAGGAAGCAGG